>RWGZ01000742.1:8330-301289 GCA_009725065.1 Utricularia reniformis | reverse complement strand
ACAGATTCGGAGCTCTCAGCAGAGTCTCCACGCGCCGTTCTCTTTCGGTCCCGGACCGACTCATTTATTCTCAAACCGCCGGAGATAACATAAATATCTCCGGCTACTTCTCTAGGTGCCGCCTCATTGCGAGGAGGTTGGGCACCAGTTTCTGCAGGTGGGGGAGCAGCATGCTCCTGTCTCCCACCCTCATTCTGCAGGGCTCTGCTGCCACGGCCCCGCCATCTTCTTCTTCGGCCCTGACCACGGTTCTCGCGACCGTGTTGGCCTCTTTCCTGCTCTGGCGGAGGAGACCTTCGGTCCTCCGTCGGTCATTGTAGTTTCGGGGCTGTCCCCGATTATCTCTTCCCCTCGGCCTGTGACGATCGTCACCTTGATGGCCCCTTCGGGGGGATTCCGCTCTTTTGCCCTTCTGACCGTTTCGGTCGGGCTTTTCTTTACCCATTGCTTCTACCGTCTCTTTCAGCAACGGGCACTTCAGGGTTGGGTGATCGCGATTATGATGAAGCTCGCAATACACCCGCTTGTCCTCCTGCTTCGGGGGGACATCTTTTTCATTTACAGCCGCTACTTCTCGCGACTGTTTCTTCGGGTAGGAAACCCGATGATCACCTGCGGGCTCAGAATTCCCGCTAGGCTTCCGATAACCAAGCCCCAGCGCTTCATCCACCTTAATATACTTGTTGATTTTCTGGAGAAGTTTCCCCAAGGTGGATGGTGGGCTTTTCACCAAACTGGCCGAGATGCCGCACGGTCCTAGGACCTGCTGTAGAATATCGATTTTGTCCCGGAGTTCGAGTTTGATGCCTCGGGCGGTCCTGTTGAATTTTTCCATAAAGGACCGAAGGCTCATTTTCGCCGGAATATACTTTAGCTGATATAGTTCCTGCCTACTTCGGGGCGGTCCTACATTAGGAGCGAATTGCTCTGAGAAAGCCAAAATGAACCCGCCATACGACTGTATGGATCGGGCCGGCAGATTTTTGAACCAGGTTCGGGCATCGCCTTGCAATCCTGCCGCGAAGATACGGCACTTCAATGAATCTGAGGCCCGAACCGTTCCCATGCGTAACTCGAAATCAGCGACGTGATCAATAGAATCACCATCGCCCCGGAATGTCGGCAACCCCTCGGGGTTGCGATAATGTCGATCTGGGACTGCTGCCCAGATTTCTTCTGAAAAGGGGAGTATTAAATCTCCCAAGGCGGCTGATACGCCTTCAGATTGCTGGGATGACGCCTGGACTGCATGTAAATTATGCCACCAATCGTCATCCTTACTGCGCCTGATAGGAGCCTCCATAGCCCTATTAAATAAACCAGGATTGCGTCCCAGATTCGGTTCGCAATCCCTCAGTGTGCGCATACTCTCTAACTCCCTGGTGAGCTCATCTATCCGTCGCTGCATCTGCTCCTGGTCATTTCCCGGAGCGGGAGTTAGGGCTCTGGCCGGAGGGGGAGGAGTAGATCGATATCTAGGCCTCCTCGTGTTAACGCCACGCCTGAAGGCTTCTTCCTCATCAGTGCTGCGTTCGTCGGGGTCACTTTCATACCCTCTGTTTCTAGGAACAGGGCTTGAGAAAGCCGGTGGTTCTGCTCCATTTTTCTCCGTCGTAATTTCCAGTACCACCTTCCTTACGACAGCCTCCAAATCCTGTAATGTGAATGTTGGTGCTGGAAGACTGTCGGGAAGCACGTCACTATCATTTATCGGAGTTCCTGATGCCATGCCTTTGATTATCCTATCCCAGGAAGAGAACTCAAATGGGATTAGAAAAAATCGTCCTCACGGACGGCGCCAAACTGTTATGGTCCCTTTTTAGGGGGTACCAACAGTCGTCCGGTTCGTTCAATTAACGAACTCGGTTCTAATTTATAAAAGATATGGNTTGATGTGCAATGCATTAGAATTTAGAACAGAAGAAGAAAAGGTTTTGTTCTTTATACATCAATATCTGAGATGAAGATCCAATTAAACCAAATATGAGATTACAATGATTAGTACGAATATGAGAATCAATACCAACAAAATCCATAAAAATTTCCCCAAATAACAAAGCCAGCTACAGATATTTACAAGGGTAAAGAAATTTTTTCCTCCTTTTAAGTTTTCCCCCAAAACTAACCTGAGATAATAAGGAAAGTCTTGAAATGTAACTTCGCTATCCTTCCCATCAACCACCAATTTAAGAAGCTCAAATTCGATCTGCTCGCCGGAAACGCCTTCCGACGCGGCGAAGTTTTTCGCTCCGGCCCATCTCCCAACCGCTGAACCCGAAACCAAACCAAGCCCAACGCCAACTCCAACGCTCAATGCCGACAGAAGCACGTGCTTTTGTTCCATCACTTCATCAACAACATAAGAAGAAGAACCTGGATGTTGATTTGCACTCACGACGGTGGCCGTTGATAAAAAATGGGATATGGGAATCTTGCAACAAAGCGTAGGGTCAAAAAACTTCTTCAATTCACGAAAGATATGTGAAATCCACAACAAGCGAATGATCGGTTGGCGCTGTATATATAATGGAGCGAGAAGACAAGAACTAAAGGGAGAGAATAAAATATAAGACCGAGATTTACTCATAGATATCTTCACAATTTTTTTACCCTATTTTACAATTTACTAATCCCACTAATTATTTTAAAAAAAAAATATTTACTCGTTGAAATTTGAAATTAAAGTTTTTTCTTCAAATTAAAATTAAACAATTAATAAAACGGTTAAAATGGTTTATACTTTTATGATTCAATTTTATGATATTTTTTATTAAAATTAAAATGAAATAAGTAGAATGTGAGAATGCAACCAAAATTCTTTGCTGATTGTGCAGAAAACATGCCTTATATTACCCAAACATTCGTCAGGTTGAAATAAATAAGATGCCATGTATGTATCGTCACATCTCACTTCATTTTATCTATTTAAATATATTATACATATATATATATATAAATGACAGGTTGGAATTTAAAATTAATTAAAATCACACTTTCAATTAAATAAATCTAATTTTAATACTGAAGAATGAAATTCGTGGGGAACCCAAATCTATGTGGCGTTACAACTTGTTAGATATATTACTTGAGAAAATTATAAGATGACCATCAATCTTTGAAATAGTGTAAATACGATATCCTTATAGTTTCAAAATTGCGTATGAAGCACCAAAAATTTACATAATGTGTGTGGTTGACCCTCCAACTTTTTAAATTTCTAAACAACATGACCTCAAAGTTTAAAAATTGCATAATTGGCCCCCAAAGTTCCAAAATCGTTTATATTTGACCCTTACGTCCGGTATTTTTTTGAGTTTATATACAAAGTAAAATTACCATGAAATATAATAACAAAACATTGTAAGACAAATTAGTCTTTTAGCAAGCGGATGTTACATATTTCTCCGGTACATATTTTTCCAAGTCAATTCTGAACTCTTTAATATATTCGGGGGCTAAATATCAAATCAGTAAACAAAATCGGTCAATTTCAACATGTGGAAAGAACGATGTCAATTGCAAAAAAACTCAAAAAAATACCGGACGTGAGGGTCAAATATAAACGGTTTTGAAACTTTGGGGGTCAACCATGCAATTTTTAAACTTTGAGGGTATAGTGTTTACAAATTTAAAAAGTTTAAAGGTCAACCACACACATTATATAAACTTTAGATGATTCGTACGCAATTTTGAAACTATAAGGATATCACATTTACACTATTTCAAAGATTATGAGTCAATGACAAACACCACTTTATATTAGTTTTACCTTAATTATATTTTCATAGCAACACTAATTTAACATTAGAGTTCTCATCAAAACACATGTCCAAAACTTCGCTGTGATGATCGCATCGGTATTTTTAAATATAAATATCAAGCATAGCTTAAATTACGATTGAAACATCATTATATTTCCCCAATAATCTCATCGCCACAAATAGCATATTGCAGTTTGAAAAAAACAATCTTATCATTTATTCTCTTAAAAATTTAAAATAATAATAGAAAAAAATTATTATTAAATTGTAAATTAATATTTTATAATGATAATTATATTATAATTTTACCAAATACTTTATAAAATGATTATTTCATTTACACCATTAGTGGTTGATCATACCTCACCCCAATTTTGAAATTTAGTTTTCAATCTAAATTTATTATATATACACAAAAAAAGTTCAATATGGGGTCCTCCATTAATTTCATTTCACATGGAGACTTTAATATTAATTATAATCATACCTTAAGATCGGATCTTCCATTAGGGCCTCTATTATTAATAATTATTTTTTTTCAATACAATATTTATTTTTCCACTATCAATATTTAAATCATTATTTTCGTTAAAAATATGATGAAACGACATGGACGGTTGTCGTATACAGTTTGCGTTACCTTTTGAAAACGACCAGAGAGACAAGACATTCATGTCTTGCTCTGAAGAATGATATATTTGCTAAAATAAAACAATATTTTAGAAAGAAGAAAAGGATACATTTGTCATTTCATTGGTAGGCCATGAAAATTGAAAAATGTATCATAAAGTCCCAATATATTTCATTTTCAAAATGATATATTTGCATTAAATATAAACATTAATTGATGTCATTACCATTGTTTGAATTGATTGATCAATGAAATTTTAATGTAATCGATTTGAGCATATATATTTGTTACTGATCTATAAGATAATGATAGTGAATAATCATTATATTAAATTTGATATAATCTTACATTTGTTATTTGAATATAATATAATTATATATAATAATAAATTAATAAATAAGACTATAATGATACACTTTTAACTCTTAAATATCGTTTGATTATCATGAAATCATGTCATCTATACAAGTAACTACGCAATTCTTCAAATAATTTCATCCCATTTTTTAAGGTTAACTGAAACATGTTTATTTAAAAAATATAATTTTTAAACATATTTTGAATATAATATATTTTATTTAATAACATAATTTTCTTACAAAGTTAGAAAAATGAATACCAGCTTTTTGCAGGAAAATTTTGATTACTACAGGTCGGACAGGGGTCTATATCAAGGTGACGTGTCCTGGACCAACGTACGTGAAGGGGTAAAATGACGGAGATACCCTTTTCTCTCACTGAATTGTAACAAAAAATAATGTCTTTGGGCTGACAATTTAACTAGTTGGGCCTAAAGGATTAATAATCGGCCCAACCTTACATAAATTATTTTTATGAAAAAGCAAGTTATACCAAAATTACACATGAAGCTCTAATCCATAAACTAACTTAAATTTATCTTGAAACAGCTATTGAAATTTGTATAAAACCATTTTTTGTTTGATGGGGTAAGTTAGTAGTATTATTTATATAAATCAAATTTTCCAATTAAGCTAAACTTCCCAATTCCCAATACATAATAGTAGTAAACCTATTTTAATATGTCCTATTTATCTATTTATTTTAACAATACTCAATTAAATAGAACTTTACATTATTAATTTAATACTGTCTAATTAAAATCATACTGATGTCAAATTGAACTTTTTCACTTCTATTTTTATTAATTTAATTATAAATAATAATAATAGTGTACATATTTTTTATGAAAATTTATTAAATTTTAATCAAATGCTCCCAATAATCGCAGAACTGTATCCTGTCTGAAGGTCATAGAACCTCGACCACAGCATCACGCCGCCGTAGTTCCTAGATTGCCGGATCACCGGCAGAATCTGAGTAGCCGTTATATTCGCCGGAATAAAACCACTTCCCGCCGCCTGCTGCGCCGCAGGCAGCCCAAGAAAGAATTTTCCCCTTATCCCAGACGAAGTCCAAACATTCCACGATCTTAGCAAATTCTCAACAGTCCCATTATATTGGCAAGGCGGATTGTTATAGAATTGAACCCATATGAAATCAAAGAGATTTGTGTTCAACGCAGAACCCAGCAAACGGTCGGGAAACGGACACTGCGGCGCGCCGGAGATCAAAACCCTAGGTATCTGTTTCAAAAACCTAACGAGATCGTTGTAGTACATCGAGGAGCCTAACTCAATATCAAAGTCAACGCCGTCGAGTACGGCGGATCCAAGCGGCCGGGAAGGTGATCTACGGCTGCCTCCTCCGAGGTAATTTCTCCATAAATATCTTCCTACATTGATAGCGTCTTGTCTAGAAGAAAGAGAGTAGTTTCCGACGCCACCTCCGATTGAGATGAGGACTTTGACACCACGGCGTTGACAAGCTCTAATATCGTTGGCAACGAATTGGCAGCCGCCGTTTGCGGGGTCGCAGTGGCCTGCGAGGTTGAGGCGCGGAGTTTGACCGCCGCCGAAAATGTACACAAAGGCGATATTGACGTATTTATATAACCCAGTGGCGCAGGTCGCATTGAGAGTGGTTTCGAATCCGTTTTGTCCCCAGTAGATGGCAACGCCGCCTCGTCTAGGGCGATCGACGGCGGCTTGGAGAGTTTGGGAGAGGAGGATGAGGAGGAGCAACGGTGGAAGAAGTTTCAATAGGTTAGCTGCCATTGGTCAAGAGTGAAAATGAAAAATTGGAACTTGTCATTTATAGAATTGTTTCTAAAGTTTATTATTATTTTTAATAGTATAATATAAAATAAGATATTATGTATAGACATGTAGTGTAGGAATTGGTCAATAATGGAAGTGTGGAGGATCATATTTAATTTTTTCATAACCGTTTTGAAATTCCATTTCTATCCCCAACATTATATTAATTATTTATTTTGTATTTATATAATTAAATATCTATTGATGGGATTGTATAATGAGTTTGTGTGGTTTTATTATTAGAATTGTGGAAGGATACGTTAAAATTTTCATATTATGATTTTTTAATGTATATAAAAATATAAAATTATAATATGTTCATCGCAAATGACTATAAATAGTGGTGGTCATAGGTTATCCCAATCCGTTGGATTGACCCAACCCGTTATCATGAGTCGGTCCATGGATCAACCCAATTAAAAAATGATTACAAGTTGGATCGACTAAATAAACCTGCGACCTACAGCGGCTCAACCAATTGTGGGCTACGGCTTAAAATGAGTCGATTGCTACTTAACCCGTTGGGTTGGCCCACGGGTTGGTCCATCGACCCATGAAATAAATATATATTTTTTGTTTTTTTTTAGTTTCTTTTTCTCACCCAAACCCCAATAGATTTGTATATTCTCTTTGTTTTATATTGGAAACATAAAATCCTCAAGTATCCTCAATTTCTCACACTTGTAGTTTTGTAATACATTGTTCTAGTTTTATACTTTCTGTTAAGTTTAGTAGCATATATTATATTTGGTTAGTGAATACAATTTGTATTATAAACTATGATTTGAATTACTTTATTAATCATATTTTGGTTTAAAATTAAATTTTTAGATTTTTTATTTAGAATAACCCGTAGATATAATTAATACATATAAGCCAACCGGTGGGCCGGGTCGGACCAATGCTCCAACCCACTGGGTTTGACCCAATGCCACCTATAACTATAAATGATTAATTTACCATCAATTCAATAATTATAATATCATTATATTTATTATATTTTACATAAATCATTATCAAATATTATATTTTACTAAATATATTATATATTTACGATTATTATATCTCACATCATTTTATGATATCTCAATTTTAAAATATTGAATCAAACAAACGGAATATACATCATAATACAAGATGATCATTACATGAAAAAAAAATTATTTTTTCTAACAATATGATAATTACATTACACGGGTCCTACCATAATAAAACATTGGGTTTTTAATGGTGGAACTTGAAAGTTGACCACTTAAACTCCACTCCACATAGGAATTTACCATTTCAACCTTATACTAAAAATTCAACTTTACCCATAATTAAAATTAAAATACCAACAAAGTAAATCTAAATCATAAATTTGATCTCCTGCATTAATCTACGTGTCCAGTTTGAATTTCATAATAAAATAAATAAATTTGGTGGAAAATCAAAGGTAGAATCAGAAAAAGTAAAGAAAGTCAAAGTCAAGACCCATTCATAATAAAAAGTAATAATTATCAATAAATAATTAATAGTCAAATGTCGTGTTCGCCGCCGACTATTGCGATATTCTTCTATACACACATTAAATACTTTGAGGTTGCTTTAGTCATTCATGACATAATCAATACCTCATTAATTTTTAAATCGTTAGTATTTATTTAGGCACCAAGGACTATGTTTTAAATATTTTCTTTATTTCAGATATAGGATCTTTACTTAGTCTAATATAAATTAAAATTATTGACTAGTTTATTAAATTTAAAGCTCCAATTTTACTTTAAGACTATGTTCTGCAAGAGATGTGAGAATGCATTTTAGGTATAAAAATGTGTTTTGATTATTTTTACAGAACATTTACCCGATTGGATTGTGTTTTAGGTAGAATGCATTTTCTCATTATGATAAATTATGCCTAGAATGCAAAATCATCATTGTAGGTGGATTTGAAAATGTAGAATGTTTTCTTCTATTTCTAATTATCTTATTGTCATCTAACCCTAAAATTTTAAAGTGTCGTTCGTTACCCACCAGATTCATTCCCAAAAGTTTCTCTTCAACTTGAATCACTTGAGGCCGATCGAAGTCACCGGAATTCGGACATTTTCGGTAAGTTTTCCTGATTTTGATAAGAACTCAAATGGAAGATTTCCTGAGGATTTTGCATAATTGATGTTGCATTTTTTTAGTTCTGTTTCTGCGATTCAACTCATTTCCGCTTTATGTTGGCTGTGCGTCTATGGATTTCATGAATGTTGAGTTAATTTTCAACTCTTTGATACATTGTCTACTAACTGTTCGACTAAATGCATCATCCAAAATGTGTTCTTTGTTCATCATTTTAAAATGATTTATATTTTGATGTGTTCAATGTTCCAATCTGTGAAAATAACACAATGATGTATTGTAAAGAAGAGAATAATGGTGTGTTTACCTTGGTGACTGGTAGTTCAATGGTGTGTTTTGAAGTTGGCTTGATGATTTGTTTAGTTGCTGAATCGGTAGAGGTGAATTGTTGATCACGGTTGTTATTAAGGCCACCGTATTGAATTGAAAGTTGCTATGATGTTATGTACCTAGAATTTGAGATTGTATTGTTTTGGAATCGGAGTGTATAACAAAAACAAAGTGAAGAATAAATGAAGATAACTGACTTTAAAAGAGTTTTAGTTGTTCTTGTTGGCCCTGCAAATACAAACTTGTTCTTTGTTCTTTGGGTCAAAAATGGGTTGATCAATCTATTGTAAGTAACATACCACCAAGGGACATTGACGAAGATCTAAACAAATGAATAACTCAATCAACAGATATATCATTGAAATTAAGCAGAAAACGAAGCAAATATAAGAACTTTTATGTACTTGTTTAGCTATAATTTGTCCAATTTTCCGATTTTGTTGAGAATTTTAATTTCTTTTTCAGTTGAGAATTTCGAGTTTGTTTTAGATTTTGTTGAGAATTTCGATTTTGTTGAGAATTTCATGAATATAATGATTTTGTTGAGAATTTCGCTAGATCATTGTTTTGTATTCGGGTTATATGAAGGTTGTCTTTTGTTGTCTTAAATTGATTATTGATTTTGTTGAGTTTATTCAAAGTTCTTTTTATCTTTAATCTCTTGTGTTAAACAATATTCCTTAAAAAATTTCTATAAAATCAGTATTCATTTTGACTGCTGCTACAGATCCCTCATCAAACATATTATTGATTTTGTTAGAGGTAATAATTTCTAAAATTTCAGATTCTATTTTTCAAAGTAGCATTTGTTTTAATATTGATATTTACATTTAAATAATTGTGATTCTTGTACTAAACAATAAGAATGTTGGAGTTATACCTCCTTTACACATTTTCTAGTTTTACCAAATAATTTGAAGCTTTAAATCGGACACTTTATAGTTTTATATTCATGACTATATTATGGTATGAGTGTTTTTATAAATTTTCTCATGCTTTCAAGTTTTACATATCTTGGTTTTAATATTGACATTTACAGAAATGGTTTCAACACAAAAAGCTAATTGGACAGAGTAACGGTTGGAAATGTACATCATCATTTCTATTGATGAGATGAAAGCGGGAAATAGACCGACCACTTCCTTCAATAAAGTTGGTTGGGATAACATTGTTAACAAGTTTAACAAAGAAACATGTTCCACATATACTCTACAACAAATAAAAAATAAGTACATATACCTTCGAGCGGAGTGGACTTTGTGGAAAAAATTGTATTCTAACACAGGTGTCGTATGGGATAGAGTGGAAAATGTATTACGAGCTGATAATGATTGGTAGGATGATAAAATCAAGGCGCTAAAATTTTATTTTTATATAATTTGATTATAATTTTTTAGCTTATTATACTATTTATTACTCATTATATGATTTTGTAGAGATGCTCAGCTGTTAAAACCTTTTAGAAATATAGGTCTACTACTTCTAGACATGCAAGAACAACTATTTGTCAGGATTATAGCTGAGGGAACTCACTCGTACACGCCTAATTCAGGTATATTACCACCAGGATTGGAAGATGTGAACTTTGACTTTGAAGAATTTAATCCTAGCACGGAGCAATTTCATGACGAGACAACTTTTGATCATAGTGATACTATATTGAGTACTGAAGAGATTGGTTGCCCTCTTCCACAAAACAATCAACACATACTCAAAAACGAAGACGAACTGGGTGTGGTAACAATAGCGAGAAGATCACCACTTCCATCCAACGTATGGCTGAAATTTCAGAGTTTGATCATCAAGAGGTATTAGGTATGAAGGAACATAGTATTAAACGATGCATTGAAGTTCTACATTCCATTCCCGGTATATTATCTAGTAATCCATTATGGTGTCAAGCTTTGAAGTTATTCGCAAAAGGTTCTTATCGTGAAATTTTCATGTTGATTCACGATGATGCTAGTCGTTTAGCTTGGCTTGAGTAATATCTCAATGACAAAGTTTCTAGAAACTCATCACGTTGCTCGGATGCCACATCACCGAAGAAATGAAAGGGTTGGCAATCAATAATTGTATGATGTTTTTGTACTTCTGAAAATAATTGTCGATGTTGAATTTGTGTTTGATGTTGGATGTTTTCTTTTTGTTATATGTTGGATGTTTTCTTTTCAATACATTGAAACAAACTCACATTTGATATTCAATAGAATCAATAACTTGAAAGAAACATAATTTTATTGGAATCCCTGAAACAAACACACAGTTATTATTCAATACATTTAAACAACACAATATCTCATGATCCGTGAAATAAACACACATTTACTATTTAATAAATTCAAACAAACACAATTTCCCCTGGATCCGTGAAAGAAACAAAAAAATATTGTATAAAATGTAGTTGTCATGAGATGTTTTAAAACATTCTTCACTATAATGAGTTCATATTCATCTCCTTCCAATCACGGTTCCTCTAGTGATGAAGAAGAACGATTTTCATGCATTCGCCAAAATTTCCGAAAGAGTAAGGAGGCTATGGCGGGAGTTGCTGCGTACCATAATCGATTTATGGTGAAACAACCAATACATGATCGACTAACTTGTGAGTGGGCAATGCTTCTATCGATGTTGAACGGACATGATGTAAGGGCATATAGATCTCTAAGATGAACACATCCACTTTTTTACACTTCTGTGTCATACTTGTGTATGAATTTGGTTTGGAGAGAAGAAAATATATAAACGTCGAAGATGAAGTTTCTATGTTTCTTATGATAACAGGAAAAACACAAGACAATAGAGATATGCAAGAGTTTTTCCAACGAGGAGCGGATACGGTTCACACATCGTTTCACAATGTCTTTAAGGCATGAATTAGAATGTCAACAAAATGGGTTACACTGACCGAAGATTGCTATGAGGTACATCCTTATATACATTCAAATTCTAAGTATTATCTATATTTCAAAGATGCAATAGGAGCTATCGATGGAACCCACATTGTGGCTTCAATACCAGAGTGTAATCAAGTTCGTTTCATAGGAAGAAAAGGCGAACCAACACAAAATGTTATTGTTGTTTGTAACTTTAACATGCGACTTGTTTTTGTAATGGCTGGATCTGAAGGAATTACACATGACAGTATAATACTTTCCCGATGTCTTGAAGATGATGCATATCATTTTCCTAAACTACCCGAAGGTATGTGATTAATGTATAACTTCACATAGATATAGAATTCTTATTCATTTTGTTTGTTTTACAGGAAAATATTATTTAGTTGATGCGGGGTTCGTTAATACTATGTGTTATTTAGCTCCATATCGTAGGGAGCGTTACCATATGCCTGATTTTCGTCGTGCTCCGGGATATAATAGTCCAAAGGAATTATTTAATCACAATCATTCATCTCTTCGGACGGTTATTGAATGGTCGTTCGGTTTATGGAAGAAACGTTTTCATATTTTCGATGACATGTCACACAACCTGAAATTCAAACATCATGTATCTTTAATTCCTGCAACCATGACCATACATAATTTGCTTCGTCATATAGATGCTAGTAATGATGAGTCTAACTTGGATAAATCCGATAAAAATAAGAATGATAGAATTGATGGAATTAGTGAAATATCTGAAGAACCAAAAAATTATCATCATGATCTTACCATGGAGATTACAAGAGATAACATTTGTGAAACATTATGGAGAGCGCATCGTGATGGAGTTGGACAATGTGGACGATGTGACTGATAAATTGATGTAGGATCCTTTATTATTTGTATTTGTGTTGTATTTGGAATATTTCAAATTTAGTTATTTTTAATATAATCTTATTCATAAGCAAAGGGATAATAAGGTCATTTATTATTTAAAATGCATTCTACATCTAACTTTTTACAGAGCATCATTCTCATTCTGCAATTCAATTTATAAATTACAGAACACTGAATACATTCTTGGTCTGTGATCACATTATGAAAACACATTCTCAAACTACATTCTAAATCCTAAAATACATGCAAAACATAGTCTAATTTTTAATGAGTTTCTTTACTCTCATTTTGTTGTATAAAATTATATTTTTATGTAATATATCGTATGACAGTATACAATCAAACAATATATTATTTCTATTATATGATATATTATTTTGAGAAATATTAATATAAATTTCATTTTCTCTAATTAATAATATTCAATTTGTTGTTTATGTTGACACTAACACAAGTAAATGATAAAAAACGAGTAGTATTTTTCAGTGGCTGCCAAACTTTAAATAGTATAAAGTCCGTACCTCAAATTTTGTAAATTGAATGTAAATCCCCGAAGTTGATATAATACGTGTTTTTTATCTCAACTTTTAAAAGTTGTAAACATCATTCACTCAAAGTTTATGAATTACGTATTTGGTCCTTCAAGTTTCAAAATCATTTATATTTACCTCAACACTCATTAAGATTTTAAATGCATCAATAGTTTGTATTTGATCCATTAACATTGAAAATATGTAATGATTAATTCTCCAAATTTTGAAAATTTTAAATAACACATAAAATTGTCAAAATATTCGTATGAAAAAGATGAAAACCGTTATTATTTACTCGGTAGTTATCCTTCAACAATCTTTAAAATTGGAAGCTTTGCATAAAATTCGCAAATTTTGGAGGAATTGCATTCATACTATTTAGATATCGATGGCCACATTGTAATTTTCTGGAGAAAAACATTGTTAGTGATTTAATACACTATTGATAAAAATAATTAATTGGATAGAATGGGCTATGTTTTGGAACGATAATATTGGGCCTAAAATGGGCCTTAAAATGTCAATGGTCCCAACAGAACCTTTGACTTTATAATGGACCTATAATAAGTGGGCTTATTATTTTCATATGTCTTTTCGCGAGTGGTGAATGGGCGTTTTCTCTTAGATCAAATTACATTGATGTTCGGTGTCAAAAACTGAAAATCTTCGGCTGTTTATTTCGGTTATTGGATTGCGACATTAGAATTCGTATTCCCATGTAGATTCTGTTATATTTCATATTTCGCATTGGCAGAGAAGTTTAGTATTAACATGGATTGTTTGTTCGTTGGGATTGGTTGAAGTTGGCAGTGGAATTGAGTTGAAGTAAAACGGATATGATGGGCAGGGGATCGAGTACGCCTTTCGCAGGAATGACGATTCGGTCCTGAATTTTGACACTCGTGCTTTTCATGGCGGCGATTATTGCATCTTTATACGTGGCGGGAAGGTTAGTTTAGTCGCGTACTGTATGTGCAGTAATTAGAACTCCATTTCTTAGTTTGAATGTATTTCCTTTTGATGGTTTGCATGTTTAAAAAATCAGATGGTTTTGTTGTTTCGATTACTCAATCTAAGAGGAACCCCTTGTAGATGCTTTTCATCTCTGGTTTGGACTTGGGGTTTCAACGATCAGCCTCAGTTTAACTGCTTTTATTCTTTGACTTACTTTTTCCAATATAGAAATCGTGAATTAAAGTAGCAAATTGTTGATGCATATTGATTTTGGCACAAATGATTGATCATTTCGACGTACCATTTGCTCCGGCAGATTGTGGCTGGATGCCGGGAATAGAGTTCACCTTGCAAAAGAGCTAGACAGAATTACGGGACAGGTAAAACTTAATGTCCCCTGATCAAGATTATGTTAGATCTTGCCTTGATTAAGGGCTCAGTTTTTAATTTATGTTTTTATATGCTATAACTCGTTCACCTGTTTATCATTTATCATGCATTTTATGTTCTGGTGAAATTTGTGGATGTTCTTTTAGCTTTGTGCAAGTGATAACTTCAAAATATAATTTTTCAATGCAGGAGAAATCTGTCATTTCAGTGAATGAATCCTAGAAAATGAATTATCAAAATAAGATCTGTTTCAGAGAACAGACAAAGAAACTCTCTAGAGGGTTTCGTCTCCAGATAGAACTCTTAGCTGCCAGACAGGGATACTTACTGTATTTGGACATAAACGAAGGAGAGATGCAATCCGAAAAGCATGGATGAGCACTGGTATTTTTTCCATTGGAAGTTCTCTAACTAACAAGTTTGAATGCTTCCATTTGTTTGTTTTGAATGAAAATTTAAATCATTCATCTAATGTATTAGGTGTAACTTTTAAAAAAGATGGAGGAACAAAAGAGTATTGGCATTCGTTTTGTTGTCGGTAGAAGGTATGGCTGTCACTTTAGAGAATTGCTGTAGTAACTCATTTTGTGTGTAACTTCTAGTGCCAATCGAGGAGACAGCTTCCACAAGAGCATCGATGATGAAAACAAACAAAATTTAGATATATTTGTTCACTTCTATATCCTCGTGGGGTATATAATTATTTTAGCCATATCCTTCATCATCAGTAAAAGATGTTGTTTGCAAAACTATGAACTGAAATGTATTTAAATATTCTTTCAAGGAAAACCATGTTGAAGCTCTTGAAGAAGTATAGAAAAAGATGAAATTATTCTTGCCTGTGCAGTGGAAAATTGGAATGCTGAGTAAATGATGACATCTATGTGAATATTGGTATGTGCAATTTATCCTCACCTGAATTTACTTGTCATTTTAGTTTTTATGAATTTACTGTCTTCGTATTCTTATGGCTGATTCAAACAAGCCTCGAGTTATATCGGATGTATGAAATCAGGAGAAGTTTTTTCCAAACATTGAGTTTCGCTAGACTAGAGTTACATGCTGAATTTTTTGCTTATCAAGTAATTGCTAGTAGTTTATGAAAGCATAAATGGTATGAACTGTTTAGAGATGGAAAAATGTGAAATGTGTTAGTTTACTCTATTTTGCACTCCTACTGCATCATCCCACTAATTGAACAGAGTTACTTCCGACATGCTTCTGGTGCGATATTTGTGATTTCGTAGAGTTTTGTTAAGTTCATATGCATCAATAGTCAAGTTTCATTTTCCACTTGATTTATCCATGAAATGTGTAAATGTAAACAAACTGTGTTTGTATTAGAGAGTTAATCGGGGCGTATGCGCATGACGATGTTAGTGTCGGTTCATGGTTCATTGGTTTAGATTTGGAACATGTAGATGAAAGAAAGTTTTGCTGTTCCTCATTCAAAATATTCCTCATTTTTTATGTGGTTTTAATTTGCAGGAGCTGTGTGTTCAAATATATGATTTACACAATGTTGCACGGGTACTTGACATTCTCGAATTTCACGCACCAGGTACGTGGGTGTACGGATTCACGCACCCACACACATTTTTAAAAAAATTAGAGTTAATGACATTGGGATAAGAAGATGTGCCAAAACTTTTGTGGGTGGGAAAAAAAACTGGACATATGACTGAAAACCGTGAGAACAAAAAACTAATAAAAATGAATTAAGAATGACATAATTAATTCGAAAATTGTTTAAAACTCATTATATTTTATAGATTTGTATATTTTTAAAATTTCACATATTTATATTAATTAGTTTATTATCTTGAATTTGATGTACCATAAATCTGATATTTCTAAATTTCACCGCACCCATATCCATGACTTGGTACTTAGTCCCAACTTCATCATGAGATGTGTTTGAAAGTAGATATTGTTGATTAATATATAAGTAATTATCAAACTAATGAAATACACTATAAATTCATTAGGGATAATCAATGGGTAAAATATGGGTGAAATGTAAGTTTAGTCTACATAGTATCATGTTTCATGATTTTGATAATTTTAGTTCCTAAAATTTTATGATTATAACAATTATAAGGACAAAGTATGAAGGAAGTGTTAATCTTCAAAGTGTGTTATTCTCATGATTTGTATGTTTTGTCAAAACAATCTTCAAAGTTTAATCTGTATGATATAATCGATTCTCGAAGTTTTCAAATTTAGTAATTGAGATAGTCGCTAAAAATATTTGGGATATATTTTGTTACTTTAAAGATATGATTTGATAAATATTATAAAGTTTGATGAATAAATTTGTCAAAATTATAAATATTGAGAATTAAATATGCTTATTATAAATTCTATAAATCAAAATTATGAAAGTTGGTGAATTTTAGGCGTCAATTTCTCGTAAAATAGTGTAGATAAAGATTGTTCGGGCTTTCACTATAAATTAATATGGAAAATTATTTTTAATGGTACTATGACTAGATGAACAATTCAGGCCGGATTAGCTGAATGGATTTTTTTTTAAATGGGCTGACCAAGATAAGTTACTTTGGGCCCATCACATTTCTGACTATTGGATTATATATTAAATCATTTACGTCAGCCCTGTAAATAATATTATAAATTAATATATATGTCAGTAAATAATTTTGACACATGTGAAATTGATCATATTATAAAACAATATATGCCCATATTTTATTGTTCATTTCAAATACGTGATCCCATCTAATATAAAATTAAGTCAGATGATAATTATACTAAAATGGAATAACAGAATATTAATATTTATAATTGAATTATATTAGATTTCTAGAATCGAGTCAATCTCATGGAAATGTGTTCGATATAACGTAAATGTGAAAAGAAATCATACCGTAAAAAACTTGAGTGAACCAATTATAATAGTAAACAATTATTCTTATTAAAACCAATTTAAATCACATCTCATTTACGATGTGTCATCTTCAAAAAATATAATATTAACACGTGTATATAATGATAGACCACCAACCTTCATACCATTGTTCGTTTCATGAAGGCTAGATGGTTGCCAAGATAAATGACGCTCAATTGTTTTCCTTCGACGATTACATTCAATCTAGAGTTGTCGATTTTGTTACAATAATCCTCTCAAACTCTCCTTTTAATAGTGTGGATCAAAATTCATAATTCTTATAATCGGTTAATACGAACAAATAAATCATTCAATTGAACTTAAATCGTCATGTCTTAGGATCTTAGCACAGATAGATATTTATAAATAGAGGTGGGATTCGATCATATCAACCCTAAATATCTAATTAGTCAAATACTAAAAAGACCGGCCAAGGTCAACCCTTCGTATTAGAGTCGATATTTTCAATTAGGTATTGGGTTGATCTTAATATATTTAAGATCTAAACTCGCAGGTGTTATGATTGTTTAGTTTCGTTTTTCAATTTACAGGCTTAAAACCCAACATAAATCTTGTAAAATTCAATATATTTTTTAAGTAATTATACATCCAAATATGTATTATTTGCAAGTATTATTACATTTCAAATATTATATAGACTGTACAATCCATATACAAAGTAGTATCTACTAGTCAAACGACATGGAACACACATACTTCAAACAATATTTTATACATGTTAGAAATTTCGTTTCGGTCGGAATCAATACGATTGATATACTACATGGTAACAAATTTAAATTTTATATAATAATTTTTTTAAAAAAAATAAGATTTTATTATTTATTTAGGGCGGACCTTAAAAAATCTCTAATAGGAAGTAATTTTGTACTCCAAAAAAACAATTGACTTGAAATATAATTTTGAATATGAATTTATGGAGTAAAGAATCTGAGCCACATTAAATTAAATTGAAATTAAATGCAAATCTGACTTGATATAGTACTCTGTCATATATTGTCCTTAGGGTATGGGATATTTGTCATGTTGGGGAAATTTGAATTCTCTAGATTCCTTAGAGGGACAGGGCATTTAAGGAATTTCAGTTCAGTAATAAAATTAACATTTTATTTATTGAAAACAAAATTTAATTTAATTTTATCGATTATACCTAATTTTGAGACAGATGGTAGATGAATACTAAAATAATTAAATAGAAATATGTGGCGCAAGATCAACGGCAAATCGGCAGGCAAATGAACCCGTACACTGTCACTGTATATAGTAAATATGATAATTAATTGGCTGCGTTAATAAATTTAATTAATTATACAACAACAATTCATGCTTCCCTTGCGCCTTCTTAATTTACATACATTCAAATAACATGTCGTAATTGCCTCATATAAATATTTTGTTCTTGATAATTTTGAAAATTATGATATTCAAAATCAAAAAAATGTTTGAATTGTTATTCTCAAAATATATTGAAACTAATATGTCTTCTTTGTAATTTTTTGCAAAAATATATATCAAATTTAGTCATGTATGTTAGTTTAACTATTTTAGTAGTTTACATACTTTACTTAGCTACTTTAGTACTCACACTTTACATATTTGAAATTTTTAGTTACCACGTTAAAAAATACATCGACGTGTAGTATTATATATAACGAATTCGATTGTCGTACTGTAATACGATACAATAATTGGGGTCAAATCTCGAACTAGTTTGATATATTTATTGTTTTTTTATTTATTTTAAATATGTAAGATTGCATTTTTATTCGTTTTTCTTTAGGTTTTCATCAAATAATAACAATGAATATTAAAAAAATTTCCAAATATGAAAAATAATTAAATAATACATAGAGTATATTAAATAGGATCATATCATTCTCCTATCTATTAAATAATACATAGAGTATATTAAAAATAAAAGTAGAATTTATTACAATATTTTATTATCTTCCTATATACCATCGAATAAAGTCGATTCGATGTTTTTTACTATTTACTTATAAATTAAGTATTGATTTATATTATATTATTTTTTTAAAAATTTAATAATTAATATAATTTATCACCACCATGCGATATACCAAATATATCGGTTATATCAATCCGTACCCAATCTAAAAGGACTGGGTTTAGTACCTATCGGTTCGAACAAGAGTTTTGATCAGATTTCAATTTCTAACCCTAACGACAATGTTAACGCGTTAAATTTGGTCTATAACTATTTTTACACAAATTCCCAAACTTTAAAAAGTTGTTTTGTCATTTATGTGAAGATTATGAGACTCGTATTGCAAATTTATGAACTTGTTTATCACATGATTAGATTTGTCAAATTTCACAAACTTAAATGATTAAATATATCAAAACATAAAATGTGTCATTCCAAATCACCAAATTTGTTAAAATAATTAAAGCTTAAGACTGAAATGCGCTAGTTTCTTAATAACTGTTGGGGATTAAACACGTGTGCGAACAACCTCGATAGATTAAGTACAACATTTGAATTAAACAAAGAGAAAACAACGACACAAGAAATTTAACGTGGAAACCCAGAATGGGAAAACCACGTGATCGGCGGAAACGGTCAAATTCACTATCACTTGAGAAGATTACAACACACACACGAAGAGAAAACTCGGAATACAAGAGTATTGAAGTACATGATAATGAACCCTAAGACTCCTTTATATAGATGAGGTGGTTGAGATATTAAGGTAACTAACAAATATTCATAATATTTGATCGTATCTCAATATAAGATTATCCATGATCAAATCATATATATACGTCCATATATATTGGATTGATATAATATTATTTCCTTCAATATCTCATTCCATAACTGCCGATATCTTAGACCAGTGGACCCCACCATATCTTAGTTCGGTTCTCGACCGATTGCCTCCACCTCATATCTTCGGATCACGTGCTTCGGTCCTCCACCGATTGATATCAATACCGATCATCACGTCTTCCATGTGTGCCCCGATCGACCACATTGCCGATCATCATCCAAGTGTGACCGATCGATAACAATATCGAACTCCACACTTAACAATCTTCCACTTAGAGATCGATTATACATCTTCTCTAAATAGTGTCTGCTCACCAACTCACTTGATGAGACTAACTAGAGCTATGCATAGCTCTAGCTTTGCCATAGTGACTCCCTTCGTCAGCATGTCTACCGGATTTTCAGTGCATTTGATCTTCATCAACTGAAGCGCCTTTCTATTGAGCAGATCCCTAATATAGTGATACTTCAACTTAATATGCTTAGTCATCGCATGAAATACCGGGTTCTTCGCCAAAACATATGGCACAATGACTGTCACTGTACAAAGTCCGCAGATCGGTCCCTTTACCGAACTCCATCAGGAAATTCTGGAATCACACCACCTCCTTTCCTGCTTCCGAAATTGCAACATACTCTGCATCCATTGAGGAAAGTGAGACACACTTTTGCAAATTTGACTTCCAACTAACAGATGTACTTCCAACTTCGACTTCGTCCAGATCTCCTCCAAGGTCGGCGTCCACGTACCCTATTAGTTCGATCGGTCCCCTTCTAAAACACAGCTCCCGCCCTGATGTCCCTTTGAGGTATCGCAGCAACCATAGCACTGCTTCCCAATGCTCTTTCCCAGGGTTCGACATGAACTTGCTCACGACTCCCACTGCATGTGCAATATCAGGTCTCGTATAGACCATTGCATACATCAAACTACCGACCGCTGAAGAGTAGGGCGCGTTCTTTATCTCTTCGGCCTCATGGTCGGTCATCGGCGCCTGCTTCTTTGAGAGTTTCATGTGTGCTCCCAAAGGTGTTTTAGTAACCCTCAAGTCTCCCACATGATACCGATCAATCACTTTTCAATATACTTTTCCTGAGACAAGGTAAATGTACCTTTCTGCAGATCTCTCCAGATTCTCATTCCCAGAATCTGCTTGATTTGTCCTAGGTCCTTCATCTCGAATGCTTCGGACAACTCTCACTTGACTTGTTTTATCTTCTCCATGTCACCACTGCGATCAACATGTCATCGACATACAATAGAAGGATTGCGTATGTACTTTTGCCCCCTCGAAGATAACAACAGTTGTCTGTCTCGCATCTTTTGAATCCTTGTTCGGTCATTAAGGAATCAAACTTCAAGTATCGTTGCCGAGGAGCTTGTTCAATCCATACAAGCTCTTTACCAATTTGCAGACTAGATTTTCTTTACCATGCGCCTTGAACCCCTCGGGTTGCATCATGTAAATCTCTTCCTCCAAATCACCATGAAGGAAAACCGTCTTCACATCCATCTGTTCAAGATGAAGATTCTTTTCAGCCACTATACTCAAAATCATACTGATCATCGTCATTTTGACGACCGGTGAGAATACATCGGAATAGTCAATTCCCTTCTTCTGCAAAAATCTTTTGATCACTAGTCTTGCCTTATAACGTTTGGACCCATCTACCTCCTCCTTTACTCTAAAGACTCATCTGTTGAGTAAGACCCGATGTCCCCTCGGCAATTCTGTCAAGACCCAAGTCTTGCTCTTCGACAAGGACGTCATTTCATCCTTCATAGCAATCTCTCACTTTTACTGCTCACGAGACTCAACAGCCCCTCGGAAATTCTCTGGCTCGCCATCGTCAGTCAGCAATGTATGATACATTGCAGGAGTATAACGATCGGGTGATCTCCTCTCCCTAGTTGACCGCCTCAACACATGAGTGACTTCTTCGACATTGTCATCAGTCGCCTGGTCTTCATTCTGCTGATTGGTACTGAACCGATCAGACAGAGATTCTGACTCCTCGTCAAAAGTGATACCGATCGGCTCCTCCAATCGATCTGGAGGTCCACTGCTCTCACTTGATTGTATCACCACTATCACCTCGGTAGATTTCTCCTTAGTCTTTGCGATAGTATCCTTGTAAAGTTGATCTTTGTTGAAGGTCGCGTCGACTGATCTAATTATTTTCCTCCATTCGGTCCAGAACTGGTAACCAAAATAATTAACTCCATAACCAACGAAAACAATATTTATAACTTTAGCATCAAGTTTATCCCTATTCTCAGGGTCTATGTGGACATACGCAATGCAACCGAACACTTTGAGATGATCCAATTTCACCTCCTTCCCAGCCCACTTCTCCTCGGACAACTCGTAATCTAGTGGTACCGATGGACTCCGATTGATCAAGTATGATGCCGTACTCATAGCATCCGCCCAGAAGGTCTTTGGAAGACCAGCGTGCAATCTCATCGATCGGGCACGTTCATTCAACGTTCGGTTCATTCGTTCGTCAACTCCATTCTGCCTCGGCTTGTTCGAGACCGATCGCTCCAGCTTAATACCGTTCGCCAAACAGTAATATCTGAACTCCTCCCCATCATACTCTCCTCCGTTGTCTGACTTCAGACACTTCAACTTGGTTTTAGCCTCGAGCTCCACCTCTGCTTTCCACCTCTTGAATATCTCGAACACATCAGATTTATTCTTTAGAAAATAGACTCATACCTTACGGGTACAGTCGTCAATGAAGGTGATGTAGTACTTCGAGCTTCCGATGGACTCGATCGGTGCCATACCCCACACATCGGTATGCACGACTTCCAGCTTGCTGGTTTTCCGATCTCGCTTCACCTTTGTAAATGTTACTATTCTCTGCTTGCCGAGCACACAATCCTCACAGAATCCGACCTCTTTGTTCTCAAAGATCCGTAATAAGCATTTCCGAGTCATGATCTTCATGTCATTCTCACTCATGTGGCCAAGGCGATCATGCCACATCTTCAGCAACCTCCTTCGGTCCTCCGTGGATCGGCCCTCATGGGACCAATCGGTCTCCATTGTAGTGAGAGTGGATCGGTCCCCATCTGCCCCGATCGGTTTCTCCACGTACAAGGTTCCGGAATTGATTCCTTTAGCAATGACCAAAGCCCCTTTGGTCACTCTCCACCGACCGCTCGCGAAGGACGTTCGATATCCCTTGGAATCCAACTGTCAGATCGATATCAGATTCTTACTCAGTCCGGGTGTATACATCACATCCTCCAATGTCCAACAGTAACCATTTGAGGATTGGATCGGTATATTACCTCGACATGTGATTTCTAGGAACTTCCCATCGACAAGATAAACCTTCCCGAAATTCCATGCTTTGAAAGACTTAAACAACTTCTGATCAAAACATGAGTGAAAAGATGCATATGAGTCAACCACCTGAGTGAAAAGATAAACCTCCACTGGACTCTCGAGACAGAGCACAATTGCATCGTCAAATTCAGTCGCTACTGACGCTGAATTTTCCTCCTTCTTCGGTTCCTTATATTCCCTGCGGAAGTGTCCCTTCTTCCCGCAATTCCAGCAATCGAGCTCCCCCCAATTCTTTGACTTTTCCCGATTCCTCGATCGGGCCCTGCTCTCGCCATTCTGCCATCGGTTATTCTTCCGACCCCGGGAAGAATATGCCACAAATGAATTACTTTTGGTATCTCCCTTATGCTTTTGTCTCAATTCTTCACTGATGAGTCGACACAAAAATTGAGTTTCCCCGGTTGACTACTAATGATATCAACCGTCGTTGATCAGCTTTCTGGCATGGCACTAAGAATGGCAATGGTCTGCTTGTCATCATCCATGACATGTACAGCCAGCGACAAGTGGTCTATAAGGTTGCAGAAATCATTCAGATGTTCTACAACGAAGACACTTTCTCCCATCGTCATGGTATACAACTGCTGTGTCAAGAGCACACGGTTTGTCGATGAAGGCCGTTCGTACATATCGGACATCGCCTTCATCATACCGTACGTCGTCGTTTGTTTGTTGTAGTTAAATACCACATTCTTCGACAACGATAGTTGAACGATCGCCAACGCCTTGCGATCCAATTTCTGCAAATTCGCATTCTCTATCTTTGCCGGCTTCTTTTCTTCTAATACTTCCCCTAAATCATTCCGATAGAGGTGTTATGGATTTGCATTTTCCAATAGGCAAAATCAGATCCGTCAAACAACCTTAGGCTTCCCTTATCGTCACCCATCGCCGATTGCACCACTACTCACCCCACAGCCACCACAAATTGTTGGGGATTAAACATATGTGCGAACAACCTCGATAGATTAAGTAGAGCCATTGAATTAAAGCAAAGAGAAAACAACGACACAAGAAATTTAACGTGGAAACCCGGAATGGGAAAACCATGTGACCGGTGGAAACGGCTAAATTCACTATCACTTGAGAAGATTACAACACACACACACGAAGAGAAAACTCGGAATACAGGAGTGTTGAAGTACATGACAATGAAACCTAAGACCCCTTCATATAGATGAGGTGGTTGAGATATTAAGGTAACTAACAAATATTCCTAATATTTGATTATATCTTCATATATGATTATCCATGATCAAATCATATATATGCGTCTATATATACTGATTTGATATGATCTTGTTTCCTTCAATATCACCTTTCATAACTGCCGATATCTTAGACCAGTGAGTCTCACCATATCTCAGTTCTGTCCTCTACCGATTGCCTCAATCTCATATCTTCGGATCACGTACTTCGGTTCATTTGTCACCTTCGGTATTGCGTACTTCAGTCCTCCACCGATCGGTACCAATACCGATCATCCCATCTTCCATGTGTGCCCTGATCGACCACATTGTCGATCATCATCCAAGTGCGACTGATCGATAACAATATAGATCTCCATACTTAACAATAACTTTGCTAGGGAAAATATTTCATTAGAATACCACAACAATCCCCAATTCTATGATCTTATTGTCATTTCTAGTTAAGTTCGGCCATCGAGCCTATTTCGCTCAAAATTTTGCATATATTCAATTAGTTGTCACATAAATTGACATCATATCACTATAAAATTAATAACAATCATTCTATTATTACGACAAACCTTTCATTTATCACTCGACATCTATTTCTAAAAAATAGATCAAATTTTATAAATATGATCGTGGAAGTGTTCATAATTGATACATGTCTCTTGCCAAATTTTATTTTGAGGCAAGAGTAAAATTATTCATTTACATAAATAAAATAGAAAAAAAAAATGAAACAGTAGAAATTGATTATAACTGACATTCTGGCCTGTGTCATCTTATTGTTATTGCCAATTTAATGTTTGGAATGCCACGCCCTGAAACTCATCACATGATCCGACAAATTTACAACATATGTCCAAAAATATTTCAGTGTCTATTCCTTGCCTGAACAACACCACAATCCTCATGGAAAATCAATACATAAACTTATCCGGTGGAACTTTCGTTTCTTCCGACGACATTTTTAACATCCTCGAAGCTCAGTTAGTTAACGAAGATCCCGGTAATAAGGAAAGCATCGTAACGCAGCCTGATGCTAAGCGACGGAAAGTGTTAGCTGCCGGAGATGTGCCACGACGGTCTAATACATCCGTGGAGAGGAATCGAAGGAAGCAAATGAACGACAACCTCTCGATTCTCCGATCGTTCATGCCTAGCTCATATGTCAAAAAAGTATGCTCTTATGCTTACATTATATTATCATTCGTATAATTTTTCAATATTTTGAGATAGGGAGATCAAGCGTCGATAATAGAAGGAGTAATTGACTACATCAATGAGCTACAACAAACACTACAATCCCTCGAATCGAAGAAGCAAAGAACATGTCATAAAGATTTATNTCAGCGACGTGATCAATAGGATCACCATCGCCTCGGAATGTCGGCAACCCCTCGGGGTTGCGATAATGTCGATCTGGGACCGCTGCCCAGATTTCTTCTGAAAAGGGGAGCATCAAATCTCCCAAGGCGGCTGATACGCCTTCAGATTGCTGGGATGACGCTTGGACAGCATGTAAATTATGCCACCAATCGTCATCCTTACTTCGCCTGATAGGGGCCTCCATGGCCCTGTTAAATAAGCCAGGATTGCGTCCCAGATTCGGTTCGCAATCCTTCAGCGCACGCATACTCTCCAACTCTCTGGTGAGTTCATCTATCCGTCGCTGCATCTGCTCCTGGTCATTTCCAGGAGCGGGAGTTAGGGCTCTGGCGGGAGGGGGAGGAGTAGATCGATATCTAGGCCTCCTTGTGTTGACGCCACGCCTGAAGGCTTCTTCCTCATCAGTGCTGCGTTCGTCGGGGTCACTTTCATACCCTCTGTTTCTAGGAACAGGGCTTGAGAAAGCCGGTGGTTCTGCTCCACTTTTCTCCGTCGTAATTTCCAGTACCACCTTCCTTACGACAGCCTCTAAATCCTGTAATGTGAATGTTGGTGCTGGAAGACTGTCGGGAAGCACGTCACTATCATTCGTCGGAGTTGCAGTTGTCATGCCTTTGATTATCCTATCCCAGGAAGAGAACTCAAATGGGATTAGAAAAAATCGTCCCCACGGACGGCGCCAAACTGTTATGGTCCCTTTTTAGGGGGTACCAACAGTCGTCCGGTTCGTTCAAATAACGAACTCGGTTCTGATTTCCTTAAAATATGAAGACGATTGAAAGCTAGAAAATCAAAGTAAATGCACGACAATTTATAGTGGAAACCCCGTGAATTGGGGTGCAAACCACTCTACTAAGAGCTGATTATGCTCTTAGCCTGTTCACTAAAGAAACGAATCAAGGTATTTACAAACAGGTTAATGAAAATGACGAGGCAAAGAAAGCAAGAAGAATTCGGCAGCGTAACAGCATGTTCTTCTGCATCCAAAGGGTCCTGTCTTTTCCTTCGTCTTGCCCTGTATTTATAGAGTTGCCGGCGAGTGTAATCCACGTCCTGTAACCGCCTCTGACAAGTTTGTTAGAGGTTGTTATCGCAGGATGTAAAACGAGGCTGGGACCGATGCGTGGTCTGCGTGATCGGGCCCGAAGCATGATAAACGTGACAGGGCCCGAAGCGTGGAACGTGTGAGCCTGTAACCGTTTTGTAACCGTTCGAACCGAACCTCGGAGCCAGCTGGCAGATAACGCTTATTTTCACTAAGGTTATCTTCGGTCCTCCGTGTTGAACATCGGGCCACTCTTCCTAAAGGTGTAATTGGGCTGTGAGAATTCGTTTTGATTATTTAAATTGGCCCAACCGTTATCGGGCCTCACCCATTGCAGGGTACCCGGTCCTAGAGTTCTCATCACAGAGCGTGGTTTACACACGCCATTATCTCTATAAATACAGAGCGCGGCGACGGAAATAGCAGGACCTTTTGGACGCATAAGAACATGATGTTACCCTGTCGGAGTTGTTACTGCTTTCTTTTCCTTGTCATTTTCATTAAGCATCTGCTGTATTTTGTATGAATTGTTTGATTGGTGAACAGGCTAGGAGCATAATTCGCTCTTAGTCAAGTGGTTTTCACCCCAATTCCTGGGGTTTCCACTATAAATCGATGTGTCCCTTTTACTTGTTTCTAGCGTTAATCGTTTTCCCCATAAAAAACAAATCAAAACCGAGTTCGTTTGCTTACGAATCGGGTGACTGTTAGTACCCCTTAAAAAGGGACCATAACACAAACGATATTCCAAACGTACCCAATATTAGAGAGTCAAGACCACAAATAGTCCATATTTTAATAATGGGCAATACTAATATTTTTTATGATACCGTTCGATACTGGATATTAGTTTTAGTTTCTGTGTTTTTCGGATCCCACCCTAGATACCTAATTAAATATTATTTAAAAAAAACTGCATATAATTCAAAAGAAAAATTTAAGTAAATGAGATTTAGATGAAAAAGAAAAATTAATTTTTTTAAAAAATAATAAAATTTGATATCGACTATATTGGTACTGTATTTTGGACCGATATGAAAATATTACAAATAATTGAATATTACCATAAGCTCTTGAGAATATATTTGACACTAGTTTAAGTAAATTTAAAATGAGAACATAACATGTTTATATTAGAAATTTTAATAAATGAAATATTGTAATTTTTTTAAAAAAATAGAATAAATGTAACAAATAGAAATGTAGAGTTTTAAGATATTAAGTAGATTATAATTACTAAAAATCAAGAGTTACATTGAAAAAAGTGAAATTTTAATTGGTAAATATTTCAATTGAAATTGTAATTCAACATTTTATTCCGATATTTAAAATATATATTTCTTACTAAATAAATTTTCAATTATCTTAGCGATTAATAAATCTGTTTAATCATAATATATTCATTAAGGCTACGTCATCCTTTTGGCTATTTAATCATAGTGTAAAACTATGATTCTTTTTATATAAAAAACTATATATAAAAAAGAAATAAAAGTAACATCATATCTAATAATTATTTACATATTAATGAGTAATCACTATTATGATGTGATTGAAATAAATTAAGAAACAATAATGAAGTTGGTGTGCCGTAGCTATCTTCGAATAGGGGACCATAAAATGGTTATATTCCTAAGAGAAGCGTGTATAAATAGACAATACAAGAATATCACGTTTTTATTTATTATTAGTCGTTATTAGAATGCAACTAAATTAATATCTAAATTGTGATATTTAAATTGGAAGATTTATATAAGTTTAATGTATAAGTATGATAAATCACATATTAAATGATTTGACAAGTTAATTATAACATAATGGATTTGTTTGGACCATTCTGCATCGCCCGGTGTGGTGACCTGACCGTGGTTTTGTTTTAAATTAACCAAACATCAATAATAAGTACGTTCGTACGAGCGCAGAAAATAGCGGTGGGTTCACTGTATTGATGTTTCAAAATCAACTTTTTTAAATCACGATCACTTATATCACATTGACCTCACAATACGATACATTTATCTTACCTCACCGCTATTTCTCAAACGTTGTTCCAAACATGTTCAATACAATATCCACCTATCTTGTATGTTATATTTTTTTCAATGTCAACATTATATCTCTATATTTCAATACTTCCCAAGAATCATAGAGGAGTTGCTTTCGTTACAATTTGTTATTATATAGTTCATGATTTTTTTTCAATATAGACTACAATAACATTGATTTGGGATGTGTTTCTCATCAATTTTTGGATATTTCTCTTAAATAAGCATATAATTTAATTCACAAACATTATCACATTCGAAACATTCATTGTTTTTTTTTAATTTTCAATATTGATGGTTTTTACACTACTTTGAAGTTTAAGTGTCTCATATAAACGAGTGAACATTCATTGTTCCACTCGTTTATACTGGTATTTGTTCATTCAAATTAAAATATGAACATTGTTCGAATAACAAAATGAGTTCGAATCAAAATTTGAACGAATACGAATACGTTCTCGAATGTTGAATTTGAGTACTTTTATATTATTTATTCACAAAGATGAACGAATGGATCCGAACACGAACTCGAACACAAAACAAACATATCCAAACACAAAAAATATGATCGGACACGAACACGAACTCAAAAACGAACACGAATAAATCAAACTTGGATCATTCGGATCAAATCATCTACATACATCCATGCACCATGGAAGTCATACCGGTGGTATATATACCAGTAAATATCGATCATGGCTAGTTCTCCGATATTTCAATATATAACCAGTATAAGCTTTTTTACATAAGGTATTCCTTATAAATAATTTAGAATAAAAACTAAATGTAAATTTATTAATATTAGTTTAAAACGTTTTGCATAAATAAACATGTTTCTATTTCTTGTATTTGACAGAACTTTGAGAAAGTCCAACCAAAACATTTCACTAAATTATATGTGTTAACAATGATAAAAAAAGATAGAGATAATAATATAAAAATAATAACATTTGTTGAGTGTGGAGATAAGCGTTGATTACCGATCGAATGTCGATCAGTACTAGGCATTGGATGTGATGACGATCGATAATAGTGACCGCTCGCTACTACGCATTGGGCGTGATAACAAGCGGTATTGGTGATGGCTCGTCATGAAACAGAAACTAATGATTTCGAAAATCGGGAGACATGCAACTTGGTTGATCCAAAGGACGAACCGTTGCATGAGGAGTGAGGAATTGAGATTTTCAAGGGATGGAAAATCAATTAGAGATTGAATTGGAGAATTTTGTGGAGATTTACTAGAGATTTTTCTAGAAATTTGGTAACTGAATCGGGTGAATATTAGAAATCTTTGATACAAACTCTATAATATTTGTCTACGACCCCCAACTTATTTTGTTGTGTAAAATATACGCCCTCCAAGTTACGAAATTGCAAATATAATAAATTTTTTGAGTAAAAATATGTTTTGTAACCCTCCAAATTTAATTAAATAAAAATATGCATTGACACTCTAACGAACTCGTTAATATTATATATTTTATACATAATTCTTGAATATCAAGGTCAATTTTATATAATTTTTCAAATGTTATTTGAGTACTTTGAAGATTACTTATACTAACGGAAAACATTTGTCAACTTAACGAAAAACCGAGTGATAGATTGTCAAGGGTAAAAAACAAACGGTACTGATAACTTTAATTGTTATTATTGCAATTTCGTAAGCTGATGACATGTCTTTTACATAGCTCGTAAGTTAGGTGCTACTTTTGTAATTTTCTCATGTAATTCATAAATTTTATAATTGATTTTGGATATATTCCAACAATATTAATATTCAAAAACTTTTATAATCATATTAATTTTTAAAATATTACTTACTAAAATAATCTAAAGTAGATATTATTTTTGTCACCCTTTTGAAATATTTCAAATAATTATTTGAATAAAAAATTAATAAACTCAAGGGGATTAACATTAGCTTAAGCTTGAGAGATATTTTGACGTTAGATATTGCTTTCAAGGGGCAGATTTGGTGGATTATTAACCTGTCATTAGGTCAGCGATTCTCCACCACCAGATTCTAGATATTTTGCCCTAATCCGACAGCTGTTGTTATTACTAACTCTTAGCGTAACATAATATACTATATTTTTGTAGATAAGTTTGTCAATATAATTTTATATATTTATGATAACACCCCTACTTATTATTAAATATCATATTAGTCCTTAATTTTCTATATTACAATAAGTATGTGGCTATTAGTCGATTTATCAACTTAGGTTTGTTCTTTATAATATTCACAAATGTTGGTTTGGGGCGATCTTTTATTTAGATATTTATATAAAACAAAATGAGAAAATAGCGTCTTTGGCTCTCGTAGTTTGATCATTTTGGCAAATTTAGTTCTCCAAGTTTATTATGGCATTTTCAGTCCTCGAATTTTGGACATTTGGCAAAATCGGTCCTCAAATTTCATATTTAGTTCTCCAAATGAAATCGAACAAAACCGGTCCCTGTAGTTTGATTGTAGTGGCATAATTAGTCTCCGTATTATATAAAAATGAAAATTACAAATTACAAACTTCGGGGACCAAATTTGACATATACATAAAACTTAGAGGATCTAATTTGTCAAATGTGACAAAGTAGGAGGACTAATTTTGCCACAAATAAAGTTAAGAGACTTAATCTGCCATAATTGTCAAAATATGAGGACCAAAATTGTCAAAATAGAAAACTACGAGGACCAAATTTGCGCGTCGCCCAAAACAAAATATTATAATGATTTTTTTATAGGATAAATTTAAGTTTAGTTATTCAAATCTTCTAATTTTATAATTCTCATTTTAAATTGTTTTAAATAAAGCACATCAACTTTATGTTATTATCAAATTTGATCTTTATAACCGAAATTACCCTTAAAGTTTAATCGTGATTGAAAAAAAAAAATATTTAGTAGTTGTATATTTTTATATTTTTCAATTTACCCAATATATTTGATAATACGTGAATTCATCGATAATGACTATAATTAACAATATTAACTTCAAATATTAGATTTGTAATGCTTTCAAATAAATATATATACATTGAAAAATTCAAAGGATTAAATATCAATATTTTTATAAATTTTCGAGTTTTTGTAGTTTTACGATTCTTCTTATATATTGAACGGTATCTCGGTTGTTGAAGAATATATATATTTAATTATTATATTAAAATACAAATAATCAATATGTTTTTATTATTTTGATTATTTTAGGAATCGGAATCATACAAGATTTATGTCTCGATCCAATGATACTTTAGCGAGCTGTATACCGCAAAATATTGGTTTTTCAAGAAAATCTCATACGAGCGATAGTGCAATACGCAAATATTGATAAATATAAAGTTTTTTTTCTATGAAATTAACTATAGTTAGAGATATTGAATACAATACATAACATATATTTGCAAATTTAGGGGTGATTTCATAATTGATGATAATATAAAGTTGATATAACTAATTTCTAGTGTTTTTGAATGACTTGCATATATATATATATATATATTGACTTTGCTTTTCTTTGTATTTTAAGTAAAATATATACGAAAGTTTAATGAATTGAAGGGAGGCGTTTTGTATTGAATTTAGAAGAAGAAAAATATCATGGAACTGTCTAGAAGTTTCGTAACACACTTTCTTTCTACAGCGTCCCCTACAAGTCAACTGTCGTGTTTGGTGTATTTGTCGGATCATTTAAATGAAATAATGTCGAAGATGTATAATTTAATTGATATTTAAATAAAGTAAATAAAAATAATTGTGAAGCTATGATCATAATTCATATAGTTAAGGGCTTACCTAGATTAATACAAATATTGTTGAAATATATCGCACATCGGATGTGGAAATAAAAAATGTCTAGTTTATAAGAGGAGTGATATCATGGGTAATTGACTTGATCCAAGTCTTTTAAATGTGATTCACTTTTCTTATGGACTGGGCTGTACTCTCCGGCCCATTGAATCCTAAATTTCAAGATGGTATCGGAGCTTCAGGGTGGGTTTCGAGCTGGTTCGTATCGGTTTAGATAAAAAAAAAAAATAAACTCGAGTAGAAAAGCGCATCGGACCTAAGCGACAAAAATAGATCGATATATGATTCGAGCACTACCGAGCATATTGAAGCAAGTCTGAATCGGACCAAGACAAGTTCGACTTGAGGGGGAGTGTTGAAATATATCCCACATCGGATGTGGAAATATAAAATGTCTAGTTTATAAGAGGAGTGATATATGGGTAATTGACTTGGCTCAAGTCTTTTCAATGTGATTCACTTCTCTTATGGAATTGGTTGCACTCTCCGGCCCATTGAATCCTAAATTTCAAGAAATACATTGAATCGAACTTAATCGAATTTGTATCTTGGTTTGATTTCAGCTTGGTAATCAAGGTATTGACCAATTTGATATTTAGTTTTATTCGATTTTGGGATCTAATTGAACGTGGTCAAATATTGCAAAACTCCGGAAAAGTTCGGCTCTATAGTAATTTGGAATCGTTAAAGTATCAAATCATCGATGAATAAAATTAATTATATTATTGGATTCTAAACCCTAAACATCAAACAATTAAAATGTTTTAAGATAAATTATATGGAAATTGAACTCGATCCGAACTCATTAGTGTTTGTAGGCAAAATTACTCCTTATGTTTTGTATAAAGTTAATCTAATATTATGGTATCTCTAATCATAAAATAAAGTTCATATTTAGTAATTTAAATTTTATTAATTTATTTGATTAATAATATATAATTTCTTTTACAATAACTAAAATTAACAATGCTACCTATGAGAATTTGATTTCTATTATTGTGAGATAAAATATAGAAAGTAAAAAATCTCAAAAAACTAAATCCAAATTTTGTCTACAAATTTAATATAGTTAATTATATTGAATACATTACATAATACTGTAAAATATTTGATTTAATTTAGTTTATAAATATCTAATTTGACATAAATCTTAGTTAATATACTTATTTTATAATTTTCAGATAAATAATATAAATTAGGAATATTAAAATATTAACAAAAAATTTATCCATTAGATTACCTATAAAGATGGACGGAACCGTATGAAAATACAATTTGTCCACCAAATCAATGCCCGCCATTACAAGGACTAGGGTGCTCATTGTTCTTGGAGATGTTTATCTGCATGCCTTAATTTTTTTTAATTTTTTAATTAAAATATTTGATAATATTAATAAAACTTAAATTTACAAATATTATCATGAAAATAATTTTAAAACATAAATCATATTAAATTAATTTGAATTTATAATTTTTTCCCATAATTAGTAATATCAAAACATATGATAATTAATGAAAATATAAAATAATGAAAACAGAATAGAATATAATTATAAAGGAAAAATTTAATAATATATAGTGAATGCTATAAGAAGGAAAAATACTAGATATTTGTTTTTATATTGAAAAGGAAGAAAGATATAAACTGGTAATAAATGCGGAGCAAGTGGCGTTGGAGTCAAACTACAGTTAAATGAAGCATTTATTACTGCAGTAATTCTTCTACTCTACAACTCCTGAATTGCCTACAAGTGGAAATTCAACCAATAGGAATTCTACACGTTACAAAGAATATTCACTTTCGGAAACCCTATCTGTAAAATACCCTCTTTGCATTAATCTCTCTGTCTTTTTATGTAAAAAGATAAACTCTGGATTACGTCTATTAAAAGTTAACAAAATGTATTAATTTGATTTTACATAAAATAAATAAATTTTAAGACATTAATATTCAAAACACTAAAAGTTGTATTAGTGGTATACCACAATTGGTTTGTTTGATTCAACTTTTTAAATTGAATTATAGTGAGATGTGGTAAAATATTGTAAGATATAATAATCGTAATTTTTAAATACGTTTAATAAAATTGTAGTATTATAATTGTAATTTATTTAAAAATATTAATATATTTTTATATATAAAAAGTAATAAAAAATTATTATTAGAAATAAGGGTAAATTAGTTATCACCAGACTTGTTATAACAACGATGATTAAATCGTAATTATTGAGTGATGAACGTATCTCAATTTTTTTTGTTTTGTATGTTAAAAAATCACGATTTAATCATGTCACCGCATTTTACTGCTATTTTGATCGGGGAACCAAAGAAACACAATCACTTCCCAATTTTAGTCACCAATGATATAAAACAATATATCTATTTGGTTAAAATTCAAGATTCAAAATTTCATCATTAAAAGGTTACAATTTTAAAAATTAATGTATGTGATTTTAGAATGTTTAAATAAGAGATAAATTTGATAAACATAAAAGCTTACTTAATTAATATTTATATAAATACTAATTACTTAATTAGATTAAAGATTTAATATTTTATAAAATGTATAGATATTTAATAAAAATTATTATTATGAGTTGTTTGTTTTAACGTCAAACAAGTGAATATGTACTTGCTGTAGAATTCGTAGGCTATAAATATATTTGTTGGTAATTAAAACTTGAATTTTCTTTCTCCAACGCCCAAAGAGGCAAATGGGAAAGGCGCTCCCCTGCTATCCCTCTCAGGCCTCAGCCCGGCGGCCCCTACCATTTTATGCACTATAAATCTACATCAAAGAGGCAGTTCCTCTTTCTACTCTTTTTCTAGACCCTTCCAAATCTGCGTCTCTGTTTCTGTGATTCCAAGCTTCGCTGCTGCATCAACAGTGTTTCGCTTCTCTAATTTGAACACAAGTTTGGCAGTTGATTAATGTAAGCGTCGAAGCCTTTTGTTTGTTTTTTTGATTCATGAAACCGTGAAGATCGGAAATAGAGAAGATTCCTTATTGGGCCGGCGGCCGGCGATTTCTTCTCTGCCTCTCATTGCTTGTTTTTTCTCTCTGTCCCCAATTGAAAACGACGTCGTTTATTCCTCATGTGAAACTGAAAGAGATGGCTCTTCCGAACCCCAATCCCAGTTTCCTTATTCATTTTTAAATTAATAAATATTATTATTATTATTCTTGGTAATAATTATTGGCAATGCTTCATTTTTCAAACAGGACTTGACTTTATTCCAATCACTCAACAATGAGAGACGAAGGCAGAAATCTCAAGGTGCAATTCAAATTCCAAATTTCGATATATTTTAATTAATTTCTTTAAATGAAAAATATCATAACCGTACAGTACTCTTGGTCAAAATCGGTGGTGAGAAAATGGCTGAAAATGAAAGGTGACGGAGATGAATTTCTCTCAGATCGCCATAATACAATACAAAGATGGAAGACTTGCCCCGCCTCGCCGGGACAATTTTCCGGTAATTCCGCCGCCGCCGAAAACTATCTTGATATTTAATTTTTAATGAACGGCTGGGAAAAGAATGACCGTATCTGAATAGCTGATAATCTTGACTTAACATAATTGAACAGAAGAATGGACGGTGGAGATGAGAGATGGAATTGGGTGGCGGAGATTCAATCAGCAACAAACAAAACCCAACCCCACACTCAGCCACAGGTGGATACATGAAAATAATCTTAATTTTATTTAATATATTGAAAATATTATCAATTTTGATTTTCTAAGAAAAATTCAATTTTCGAGAGAGAATCACAATTCAAATATTATTTATTATTTCGATACTTTCGATTTTGTGAAATCACAATCCTTTAAGGCAATTATGATTTTTTGTGTTATTTTCTATTGTCCGAATAAAATAAATATTATTTATTATTTATGTCATAAAATAGTTTAATTATTGTTATTAATTGATTTTGCAGGATGTTTGTGGGGACGTGGAATGTGGGAGGCAAGTCCCCGCCAGATGAAATAGACCTGAAAGATTGGCTAAGGCCTGAAACCCCAGCTGATATTTACGTAATTGGGTAAGTATTAAACTTTATAAAGGGTGAACCGTGAATTTGATTAGGGTTTAAGATTTCTAAATCTCAATTTGACCCCCCATATTTTATGATTTTGATAATTTTGATCCATAAATTTTTTATAAATGTGTAAATTGTGATTCTGAAAGTATCAAAATAGCAAAATCAGTCACATTTTGTAAGAATGTGTTGGTAAAATTAATCTACCAAATTTAGTCTGAATAACATAATTGATTCATAAAGTTATCAATTTTGGCCATGTTTTTATATCGGGTGGCATCGGTATTTTGACTAGTACCGTCCGATATCGGGTATCCGGGTTTTCCCGGGTCGACCCGGAAAAAATAAAAAAAATTATTTTATTATTTTTAAAAAATAATTTTTTTCATATCGACTATACCGGTCCGAACCGGTACGAAATTCCGGACTGATCTGAAAACATTGAATTTTGGTTATTGAGATACTCGACCAAAATAGAATTTCTTAAATTGATTTTGTCATTTTAGAGATTTAACCTGAAAAACTAAATTTATTAAATTTTTAAAGCTCATGATTAAATACATCATTAATTAAAAATTATGAGTACCAAATTTGTGGAAACGTAACATCCTCTTTTACAAATTATCGTATGAAAATTCCATTGTAATAACGTATAAGTACATTTTTTACAGGTTCCAAGAAATAGTGCCACTGAACGCCGCAAATGTGCTCGGATCGGAAAAATCCGGTCCAGCCCATCAATGGCTGTCATTAATCCGGCAGATACTCAACGGAAACGAAGAAAATAGAGTATCAAAAGAATTGATTAAGGCTGCAAGTGATAGTTTTTGTGGTGTAATGGAGCAAAATTTGTACGGAAATTCATCGAGTTCTGTTTCAGAGTCTTGTTCGTCCAGTGAGGAAGAAAGTTCACCCATTTCAGATGAGGGATTTGCAAGAAATCAACGTAGATTTAATCAGGACAAGTATTTTCTCGCCGCTAGTAAACAGATGGTCGGAATTTTTCTGTGTTTGTGGGTTCGCCGTGATCTGTATCGGAGCATCTCCGGTTTGAAAGTGTCGTGCGTTGGAAGAGGCATAATGGGGTATCTCGGAAATAAGGTACATAAGCTTATATTTTGTTTTAATAATATTTTAAAAACGGTTATCGACATGTATATCGGACAAACTCATTGGATCGATATACCGAATATATATCGATATACAGGAAATTTAAAACATTGGTTTTAATTATATACTTTACATAAAATTAGGATGTGTGATAGAAATAGAAATAAAAATAAAATAGATATATTCTAATTTATAAGATGTGATATCATAAATAATTGAATTATTCTAACTTATACAATTTGATTCACTTTTATTATGTATTAAGCAACATTGACATATTGAATTCTAAATTTTTATATGGTATCGGAGCTGTAGGGTGAGTTTTAGGCTAGTTCATACCGGTTTAGACAAAAACAAAACTCTGGTAGGAAAAACGTATAGGACTTAGGCGACAAATAAATTGACATATGATTAGAACATTACCGAAAATATTGAAACAAGTCTGAACTGGATCAAAACCAATTCGACTTGAGAGAGAGTGTTGAGATATAGTCTCACATTGATTGTGAAAATTGAAATGCTCTAGTTTATAAGATGTGTGATATTATACGTAATTGATTTGATTTAATATTTTCAATGTAATTTAATTCTCTTAAAAATTTAGCTACACTGACACATTTTCGGTCCATTGAATGTTGAATTTCTATACAATGAATCGAGATATTAAGGAAATGTTTCATATATTTAAAAAATCTGAACTAATTTTTAATGTGATGACACACATATTCTTATAAATATAATATATCTCACTTTCATAACCAATATGTAACATATTTCCCCGTTCTTTTCGTATGCCTTGAACATGCTTTTGTTTTGGATAAATAGGGGTCGATTTCAATAAGCATGGCGTTGCATGGAAAGACATATTGCTTTGTATGCTCCCATCTTGCTTCCGGAGTTAAAGACGGGGACGTTAGCCGGAGAAATTCCGACGTGGCGGAGATTCTAAAGCGGACAAGATTCTCCGGTGGACCGGAATCCATTCTCGATCATGAGTAAGTTTTGTTTCCTTTTTCCCCTTTGTAATTATTGTCCACTATTAATTTTGCATTTATTTTATTATTTTTTAGTAATATAATTTGGCTGGGAGACTTGAATTATCGACTGGTATTGGACTGCTACGCTACCCAGGAGTTAATTGATAATCAGGAATGGCGACAACTCGTCAAGAAAGATGAGGTATTTTTGTGTTTTTTCTTCAATTTTTAATTAAATTCACAAATTAATATATTAAATATTTTTCATAGTTATTATTTGATTCCGGTTAAATATTTTAAAAACCAATACAAGACTGATAAACCGAGTTCAATACATTGGTATATCATAATTGTGCCCCAATAATAAAATAAATTAGACTATTAACATAGAGAAAATATACAATTTTTAAACTTATTGTCATTTATATTTTTATTACTTTAAAAACTAATAAAAAACTATTACAAACTTAATATCTTTTTTACCCAAATCGAATAAATTAGATATGATTCGACCCGCTTAAAATCCGTACCGATTAAAATTTTGTTTAATACTTTCCAAAATTGATACTCCCAAAATTTATGGTATATCGGACTGGTATATCGTAAATTTAAAACATTGATTGCACCTTTTGCACTCTTTAAATGTTTTCTTTACACGTTCAACCAACAATAATTATTATAAATTATTTGAAAGTAAATATATTTCATTAATTTATGTCAAGATGGAAGAATTTGATTTGATTTTTTTTAAAAAAATTAAAAATTAATTTAAATTTTATAATAAATTAAATGGTTAATAATGATTTTTTTCCTTCATGGAAAATAGCTTATGGCGGAGCGAGAAGCGGGCGGAGTGTTCGAGGGATGGGAAGAAGGGCAAATATTCTTCCCTCCAACTTACAAATACGTAACTGACTCTAACAATTACGTTGTTCAGACCTCATCGCAAAAACGACGTACCCCTGCTTGGTAATATATATTTACAAATAAATCTTAATTTAATTTATATATATTTAATTATTATATTATTTGTGGAAATTAGGTGTGATAGAATCCTTTGGAAGGGAATAGGGATGAAGCAAATATATTACACAAGGGGCGAGTCGACATTTTCAGACCACAAGCCTGTCTACTCATTATTCTCACTTACTTTGTAAAGCCACATGTTGCGTTAGGTTACACAAATGTGTTTTATGTATATTATATTTAATAAGGAGTAATTAAAAATACATTGTGTTAAATCTATAATCAAGGAATATTATTAATTTATGGAGAAAAATAATGCCTAGTGTTCATTTAGAAACTCTACAAATCTCCATTTCATTCCTAAAATACATGTATTTATTAAATACAACATTTGGGCTTGTAGCCCATTACAATTTTAATTTAAAAGCCCAAAACGAAAACCCCACAACAATTCTAACACTATTCTACGAGTGAGACTTCATCTAGATGTATCACTTGTTGGGTCACGAAATCCGCTTCAATAATATTGCTTGAGGTTCTCCATGGATTTTATGGATATCTAGGTGTGTAAACGAACCGAACCGAACCGAACCGAACCGAACCGAACTTTAGTGTTTTTTTAAGGTTTGGGTTCGGCTCGAAATTTTCAAGGTTCGGTTCGGGTTCAAAAAATCATAAATTCTATGGTTCGAGTTCGGTTCGATTGAAATTCGAGTTCAATTCGAGTTCAAATTTAAGGTTCGAATTAATTAAAATAATATATATTATATTATTAATATATATAAATATTATAATATTATTGGCTAGCGAACCGATTCGACTCGATTTGTTAGAAATTTGATGTTCGAGTTTCAGATCATTAGAAATTCGAACTCGAACCGAGCTCGACTCGGTTCGAAAAAATCGATTTCGAACTCGAACCTTAAGAAGCTCAGTTCGAGAGGTTCTCGAATCGGTTCGATTCGTTTTCACCTTTAATCTTGCTAAGACACATTTTTCACCAAATAACTAAATATCCTTGATATTCTATCCTAACTCTTCTCTGTTTCATTCATATTTTATTTTTATTTTTATTTTTATTTTTATTTTTATTTTTATTTTTATTTTTATTTTTATTTTTATTTTTATTTTTATTTTTATTTTCATTTCCATTGGTCAAACCTATCATAAATTTATATGCAAGGGTGCTCATTCATGTCTAATTCTCTTAAATCTGCAAAATATTTAAATAATTTTCTGTAAGTATTCTACCATGGTGTGCTAATTTTCCATTTTCTTTTTTCTCACTCTCTTAGTAATAGCTAGAGAATTTTCGAGGAGTATAATACCTATCACCACATTATATGTTTGTTCTATGTTTATAACAAAAACTCTTAATTTTCCTTAAGTTTTGCCTTCAGCATCTTTGACAGTTCTTCATGAGAGTTCATAGCATAGTACTCATACTTNTACATAATTATTTAAAAATAACGGAAAAAAAATCATTTTATGATATCACGATCACTGCACCGCTGTTTCAAAAACAATTTTTTTAAATCACGATCAGCTCACCTTGCAACACAGTACATTCATCTCATCTCACCGTTATTTATCAAACGTTGTTTCAAACGTTATATATATATAACATATTAAATTATTAGACCAAATTTGTGAAATTAACATAATATGGAAAATCTCATTTTCTCTTTAAATATTTTAATTCATTTGAAAATCTAACTTTTAAATGTCATCCACACGATTCTTAAATGTCTGCGGTGCCGTGTGAAGTCACAAATTGCGGGCTTTCTCCTACCGCAAGCATGAAATCTCGGCAGATGAATTCCTGCCCGACGCTTTACGCTATCGTCACCTCCAACGACAACGAGACACGTGTTTAATAAAACGACGACGTTCTGTTATATGTAAAGTATATTCGATAGCATAAAATAGAGAATAAATAAAAGTATAATAACATTAATTATTTTTGTAATAATTAATTTCGGACGACGGTCTTTATATGGCAGAGCGGGAACGCGTACTCTAGAGGCTACTCATTCAGAACGGTTACTGTTGCTCTGCTCAATTTCGCTTTTTCCCAAATCATCTTAATTTCTACCGATTTGAGGTTCTATTTTCTTCTTCTCGGTTGCTATAATTTCTGCTTTCGCTGTTTCAGTTGTTGATTGTTCTGTTTTTTTGTTATTATGAGCTTATGGTTTTGGATATTGGATGAATTTTCTTGTGGAACTTGTAGATCTGTTTCTGTAGTCAGAAGCATATACAGATCTATTTTTCATCGATCCACAAGCTAGGCGGTTTTTCTTAATTTTTTTAATGTTGTTTGTATTTCTGGAGATTTTTTTTTCTGAATCGGTGTGCTGTTATTTTGTTTACAGATATGGCTTCACAATCAGAGGCGCAAGATCGAAACGGTAGGGTTAAAAAACAATCTAATTCACCTCTTAGTGAAAGAGTACTCTCTTCTATGACCAGAGAACCCGTTGCTGCTCATCCTTGGCATGATTTGGAGATCGGTATGTATCGACAATGGATTCTTTCATATTCAAATCGTAATCGAAATTCTGATTTCTTATCTATTTTTAACTCAAAACGCAGGCCGTGATGCGCCAGAGATTTTTAACTGTGTAAGTTCATTATGTTATCTCACATTCTAGTTGTTGTACAATGAAGGAATTTTCATATCATAAATCGAAGCATTATTTTGGAAATCCTCTGGTTTTGATTTTAAATATTATAGTTTATAAGGTAAGTGATATTATGAGTAATTGGCTTGGCCCAAACTTTTTCAATATGATTTACTTCTTTTATAGACTGGGTTACACGGATACTCTCCCGGTCCATTGAATCCTGAATTTCTATATGGTATCTAGAGTGGGTTTCCGGTTGGTCTTTACCGGTTTAGACAAAAAAAACTTTGGTATAAAAGCGCATCAGACTTAGGCGACAAAAGTGATCGACCTATGATTCGAGCACTACCGAGTATATTGAAGCAAGTTTGAATCGGACCAAGGTCAGTTCGACTTGAAGGGGAATGTTGAAATACTATCCCACATCGGTTGTGGAAACAAAAATATTCTAGTTTATAAGGAAAGTGATATCATGAATAATTAGTTTGACCCAAGCTTTTTTATATGATTCATTTCTCTTATGGACTGGATTACACAGACACTCTATCGACCCATCGAATCCTGAATTTCTATAGATTCTCGTATATTTTTCATTCTGTGTTTCTTTGCTCATTGGTTTAGCTAATTTTGTCAATCTTATTTTATAAACTCGTGCAATACTTCCAGGTGGTTGAGATAAGCAAGGGAAGCAAAGTTAAGTATGAACTTGACAAGAAAACTGGCCTAATCAAGGTTTTGGAGTTTTATTGGACTTCTTTTGCAAGCTATAATTATAAAATGTGAGAGATATGTTACGTAACCTTAAAATCGCAGGTTGATCGAGTTCTTTACTCCTCTGTTGTGTACCCACATAACTATGGCTTTGTTCCTCGTACTCTTTGTGAAGACAATGATCCATTAGATGTATTGGTCATTATGCAGGTATCATTTTTTTCCAAATTCTTCAAGTGTTGATATATTGTTCCACATCAATTGTAGAGTTATAATAATTCTAGTTTATAAGGTTGTGATATCATGAGTAGTTGGTTTGGCTTAATCTTTTCAATATGACTCATTTCTCTTATGAATTGGGCTACACAGACATTCTCGGCCCATCGAATCCTGAATTTTTGTATCAAATTTACTGTACTTCTTATTCCTTCATTTTTCAGCTTATTTGTTTTTATTAGTTTTCAAACTAGGAAGGTGTTTACTAATCATTCTGTAAAATGTTCAGGAGCCTGTTCTTCCAGGGTGCTTTCTAAGAGCCAAAGCTATTGGTCTGATGCCCATGATTGATCAGGTGCACCAATATAAATTTACTAGTGTGTTAATCCTTGATAGATCTCTAATTCAGCACTTAATTTCTTCTCTTAGTATAAACAATTGTGTTCTAGAACTGTCTCATTATTGAATAGAATTGTGTTAAATTTCATACGTGGAGTGTGCATGGATATAATGTATAAGGGGAGGAGGCTACACCGTAAAAGATTTGGATAAGTCATTTACAATGGTCCATTTCTAGATTTATTGTTAAATTTCTAGATTCGGATCAATTTCATGTGGGAGTGTGCTTGGATACAACATATACTATGATGAGATCACACTGTAAAAGATTTGAACAAATCATCTATTATGATTCATATTCCATCTTATAAACCAATCTGGACAACTTCCCTTTCCAACGTAGGATAATTGCCACTATTTCAACACTTACATCTCACTTATGATGTGGGAAAATTGTTCATATTTCAAGATGTCTTTTCTTTCCTCTGTGTTCTTGTTGCTAGGGTGATAATTGAGTATGATTGTATTAAGCACGTTTGCATCACTAAAAATGGCAAATAAATAATGTTTGATTCTTATGTTGTTCAGGGTGAGAAAGATGATAAGATACTTGCTGTTTGCGCTGATGATCCTGAATATAAGCATTATAATGACATCAAAGATCTCCCACCTCATCGGTTAGCCGAAATCCGACGTTTCTTCGAGGACTGTATCCTTACAAATAATTCATGATAATGAACTTTTGTGTGCTCTAATCTTTGATCCTTAACACTTTGAAAGACAAGAAAAATGAGAACAAGGAAGTTGCAGTTGATGAATTTCTCCCCGCCGAAGAAGCTCATGCAGCCGTTCTTCGCTCCATGTGAGTGTAATGTCTACTAATTTCAAATGTCTTTAAGCCTATTTCATTCATAATTTTAAGAGTATTATATATCCATATCGATTAGAGAATGAATATTGTCCCATTGGTAATTTATAATGAATAATTGGTTTGCTTAGTTTTTTCAATATGATCGACTGTATTGGGTTATAAGTACACCACGTAGTCATTGTATCCTAAATTTTTATAATATTGTACGGTTGTTCAGGGAACTTTATGCGGACTACGTTGTTGAAGGCCTAAGGCGTTAGGCAAATTGGCTGTGCTGATGCTGCTGACACTGCTACTGCTACACAAGGATATGATTTTTGCTTTTAGAATATTCGCTTTTCATTTTCAATACATACATAATTCCCAATTACAATGTATCTCTTATAAATCCACTTATTTGTATTTTAATCATCTACATGCACAATTTGTTTAGCCTTCACATTTTCAGTTATCTTCTTTATACCAAACTGAATTTTGTTGATTCGATTCAGTACATATCGAAATGTTTTTGCTAGGTTTCGATATTTACTATTCTCTAGATTTGAAGTAAAATTAAACAAATAAATATTAAATTGCAATTTGTTATGTATTTAAATACAAAGATATTATTATTTAAATTAAATAAAAATATTAAATTCAATATTCATTAAATTACCAAATACCGAACTGAAGTCAAACACCAAAATAATGAAAAACTAAACATTGGATTGGTTTTCAAAATTTGATATTGATTCGATATAATAATAAGGTTTTCAATAAAAGACATATATATGAGAATCAATGATACAATGATAGTATAATATGTATAATTTAACATGTCTTGTAAGTTTCCAAAACGAATAAATTGAGTTGAATTTATCCCTGACTTATGATGGAACAATTTTATTCCTTAATTTAACATAGTAAACTACGTTCTTCCTACTAAAATTAACTTTGCCAAACTAATTTAGTAAAACTTTAGAGTATAAATTATTTAATCAGATACCTAAGTTTCAAGTCTTATTAGCATATATTGTTCCTTAACCAGTAAAACTATTTTTATTAGAATATAATTTCGAGATAGATATTAAAATAATCCCCCCAAAAATATCCATTGGAAAGTATATCCTTTAAATCAATTTATATTTAAATTATAAAATAAAAACCTAATTTTCAATCTCAATTAAAAAAAGAAAGTATATTTTTCTTAAACTTCCAAATACTATAAATCTAAACATATTCCTAGATATTAAATCAACCGTAAATTGGCCACACATGATATGACTTAACCGTCACATAAATATGAATACATGTTGAATTTGACTCACATTGATTGGAGAAGTATGATCGAGTATGTTATAATGGTGATGAATGTTATCACATAATGATTCGATCAACTATTTTAATTGTATAACTTCTCCCATCGTAGTTTCGGCTATACATTATAGTTTCAACATGATCTCAGATTTGGTTCAGTTCATCTCAATTCGCAAATTCAACCCTTATGGTTGAACCTGATGAGAAGTGTTGAATTTGTCTCACATTGGTCAAAGAAGTTAATTAAATTTATAAGGGTGACGAATATCATCATATAATGACTTGATCAAATCTTATAATAGTGTATATTTCCCCTTAATTTTGTTTGTTCATACTCTACCGTCGTAATTTCGGTCATATTCTAATTTTGAAATGGTATCGGAGTTGATTCGAGTCATTTCAATTCACAAATAAAAACCCTTATGATTGAACTTGAGGGGAAGTGTTGAATTTATCTCATATTGATTAGAAAAATGAGATTCATTAGGTTATAGAATAATAAATATCATAACATAATGATTTGATCAATTCTTTTAATCATATTTATTTACGATTTCCCATGACAAAATCGATCTGACCTTATTATTTCTAAATATCACATTTACATTATTTTAAACTAGGAATATATTTAATTTTATATAAATAATTTAGTTTAAAAAGATATTGGGATGAAATTACAAGTATTCAATTGTTGGTCTTCGTGGGCTATTTTACAGATATGTCCACTGCAAAAATGGGTATTTGCATGTATATTCATATGCCTCTTTGACATTTCACCCGAAAAGTGGTGTGAATGAATATATATGTAAATACCTATTTTTGTAAATATTTATGGATCGAGCGGTCTTCGTGGGCCGAGCGGAGGTTCCCAAAACCCACACTTAAACCCCTTCTCATCACTCTTCTATTCTTATTCCGTTACCATGAACTCTGACGGCGGTTCTTCCGGCTTCTCATCCACACCCAATTTCGACAACCTCCTCCTTGAATCTCTCGTATCGCGGCTCCAGCTCCGGTCTAACAAGCAACCGTCCACCGCCGTTAAATCTCTCGAAGAGTTATTACTCTTTAATCCAGTCAGTTTCTCCGAATCGGAGTCCGATTCAGAAGACTCTAATTCAATTGATTTGAAATCTTCTCTTGCAAAGGAGGAATCAAAGTTGGAGAAGGAGATCATTCAAATCATAGGAATCGGAGATATCGAGAGACTGAAGCCTAATTCAGGTCAAGCAATTTCGTTTGGTGCGCACCATATTTGCGTAGGTTTTCAAGAGGATATTAAATCTGGTTACCGTGTGTGGGAATGGCATGGGCATATTGTATTGCTTGATGAAGAAAATGGGTACACGCCTGAGTATATTTACGGCAATTACTTCGAAAGGGTAAATGCAAAAGTTCAAATAGCAAGCCCTAAGAATGGTAGTGGAGATATAAATGGGGGAAATTCGATGAATTTGGGATTGAAAGATCTGGTCGATAGTAAAGAATCCAGCAGTGAACTGATAATTCATCGCAATTTGAACACTAAACTCAATGGCTTTTCAAGCTTTACTTAAAGCAGAGTCCTCCTATTCTTTACTACTGGTACGATCTCATTCACAATATGCATAAACCTTTGCCTGTCATCACTTTGAATTATTGCCTTAACGTCATGTTTTGCTGCATTTTATACAGTAACGAGCATACTTAGTTCATCTTTTGAAACTGTGATGCAATAGTTCATAAGCAATGGTGGATTTTTATGGTTTTTTGTTGGAAAATTATAGTGTGTACTCACTGCTTGTTTGTGTTAGCTTAAATTGAAACACTGGATTTTGTTGCTGAACTCAAACTAGAAGTGTATTGTTTTACGTGTATTAGAAAAAACAAGACCAAAGCTTGGTCAATTCACTATTAGAATGAAGGAGTTTATAGGTCTCTAAAAATATTGAGTTTTTGAGCCACTAAAGACAAAACAATGGGTTTTTTTGGAACTCAAATTAAAACTTCGGAGGTGCGTTGCGATGCCCAGATCGTGATTTTCTTATGGTACACAAAACACAAGCGTAATTGCTATGTGATAATCGTTAAAAAATCACGATATCATCACAGTTATTAAAATCAGTTGTGACATCATCGTGATTTTGGAAAAGACTCATTTACTCTTACTTCTATTAATTATAATATAATTATATTTATTATTTTATATATATAAGGATATATTAATATTTTTATATAAATCACGATCATAATATCACAATTTAACTAAACATATTTAAAAATTCACAATCATCATATCTCACCACACCTCAATACATCTCACTACACCGCAATTTTAAAAAGCTATACCAAACAAACTCAATAAACATCTTATCTTTACAAATCCTTGCAACATTTCTTTCTTGTCGTTTCATAGTCTTTGGAGATCGATAGCAATAGAAAGATCAATGGGGGTGCCAATAACGTGTTCACAAACTTTGTATCATTAATGTTTAACCTATTAAGTATTGAGTTAAATTTACTATTCTCAATTTCTTATTTCTCATTATCTCCATATCGAGAATTAATTATTTGTGGTTGGTAAAAATTTTTCATCTCAAATTCTCTTTTAAGCCAATTCATCAATTTCCAAAAATGCTTCAATATTTTTTGAAGCATTTACTGATATCAACATAGATGAGTAAATATATACAAGATACATTTACAATACTTATTTCGAGTATACTTTTGTGCCAACACAAATTTATCATATCTCTTGTATCATTGTTTGGGTGACTTGCTTCAATAAGTACAATGATTTTTCAAGTTTGCCAACCAAATCCTTACACATATAGTTTTCCTCGCCCATCACATGCAAGAATGCAATCTTCACATCCAAAGCCAATAAAATTATAATATAAGAGTTATTGTAGTCCGTCTTCTTCTTTCTTTGCGGCATAATACCTCATTATAGTATATTCCTTCTTATTGAGTATATCATTTATCTATCAATCGTTGTTTGCATCGTATCTCATTCTTGTTCAAAAATCTCTATCTTTTCAAATACTCATTTACATGTAGAAATGAAATATTTTTTTAGTAATATAATATGATTAAATAAGTAATATATTTTACTTTGGGTCAAATGGTTTATTTGGGGTTAAAAAATTTAATCCAAAACGTTTGGCTGAGTTGGATTGGGTGACCCAATTGACACCCTTGCTATAGAAATTCAAGATTTAATGGGTCGAGAGGGTGTCGATGTAGTCTAGTCCATAAGAAAAGTAAATAATATTTAAAAGACTTATGTCAAACCAATTACTTGTGATATATCACTTCCCTTATAAACTAAAATTTTTGTATTTCCACAACTGATGTTGGATATTTTCAACATTCCCTCTCAAGTCGAACTGACATTGGTCCATTTCAGACTTGCTTTAATATACTCGGTAGTGCTTAAATCATAGGTCGATTATTTTTTTTTGCCTAAGCTCGATTCGCTTTCTACCAGAGTTTTTTTGTCTAAACACGTACGGAACAACTCTAAACCCACCATAAAGCTCCGATATCATGTAGAAATTCAGAATTCAATGGGCTAGAATAGTGTCATTGTAGCCTAGTTCATAAGAGAAGTAAATCACATTGAAAAGACTTGGGCCAGACCAATTACTCATGATATCACTTCCCTTATAAACTAGAATATTATTGTTTCCACAATCGATGTGGGATAGTATTTCAACATTCTCCCTCATGTCGAACTAGCATTGGTCCGGTTAAACTGGTATATACCAGCCCGAAACCCATCATACATCTATGATACCATATAGAAATTCAGAATTCAATTGGTCGAAAGAATGTTGATGTAGCAAGTCAATAAGCTATGTTACCAGAATTCTTTATTTTTACAAAAATTTACGAATCAGATTCTCTAGGATTCGTGATTCTCTTCCGCTTCTCCGATTTTTGAATTAGGTTAACTGAGAAGACAAAATTCAAAAAATAAATAAGAAATCTAAATTATTATATTAAAAATTTTATAAGATGTAATATTTATTGAATTTTAATTATTTTATTGATTTTTAATTTTAACAAACTTTTAGTTTGATGATAAATTGTTTATTATATCTTATGTTTATAATTTGATCATGATTAAAATATATTTTATCAATAATTATGATTATTTTAATTTATATAAATAAAATAATTATTGTACTTATCAAATTTACGAATTCTTAATGAATACATCTGGATTCTTTAAAAAATTACGCACTACGAATCTCGAATTGTGTCGTGTCACGTATCGTGGTAACATAGTCTATAAGAGAAATGAATAACATTAAAATAGTTTGGGTCAAAACGATTATTTATGATATCACTCCCCTTATAAACTAGGAGTTTTGTATTTCCACAAGCGATGTGAGATATTTTCACCCTTTTGGTCCATTGAATCATGAATTTCTACTACTACTAATTTCTTTAGCAAATTTTATAGTTGTCTCAAAGCTATTGTTTTAATTTAATTGCAATGTATCCAAAATTCCTTTCATGTTCAGTTTCATTCTTTAAATAAATGGGTATAATCTCATAGTCCTTTAATTACATTTAGAATAAATAATTTATAAACGTGATTTAATTTCGTAGAAAAAAAAACATTAAGGTTTTTAAAAACGTGATTTGATAGAGTCAATCATCATTGTGCTGAAATCCCACAATCTCTTGCCCAAATCATCGGACCTCGCTAAATCACTTGGCTCGGCCAAGTTACAATCCACGAAATATTTTCCCGATATGCCCTTTAATTGCGGGTGTAGGGCCACGTAGCAAGTCGTTGCCGCACCCTAACATATGAATTATTTTGTCAATATATTTTTAAAAATATGATAGTAAAATCTCAATGGAAATAAAATATGCTTTGAATTAAATTATAAGAAGAAAATGAAAATTTGTTCATTTCTTTTACTTCTAGTCTCTTCCAAATTATACTCTATATATGTGTACTTGATACGTAAAGCAATGTTTTAAAAACCGGTACCATACATGCTCATTGGATCGGTATACCCGATATATTTCGGGGGTAGACCGGATATGTACCAGATCCGTATCAGAATATTAAAATAAATTAAACTATAAGATATTCAGATTTTATTTTGTTAATATAAAACCCGACCCAACCCGTAATCCGACCAGACCCACAAACCCGACCCGAAAAACCCGTACTACAAAATACCGACCGAATCCGATAAGTCCGAAATTTCCGGTATACCGGGCCTGTAGACCGGAAATTTAAAACACTGACATAAAGTGATGTGATTTTATAAATTTAATATGATTTTATATTGGATTTGAAAACTTATGAGTGATTTTGTAAGGATTAGTTGGTTTAATGAAAATGATTAGTAGTTAATCTACATGTTAGAATACTTAAATCCAACATGTAATTGGTGAATTGAGAAACATGATTAGTGAATTGTTGATTTTTTTTACTTGTGATATCCTGTAGGGGTGAAAACAAACTCAACCGGTTCGCGAACATCTTAAACCGAGCCAGTCAAGGTTCGAGCTCGAGATCGATTTTTTCGAACCGAACATCGAACTTCAAATTTCTAACAAACCGAGCCGTTATATATATAATTGGTACCGTCTGGTATATCATCCGCCCTAGTCATACCGATCCGGAACGGTATGGAATTCCGGACTAGTATGAAATCATTGATTGAAACTAGCATTTTAAATTTCTAGTATATCGGAAATTTCGGACACATTTGTCCATACCGGTATTTTAATAAAATACCAACTGGTACGAGTTTTTAATTGGTCGAATCTACTTGTTGAATTTAGGAAAAAAAATATATGAAGCTTTTAGATTTTTTATTCTTATTTTCTCTTATTATGAACATCATAAATTGATAATAATTAAATAATTATGCATTTCCTTTAATAATTTATTTTATTTTATTTTATTTTACTCTATATATATCCGGTATACCGATACCATGAGCTTTTCCGATATACCGATCGTTACCGATTTTTAAATCATTGATTGAAATATACCTGAGGTACATTTTTCCAAAGAAACCTGCTAAAAACCATGACGATCTCTGCAGCAAAATTGTAATACATTTAGAATCCTTGAAATTCAAAGAAAAATGAGTGGTTTTTGTGTACTCACTGAGCCATCCTTTGAACTTGAACAAATTGGTCATTATAAGCCCTGGGTGCACCGAATTCGCAGTAATATTTACTCCCTCTTCCTTCACAAATTCACATCAAATTTCATCACTAAGAAGTAAGAAAAACACGATGATTTTGATATTAGAAATTAGGAAACCTTAAATCTGCGGGAGAGTTCGTTTACATGCAGAATGTTTGCTAATTTTGATTGTCCGTACGCCATTTTCTCGTCATATCTGCACTTAAACGGTGTAGTTTAATCCTAACTCAAAGTGTAGGATAAACCCGTATATATTCAAGATTTAATGAGTCCGGAGAATGTAAGAAATGAATCACTCTTAAATTTTTTGAGTTGAGTCAATTTATATAGGAAAGATGTTCAGATGTAATGTTTAAGAGATGAAGAACACATTGTAAAAAAATTAATAAGTCAATTACAATAGTCAATAATCTCACCTATAAACTAATTAAACCATATTTTATTTATGACGTGGGACAATTGTCATATTTCAACCAATATTTTCATATCGATTCGAAATTACATACCGCCCGAATAATTATGACTGATATGACGAGTATACTGGACGTTATAAGCATCGTACCAAATTTTATTTTTATATATTAAAGAAATATAAAAAATAATATGTCATCATTTTTTAGCGACGGATTCTGGGTTCAAATTTTTTTTTGAGTTGGACCCAAAACACCTAGAATCGAACCCTCAAATATGTTACCGGACGGTACTATCCAATATTTAACGTATCCGTCAATATACCGACCGATATGAAAACATGAATTTCAACCACCAGACAAATTGCTTTGACTATTCAAATCGATGGATTCCCAACATTAATTTCTTTAAGTCTAACCAACCCTCGGCAAGATCACTATATATTTCCCGAAATACACTACGATATCATGTTAAATTTTTAGAATATAGTCAAAAATTAATATTGAGAATATTATAGGATATAACATATAAAATGGTGGTTTAATTAATTACTCTTATCAAGTAGAGCATTTTTAATTTTATATAGAGTTGAGAATTGAGATATTTTACTTAAGAAAACCATATTGGAATACAATAAGTTAATAACGAACCTGCTTTCATCGTTCATATTCTGGAATTTAATGCCTCCAGGGTACGTATAAATGTGTGCTATAGATGCTAAATTTACTATTCTACCCTCCACGCCTGATTTCAACGCTGTTTCCGTCATCCTCTCAATCAGAAGGTTTGTTAAGTAAAAATGTCCTTCCAAAAAATAAGCAAATAACATTAATGCAAACATATTTATTGTCATAAAAAACAACAAATTAACATAAAGAGTGTGCACAATATATAATGTATAAATGTAGAAATTCTAGATTTAAATGGTTCAATATAGTGTGTGTAATACTTTCTTTAAACTAGAACATTCTATTTCCATAATCGATGTGGGATAGTATTTCAACACTATCCCTCAAATAGACCTGACATTGGTTAGGTTTTGACTTTCTTTAATATGTTAGATTGTACTCGAATCATAGGTCGATATATTTTTATCAAATAAGCTCAATTCAATATCATGTAAAAATTTTGGATTCAATGAGTTGGGACATGGGAGAATGACGTATAGTCCATTACATAAGAGAATTAAATCACATTCAAAATAATATGAAAAACCAATTATTTATGATATCATTCTCCTTATAAACTAGAATATTTTTATTTTCACAACTATTTTTAATATTTCAACAACTTCTTACCGAGATGATTTGTAGCAAATTGCGTTTCGATTCCATCTTGAGAGAGCTGAAAAGGGCAAAACATGATTCCTGCGTTATTTCTACAAAGGAAATAGAGTTTTGTTAGAGAATAAGCTAATAGAGCAGCAGTGAATTTGTAATAATGAGATTTTACATTAAGATATTAAGAGGGAGATGAAGTGAAATGAAATTATCAGCAAATTCTTTGACAGATTTGAGTGAATTTAAGTCCAATTTGAGAATATCAACACGTGCATTCTTTTGCTCCATAATAATTTGTTGCTTAGCTTCATTTGCTGCTTCTATGTTTCTTGCTCCAATAATCACATGAACATTTCTTTTTGCCAAGACTCTCGATGTCTCCAATCCAATCCCACTAGCCCCGCCTGTTTCACGATTCGAAAGTTTAATAAATAAGTACCCATTTGTCATAAAAAATGGTTCGTGTAGATCAATATATAAAATAAATGAATAACATAAAAAATTATGTCAAACCAATTACTAATGATAGTAATGGAGGTCGAGTGATAGTGAATGGTCCGGTTGGTGGGTGTGATCGACAGAGGAGATCAAATACAATTAGTGAGAAAACACGGTTTGGTCGGCCGACATGATCGATTGGACTTATTATATCTATTTGATAGATATCAGATTCGACTTGTATCGGTATATATGGTTGGCTACATATATAGAAGTTGTGTATCTTATTAGTTATGTATACAGAAGACACGGTCGAAATATATAGAAATATAATATTATAGAATATTTGGTATGATATTTGTTAGATTATATCATAGTATGTGATTATTCGTTGATAGTGGAATATCGGTGGTGGTTCGTGCGTCTAAGTAAAAATTTAATGTGTGTTTTACTCTCATTTGCGCATATAGTTTTGAGAATTTAATGAGAAAATTGCGTGTTTAGTCTCTATACTTTGATAGTTTTGGAAAAATGATCCTAATGATTTCCAAAATTTGGTGAATTTGGTCCAATTTGACAAAATTTAGCAAAATTTTGATAATCAATTTCGCCATATACATTAAATTTTAAGGATTATATTTACCAAAATTTACAAAATATGAGAACTAATTTTGCCAAAAATATAAAGTTTGAGAATTAGTTTTGCCTTTAAAATCTTTGAGAAATAAATTTGCCAAAATAAAAAAAGTTTGAGGACCAAATTTATCAAACCATAAAAACTTTGGAGACCTTAAATGACGTTCGCTCAAATTTAATCCGTAAACGAATCATAAAAAGTCATTTAAGCTAACACTATATGCCCTAAAACAAAACTGTTTTAGAACATCACCTGTTTATGCTTATATTTATTATAACTCCGCATGTGCTGATTATTGATTACAGTCTTATTTTATTACTATTTGTGCGGTCCGATTAATAAAATTGGTCCTACCCAATTTGTGCATTGCTGTCACATACATGGAACCTAATTTGAACTTATTTAATAAATAAAACACCAACCAATTTTAATCGTCATATTTCACTATAATTTTGTAGAAGAGTGTATTGCTTATGACTCATAATAAAATATTTTTCAATTCAATTTTAATATGTTCTTAACATATTATATTTGGTTTTATTATGTATTATATTTTCTCAAATTGTTCTTTATTTCGGTAATCTCATCAAAACTACACATTTTCAATGTTATTATACCAAACAATCTAAGTCGAAAATGCGAAAAATGCATATTCCTAAAGGGAAAACTTAATAATGAGTTGAGAATGTTACGTAAAATGGATGTTTGTGTTCAACTTTGATGCACATGTGTGTAAATTTTGAGAATTTTGGTTTTGCATGCACGACTTAGGGTTTAGGATTTAAGGTTTAATATCAAATATTAATTTAAAAAATATATAAATTTGTCACTAAATAAACCTGACTCAGTTATTAAAATGATAATGATTATGAGATGATGTGTTTAATAAAGATATAGAATTAAATAGGTGATAGTGAAAATGAGGATAAAAAATGATCACTAATCTTCCATCTTCTTGACTATTTTAAATTATATAAAAAACTTTTAATTATCATGTCAATGTAATTTGATATTTAACTATATTTTTTTAAAAAATCATATTAATTATTTTATTATTAGAATCCGATGCATTTTAAATTGAGTGGTATTTGTCAATAGCTTCAAATCTTTAAATAGTGTAAGGATGATGTCGAAAGTTTGTAAATTGTATCTAAAAACCTCGAAGTTGATAAAATCTGTGTTGTTGGTTGAACATCACTTTTAAAAGTTGTAAAACTATGTATCAAAGTTTGTTGGCCACTAAGTTCCGAAACCAATTATATTTAAATTTAAAAACCGTTAATATTTTAAAGTATTTGACCGTTTAAGTAAAGATGTAATGACTAAACTTGAAAATTATATTTTCAAACATTGAAATTTTTAAAAATAACATATAAATTATTAAACTAATCAACGAAAAATACAAAAACATTACTATTCAATCGAGAGTCATTCTTGAATGATTTTGAAAATTCGAGAATTTTACGTGCAGTATACTAAATTTGAGAGGATCGTTTGTATATTATTTTAAACATATGAGTCACAGCGTTATAATTTTCTATTTCTATATTATATACTTCTTAAATCGTTGAAAATTATCTTGATTATTTTCAATGAAGAGTTGGTTTGTTTGGTTGTCTATATGCAACCACCTACCTACTTTTAATATTTAAATATTTAAAAATTTAATATTCCCCTCAACTGATTGCTTGAGTTTAAAGGGTCTTGGCCCGTTGGTAATTTTATTAACATCATCTTCTTTGTAATAACAAGCTTTCACAACTTTTTCGATTATTTTGATATATACTAAGACACGAACCTATATTTCTTAAGATAACGGAAAAAAAGAAGAATCTAACCTGTGATTATAGCCGTTAGATTTGAACCATCAATTTCATCAGTAACCATCTCCGCCGTTGATGCGGAACCGAAGCCGCTCGGTCCCGGGATTCCGGTGATTAGCCTCAACATTTTTTATAGGTAGAGGAAGATAAAAAGGGCTTTAAAGGAATATGTGAAGAAAGAATATGTGACGCCATTTTATAGATGAATGGCAACTTGAAGTTCAAGCTTCAGAATTATGACTTACTGGCAAATGAAACTAGTCAAATATAATAAGACTAAGTGTGTCTTCTGTATAAATTAAATAATGCATAATGAGAATTCAAAATTAAAATGTAGAATCAGAATATATAATTAGAATTTGCGTAGTATTCTGTGTAAACATATAGTGAATTATAAAATGTAAAAACGTTCTGCAAAAATATAGAATATCAATTGAGTTATAATGTAAAAAATAATTATCTCTTATAAATATGAAATTATAATTCTAAACAAAAATAATATTTGTAAATACAAAATAAATTATTAACATTTTTTATTAAAAAATCATATAATAAAAAGAAAACAAAAATGTTGAATACGATATTGTCGAATAAGAAACTCGATGAGTGATAATATAAATGCTAAATTATAGAAAAAAATAATAATTCATTAGTATGAAAACGATGAAAATTTGATTTGAAAAATATATATATATATGCAAAATAGAATGATGTTTATCATTAGCTCCCAAACTTTATAATAATGTAAAGACATTGTTCCAAAATTTGTAAATATTATACAAAGCCCCGAAGTTGATATAATGCACGATGTTGACCTTAAACTTTTAAATGTTATAAATATAATACCCTAAAAGTTTAAGAATTGAGTAGTTGACTCCAAATTTACAGAACCGTTTATATTGAACTCTAATACTTGTTAATATTTTAAGTTGACCCCCAATCAATAGTTTGTATTAATCAATTAACCTTAAAAAGATGAAATTATTATGTCTCTAATATTTGAAAATTTTAAAAATAATGCATAAATTATCAAAATCACTTATACGAAAAAGATGAAAATCCAATATTATTCACTAGATAATCATTCTTGAACGACTTTGAAATTTCGAGAGCTTATAATGTAAGTTACAATCTTGGGTCAATGTTTTCATATCGAACGGTATACCGTCCTGTATGTCAAGTTTCGCTTGGTACCGTTATTTTTTTTCATACCGCCCGGTACCAAGTATTAGAGTCGATTTCCGAGTTTTTCGGGTATGACCCTAAAAAACTAATTAAATATTAATTTTTTCAAAAATAAATAAAATAAAATTTGTTATTGGCATGTATGCCGATCATACCGCTCATACCGATCCGGATTGGTACGTGATTCCGGATTGGTTTGAAAACATTGTTTTTGGAGTATCGTCTTTACACTATTTTAAACATTGGGGGCCAATACCGCAATTTTCTCGTGAAAAATAATAAGTATAATGCATAATGCATAATGCATTTTCAGAATAAAGTTTGAACTTGATTATACATTATAGTTGAAATATAAGAATGCATTATGATGATAATTTATAATTAGAATTTAAAATAAATATTGTTCTGTTTCAAAAAACTAATTATGTATTCTATAATGCATCATTTATATTCATAATTTGTGCAGAACAACCTAAGTAAATGATAATTGATAATCAATCATTTGTAGACTTCAACAAATTTATTAATAAATTTAATATATGAAAATATAATAACGATTAGTGTTTTAAAATCGTTTAGGCTGAATGACCGTGTGAGCGGATGGGTTGGTTGGTTTTTTTAAGAAAATACAAATATATTTAAATTTAAATATAATTTTTTTTAAAAAAAAAATTGCACTTATATTTAATAATAATAATTATTATTATTAAAATTTAAAAATTAATAAAGCTATAATAACGTTCCACAACAATTATATGACCCAATAAAGATTTCGATTAAACAAACAAATTGTATTTGAAAACATTGATATTAAATTGAATCAACATGTTTTTACCCATGTTTCATACCTATCATTAATTAAATACATGATAATATCAGTACTTTTTTTACGGCACAAATATCGAGTATTATAATCAATTTTCGAGTATACTAACCGTACATGTTATATCGATACTATATGAAAACATTGGTTTGTAGATAAAATAGCATAACAAAATTTATATCAAATACCATAGAGTTTTTTGTTATGGATAACAGTGTTAGGGAACCATTATTTTTTATTAACTGTACTTTATATTAGTTTATTACATTAACACTGATAATTTTTAAATTTCATATATAACACTGATTATACAGTGATTTGTACTATTTTTGAATATTAAAATATCTCTAATACTTAGTTAATATTGAATTGACTAAATATCTCTGATTAATATCTCCAAATTACTGTTTGTGAACAGTAATTTGGTGGTATAACACGAATTTTTCACTGTCAGACTGTTATAACACTGATTTCTAAAAATGGACAGGCAGATAACAATAAAATGGCACTGACACGGTTATTGTGCCAACTCGCCCCTTAAGGAATGAATTATTTATATTAAAAAATATTTGAAAGTAAATAAATACTAGTTAAGGGGTAGAAATGGAATTCAAGTTGAAGGAGACTTGAGTTGTTCAATTAAGATGTTGATGGATATAGATTATAGACCAAAAAAAGAGGTGCACGTTTAAGGAACGGGGTCTTTGGGCAGCCGCACATCCTAATCTCTCAACAGTACGATTTAATATAATAAGTTATCTTGTAAAAACAGTAAAATAATGAAATATAATAAATAACAAAATAAATGAGCTTCATGAACTTTATGTATAGTCTAAATGTCAATTTAATGACTGGGTTTTAAACTTGATTGTCATGGGAATAATTTTAACATTAAATCATTAATATATATGCTAAAATAATGTTACTTGGGAGTTGGTCGTTGGTAGTTGATAGTTGTGTTGTGTCAATGGATAAGAATTAATTGTGTTTAATTAAATTAATAATAAATATAATATAAAGGATGTCAAATCTCAATTAATTGTGCTTAATTAAATTTATAGTTAATATAATAAAAAGGATGTCAAATCTTATATGACCAATCCATTAAAAGACAAATCTATTATAATAATCCTATATTAAATCGTTTTTGGCAAAATTTATTAATAACTTTAAAAATAATAATAAATTGATAATATCATAAACATTTTGGAAAATATAAGGTTAATTATGACATTGTTGACGGCTAAAACTATTTTCACTCGTATATATCTCTTTGTGCCACAACATTCTTATATACTCAACTTATATTTTTATCATTTTTCTCAAAATTCTCAGTCATTCATATATTTTTTTGTTTTTTTCTTTCATCAATATCATATTATTTATCTAAATTTAATTTTATTTATCAAATTGATCTATTTATTATTCAATTTTTCATTAAATATTATATTTGAAGTTTCATATTGTTAATTCATTATAAATATTTAATGTTTATAAAATTTAGATATTATATTACTGTAATATAAAAATTCCATTAACTAAAAACGTTTATTAAAAATAGTCATAGATAGATTGAAAATTTATCAAGAATTTTTTTTATAAATGTGTGATCATTTTTTAATTGATGATATATTTTTCACGATAGTTGATCATTCTACAGAGATAAACATGAAAACTTGGATTAATTCATTTATTAATTAGTTCCAATTCTGGACAATATTCTGGTTGATATCTTTTAATTTTGATCGGTGTGTTTTATTCAATTTAATATTTCATTTGTATTGCATTTTTTTCAAAATATCGATTCATAAAACAAATTACACATTTCAATTACCAAAATAATGTAATACATAGATATTTTTAAAATTTTTACTTATTAGCATACTATATTTAAAGTTGTATAAATATTATATAATATTTAAATGTATTATATAATAACAAATATAAACAATTATATATATATATATTAATAAAAGTATAAGGGACAAGTTAACTGAATAATATTGTGAAACCCTATTGGTGGTGGATAAAATTGAATGATCTTGTAAAACCATTATTTGCTTAAATAATAGATTAGAGAATGAGTTAAGTTTGGACATACCCTTTTATACCGCTCGTATGTTGGAGGTAATTATGTAATTTTCTCTTAAATTAAATGATAATATTAATTTTTTATAAATTGTGGCACTGATACGTCAGACTATCGTCTATTGCCGAACTTGGGATTGGATATATAGAAATAAAATTCAAAATGAATAATTGGTTTTTAATCATTATTCAATCCAAATATAAATTGTAATCCAAATAGATTTGTTGAATTGATTTACTCGATTTATTTGATTTATTAACGCCCCTAGTTAGAGGTGGAGAGTTCTTAAATATTGATATAATTATTTAAAATTAATATAATTATTTTATAGCAATTTCATTCAAAAACACAATTTCATTGAAATCTAATTCAAAATTAAATTTCTAAGACATATTTTAACACTTTAGGGTTCTGATTTGACAAATGATACAAATTTATAGGATCAAATTTGTCGAAATCATAAAGTTTGGAAACTAAATATGTAATTATAAATTATGAGAATCAAATTTACCAAAATTTTGAAATTTTTAGAACTAAAAACGTCATTTTCTTATTATTATTAGGAGAAAGAACATCAATTAAAATATATGTAGATGATGTTTAGGTTGACGTAGACATAGATATTTATTGCACTAGTTCGAGGAAGGTCACTAACCCTTGTTGTTGAAGACCTAAAGAAGAAAACTATGAGTATGTCTAATTATAAACACGTCATAATATAATATTATTCGTATAGTTTATTAATTAATAGATTTAACGTGTGGACTGTGGACCACTAAATTATATGTGGTTATTTAATTAAAATATTGTTATAAATAATTTTTTTTATTTATATAACCATATTTGCAATAACATTATTGTTTATAAAAATATTTAAATTATAAGTTTGATCTCTAATTAAAATTTTACAACTCCTAATTGTTTTAATGACGTTTGAATATGATTTAACCAGACTCCAATGATAATTACGAGATCTCAAAACATTGCTCTATTCTAATATTGCATTTTTAATTTTTTATTGACTATTTCCAAATTTTCCTTTAATGATTCAGCATGTCTCTTTGGTACCGCAAATTAAATTATATTGCGATGTTCACCAAACGACATTTTTAAACGTACAAAATATAAATAAAATTTTGCCGCTGTTGCTAAAAAGAGTTATGACACCACAACATATTTAGAAATAACTTATTTAAATTTACTTTTAATAACTAAAATATGATATCCTTATTTTTTTTACATTAATATTTTTATATAAATCATAATTATAATATTATAATTTAACCTAACACTTTTACAAATTCACAATCATCTCATCAAATCACATCTCATCATATTCCATCACAATTTAAGACACCTAACCACACCCACTATTTCAAACAACCCAACTTGTTTTATTCATATGGTTCTTATTATTTTTTAGAGAAAAATGCAGAGATGACCCATAATGTTTAAAATAGTGTAAAGACGATGCCCCAAAGTTTGTAAATTGCGTGAGAAGCACCCGAAGTTTCAAAACCGTTCGAAAATGACACTCGAGTGAATAGTAACGGTTTTCGTTTTTTTTCGTATAAGTGGTTTTGATAATTTATGAGTTATTTTTAAAATTTTTAAAGTTTGGAGACATAGTCATAACATTTTTTCAAGGTCAATGAGTCAAATATAAACTATCGGACGATTAAAATATTAACGAGTATAAAGGTCAAATATAAACGGTTTCGGAAGTTCAGGGGTCAACCACTCAATTTTCAAACTTTAAGGGCACAATGTTTACAACATTTAAAAGTTTGAGGGTCAACCGCGCACATTATATCAACTTCGGAGGTTTTGTATGCAATTTAAAAACTTTAGGGGCACCGCATTTACACTATTTTAAACATTAGGTGCCAATTACAAACACCACTCATATTTTTTATTTATTATTTTTATAGATATGTTTGGTCAAAAAGGGAAAATGCATGTTTGATATCATTTATAAAGGAAGTCAGACGGATGGTATATCGATCACATAGTTAAATATCGATCGTAATCGGTATACTCAAATTCCAATATATGATCAATATACCAACAATATGTCGGTAAATCACATGTACCGAACCCTTGCAATTTTACCAACCGATATGACTTCCCCTAAATGCTTGTTGTTAGTGTTCTTTTCTATTACAAATAAAACTACCCGTTGGTTAGTTCAACCATTTTCTGGCAATTATAACTAACTGAAGTGTTGAGTTTGTCAACGCAAATCCCAAGTTAGATTTTACATATTAGAAAAAAATATTTGTTTTAGTTTTATTGTTTTAAATTTTTAAATAAGGAAAATCTAGAAAACAATTAATACAACCAAATACATATTATACAATATTGTATTGGATAATTACTCTTATCAAGTTTAATCTAATGTCACATAGGTGTTGTTTGGAGTGAACGTGTCGTAGTTGTATTATATATTAACCAAACATCATTAATAACTACGTTCGTTCGACAGCAGAAAACAGCGGTGAGTTCACAATTGGTTTAACCCAACGGCCACCCGAACGTACCTTCCAAATGTCAATTTTACCCTTAGTAAATTATAGTTTATTTTTTTTTAAATAATTTTGATCAATAACTTCTTATATTTGATCAATCACATGTTCAAATTATAAAAATATATATAAAAATTTAAAAATATAGTTTTCATATAACAAATTTATCATAAAATAATATGAAATATAATTTTAAATTTATACACAATTATTTAAAAATAACGGAAAAAATCATTTTATGACATTACGATCACTGCACCGTTGCTTCAAAACCAGTTTTTTTAAATCACGATCAATTCACTTTATAACACATTATATTCATCTCATCTCACCGTTATCTATCAAATGTTGTTCCAAACATGCCCATTAAGTTATCACCTGCAATACCATTAATACGATATAAAATATTCTACTGAAGATATAAATAGTAATAGTATTATACTGAAGATATTGAGCTCTAGATAGAGAGAATATTTATATTCTAAGTTTGATTTTATTCCCTATTTTGAGTTTGAGTTCATCTTTAACAACTATTATTCCAGTATAATGGAGCTTGCTATCAATAAGGTATAGATTGTTAGAAATGGAGATCGGGTGATAATCGAAGAGCATGTTATCGGTGGGTATGGTTGGAATGGCCGACCACGAGTACTGTAACACCAAACTGAATATGAATATGGAGATTAAGGAATTGGAATTATGGATCACGGGCAAAACATCAGCCACATGGAGAAAATGACCGATTCGGGTTGGGCCAAGCATCACAAAGTTGGGTATGTGGAAGTATGATGGGCTAAGAGGAGAATGGATCCACCCAAGTATACAATGAAAGCTCAAAATAACCCAAAAGAAGAAGGGATCACATGATTGGAAAGAAGGATAATTATGGAAAGAGGAAAAAAGGTAATGAAGTTAGAGAAAATAAGGGGATTAGATCACAAGAGGTAGGATATGTATGAATATAAATATAAAGTGAGTATTAACTATTAGGAATGTTAGGGAAAAAATAATGATCACGGGGTAGACACTAAGGGAAGTCTAAAGAATTAGCACTAGGGTGGTAAAGGCTAATCAAGATTCATTCTTTTGATCTTAGGTAGATGAGCGGAAACGAATACGAAGAAGGGTAAAGAGACTTTGTTAAGTTACGCTACGGGTTATGCTTCATTAGGTGTTCTTTCTTTCTTGACTTATTCTTTCATTCATCCGAACGTCGTGCCGAGACAAGCTTTACATGGCAATCTCGGTTGTGTGTGAGCAACGTCTCGGATGGTGGTGATCTCGAGTGGATTGCACATGATCCAAAGGCACGATGCCAATCACTAAGAGCTTGACGCTAGCAATCGGTTCAAGCCAAGGAAAGATAAGGATAGGGAAAGGGTACAACGACCGAGGCACATATTGGTGACCTTGTCTAGCACCTAAGCATGAAGGCTTGATGTATGATCGGGAGGTTTGTGAGTCGTTAACTTTGATCAAATGACCTACTGGGAAACAGTGACAAAAGGGTCGGTACCGAAGCATGCTAGTCTTTAGGGGAAACCATACAAGTTACGAGTCACAAATATGTTTTCGTAGGCACCAATGAGGTACCGTGACATAAGAGTTTGACCAGGCAAGGGAAACCGCGTTCCGAGCCGAACACATGATTAGTGTTAGTACATGTCATGGGTGATGCCTTGGTCATGGTCGAGGCATGGATAGAGTAGTCGGGTGATTCCTCGATCATGGTTTAGGCATGTATAGAGTTTATGGGTGGTGCCTCGACCGAACGTTGGTGGTTCGCGCCCGTAGTGCTAAGGACACCTCAAATACGACCGTAACGGTATGGAGAATGATCGGTAATGCCAAGGGAACACGAGGCTCTACCTCACTAGTTCCATGGTAGCACCATGACTCATGAATCACGGATAAGGGAAGACCTCGTCCAAGACAATGTAATATGACATGCTGGCGTATAGGACTGAAACCCAAGCACGTGACACAAATCTGTGGTAACATGATTGGATCACGGTTTGGGTCAAAGCTCGTATGGTTATAAGTGAATCATGGTAGTAGGCATTTGTGCCCTAACGAATGTCCTACAACACCGTGGCATGGGACACGGAGTAGCCACCATTACCTCGGACTTCTCAAATGACGAAGGAAGTTTAGAGTTAGGCATTATGATATGTTGGAGAGGAATCATGGTTGGCATTTTACGTAGAGCTCTATGAAACTAGAACTAATAGTAGTAACCGGGCTTGGGTGTCCGAGACCTCACCCATGGGCACAATTAAAGGGGGTAGTTTTTGTGTTTATCGACCCATTACTAAGTTTATAGATTCATTTTGTGTTATGTTTTCATTTCAACAGTAGAAAATCCGGAGCCTGATGGCGGTGATACGGAGTGAAGCCAAATACCCATAGTGTTCGGGACGGATGCTAATGTTTTCTTTTACGACTCAATATGTGGTTTATGTTAAACTATGAGTTAGACTATTATCCTTTCATTTAATAAAGTCTCGATGCTTACTTTGAGTTAATATCATAATGGCTTGTGTTGATTCCCGGTGCCTCGACACATGGCCAACAGTCTCGACCAAACCGCATCGAGCATGGGTGTAGGGCGTCACATGGTACTGAGGAGATAATGTTGTACGAAATTGTATTCAAACTTGTGTTTGAAGATTTTGTTTCAAAAAGATGAAACTTTTGTCTAAAAGTTTGAATGATCTCATAAGAAATCATGCAAAAGAGACTGATTTTTGTATGATTGATAGAAGAAAGTTTGGAAAATTATTTGTAAGATAATGTTATGATTTGCATGTTCACTAAAAGCTGTTGAGTTTTTTTGGGTTGTGAAATATGGAGGAAAAATAAATACCAATGAGAGAATTTTGTAAGAATTTTCCAGGAAAGATGTAGAGTATATATGTTATTATGAGGTCCGGAACAAATAAAATTTAGCGAAAATAGGTGTAGAAGTTTTTAAGATCTTATGAATAATTACATATGTTGAATGGATGTTTGAAATTCTCAAAATTCACTCACCGGGTGTGTGGGTGCATGGATTCACGCACCCACACACATATTATTTAAAAATATTAAGTTTAATGAGAATGAGATAAGAAAGTACACAGAAACTCTTCTGGATGAGGAAAAGAACTATACATGAACTGGAAAATGGTGAGAACAAAAAATTAACAAATGTGAATTGAGAATTTTATACTTCATTCGAATATTATTTTAAAACTAATTACTTTTTATAGAGTTTGTAATTTTAATATTTCAAATATTTATATTGATTATTTTATTATCTTTAATTTGATGCATCCTAAATCAGATATTTTTAAAATCATTGCATCCTATACCCCGCACCCGTATCCCCGTACCCATGCAACGTAGGTAATTAGGCAACAAGAGTTTAGATGTCAGGGTGAAAAATGATAAATAAGAAAAGAAAAATGTAATGATGATAAACAAAATAATAATGGTATTAAATTTAACACAAAATAAAAATCAAATCATTATTCGGACAATAAATGTGTTATTATATTGTGATTTTAATCATAGTATTCTACATTGAACACATTTCAATCTTGAATAGATATTTTAACCAAAATCTTAAATTGTTCTCTTAACAACATAGTTAGTGATATTAAAAGATTTCTCCAAAATACAATAAACATTTTAGAACTAATTGACATTAAATACTAGTTACTGTAAATTATTTATTTAAACATTTATTTCACAGTATTATAATGAGTTTGTTTGGTACCGCGATCAAAACAGTGGTGAGGTGGCGTAATCTTCAAATCGTGATTTTTTTAATGCACACAAAACACAAGCTTAATTGCGATGTGATAACCGTTAAAAAATTACAATATTATCACATTTATTAAAACCAACTGTAACATTATCGTGATTTTGGAAAGACTCATGTACCCTTACTTCTATTAATTATAATATAATTATATTTATTATTATATATATATAAGGGTATATTAGTATTTTATATAAATAAATATTATAATACTATAATTTTACCAAACATACTTAAAAATTCACGATCATCATATCTCACTACATCTCACTACACCGTAATTTTAAAAAGTTAAACCAAACAAACCTAATATTTTTCTTATTGAAGCATTACATGCACACAATACAATTAAACATAAACTCCAAATGAAATATAAAATTTCTCTTCCTCCGTAATTTGTCTTTAGTTTCAGAATTGTCCTAAATATTCGAAAGCTGAAGACCAAGACACTGAGTTTGAGGACGCCGGAGAAGAAGACGAAGGATAAGTCTCATCGGAAATAGTAGCCGACGGCGTATCGGCCGTCGTGATTGGCTTCCTTAATGTGATCGGTAACATGTCTTCAAGCATGCCTTCTTGCCCATTCCAGTTATTATTATTTACTGGGTTTTGTCGGGGTTCTAAAATGGGTATTTTTTGTTTCTTCACCGGCGGGCAGATCTGATCGGAGTTGAAAAACGGGAAAGTGAAGTGGAGGTGAAATCCTTCGTACGTTACGATATGTGTTTCTGGGTCATCGGAAGCTCGCTCCACCTGCTTCTTAGCGCCGCATCTAGAGTTTGTGCAGCGGTAATAACACCTGCATCGTGTAATTCGAAGACATAAAAACTCCATAATGTTGAAAAATTGTACTTATACAAATATAATTCTTCTAATTTGTAAAGAAAGTTATATAACAAGTAATTGTATTGATTTAGTGTTTTCAACGTAATTCAATTCTTTTGTGGATTGGGTTACACCGACATCTTTCCTGTCCATTAATTCATGAATTTCTACGGATAGTTCTCATTGAACAAATGAATTAATCTAATAAATCTTGAAATAAAGAAATTGCCCATTTGGTGTGGATTAGTTGATAAAGAGAATGTTGATCCTAGTAAATTATTTATTCAAGTCATTTACATTGTGATCGTAGTACACTCTACACATGAAATTAATCTGATTCTATAAATTTAATATGATATCATGAAAAAATCATGAGTGATCTTGCAGGAAGTTGGTCAGATTTAATGAAACTAATAAGTTGGTAATCCACCCATTTGAATTTTCAAATCCAACTTTTTATGTGGTTGGGTTTGAGAGAGTGTATTGAAATAAAGAAATTATCTCACATCGTAAATTGAATGTGGTATAGATTGATTTATAAGATGTAATGTGAACCATGGTTAATGATTTGTCCGTGTAATCTTTTCCCCTTCTAAGTTATATATATTTACATTTACTACATAAAATTAAGCCGAGTATAGAAAATTTAAGAATAACCTTGGGTTGAGACTGTTCTTGATAGATTTCTGACCGTACTTACGCCATTTATAGCCATCGTCTGCAAGAACGCCGTCGCAGCTCTTGATTCTCAAACTGTACTTGAAGCTGTTTTCTTCATTACCTCTTGTAAAGTTTCTGATGCACTCCAATGGAATTCTGACAAATAAAATAAATATAATCTCACTTCACACTACACACAGACAAGCAATTTTTGATTCTACAGACCTGGGAGCATAATTTAAGAACTCGCCGGAGTTATCATAAGCTGGTGGTGGCGGCGGTGTAAGGCTGGAAAAACTCGAACCCAAATCGTCAAGAAGATTTTCGAGAAGATCATTGCTGTTTATTCCATGGCCGAAGTTGAAGAAAGCTTCCATTTAGGAATGAGTTGAGATTGTGACTGTGATTTGTGAAGGAACGAAGATATATATATATTGTTGAAATTATACTCAAATCAAAATTAAGAATGAGTATACATCGATATAACATATAATAGAAAAAAATTATACTATAAAAGACTTGAACAAATCATTTACTCTTATACATCTTCTCTCTTATAAATCAATTCATATTTCATATCAATTTTAATGTGAGACAATTTGATATTTCAATACACCTTCTTAAATCCAAATACATGACAAATTTGGACTTGAGAATTTAAAATGAACCGGACTTTCCCGGTATTGATAATCATGATTTTAACCGAATTAATTATGATATCATATTAAATTTCTATAGTCAAATCAATTTACGCGTGAAGTGTATTCAGATATAACATATAAGTGGTAGGAGACCAAACTGTAAAAAACTGAAAACTCATTTACTATATTACTCATTCCTTTTTATAAACCAATCCAAATTTAATCTCAATTCCAATGTGATACAATTTGATATTTCAACACATTCCCTCAAGTCCAAATACCTGACAAATTTGGATTTGCGAATTGAAAATGAACCGAACTTTCCCAGTTTTGATAATTATGATTTTGATCGAACCAACTTCGATAACATGTTAAATTTCTAGAATCGAGTCAATTTACGTGAGGAGTGTGCTCATTTATAACATATAACATATAAGAGATCGCACTGTAAAAAATTTGAATATATTATATCAACTTTTTTCGAACTTTTATATCAACTTTTTTTGAACTTGGACGATGTGATATTTAAAGAATAAGAAAAATAGGAGTTGTGGAGATGGTGAAGTTGACGAGAACTAAAAGTGGAGCAGATAAGGTGAGTGATTGTGTGTGGTATTTAGTTGAAGAAACTGGAGTTGTTTGTTGTTTTCAAGTTGACTTTTATGAGTTCATTCATGTCAACATGACGAAACCTGACACACAATTTGCTGGTTTGCAAGGACAAGTCAATGAAAATTTATTTTATATTTATTTACACGATAAATTTGTAAAATTTGAACAATTGACTTAATAGGGATTAATGCTATCCGAACGAACCGAATTCTTTATTTTCATGTTCGTTCGTATTTTATTCGAACGAGTATTTTTGTTCGAATATTGTTCAAATACTTAAATAAATATTAATGTTCATTCGAATTATATATCCAAATTTTTTCTAATTTGATATTGAATTTAATGTACTAAAATTGATTTTTTAGGAAAAAATTGAAAAAATAAAATAAGAGAAAAATATTATAATAACCCTAATTTAATAAAAAAAGAAAATATTGAAGAGATAATATAAGTCTTTTTTATAATATGATAATATGATAGATTATAATTTTTTTTAAAATTCAAATATTTAATCATATATTAGAGGTTTAAACGAAACTCTTTAAGTTATCAAGAAAAATATTAAAAAATGCACATATAATATGTGATATAAATTATATATTTTATTTATAAGTATTTTTGTGTATGATCCATCACTTTTATAAGCAAATTTTCCATTATTGTAACCAAGAAAAATACAATTGAGAATTTGCTTATATAATTTTATGCAATGAATTTGAAACCGAACCCATCGATTCGACCAATGTAACTGCAAATTCTCCACAAAACTTGTCCGAGACTTCAAAATTGTAAGAAACTATAAAAAAAAACTTGTCAACCCCTAAAAATCAAGGAAGTTATACCGGTTAGTATCGTTCGTACCGGTCACGACCAGTACGAGTGTTTTTTACAATATACCATCGGAATACCGGTGTACCGGTCACGACCGATATTTACCGGTATGACCGGTATACCGGACGATATCCACCGGTATGACTTCCATGCTAAAAATTGGTTAAACCACTAAAAATCTTATCCAGGTGGTTGAATTGATTAACAATTATTTGTAATTAAACTTAAATTAATAAATACATATTTTTATATTATAGTATATATGGTTCAATATTCGCTTACATATTTAAACATTAACTTCTGATTTAATCGATTCCATGCTCAATATGCTTTTGACAACCTTAATTTTATGGCAATCAAAATGAAATTTTTATTTATATTCGAATAATTTAGAATTGGATGCAGTTTTGTTGGTTTTATGCAAAAATTCATATCGGTCGATACCATTCGTACTGATCACGATTGGTATCTATGATTTTTTTAATATATCATTGAAATATCGATGATATATATGAATAACAGTGTGACGGCCATGATCTATATTTATCGATATGACCAGTATATCAGGCCATATAACACATGTATGACTTCCATGATTTTATCAATGTTTTCATATCGATCCGGGATACACCACTCCGGCCATTACGAAATTGTTTTTTTATTTTTTTTTAAAAAAACAAAATTATAAATTATTTTATTTTTTCTGTGTCGACCAAGAAAAACCCAGGTTCCGACCCATAAACCCGATAATGTTCAAAATACGGATGATGTCCGATTTTCATCGTAATAGCATGTATGAAAAAATTAGATTTTATGATCATGTGATGGGTTTTTGTTGTTTGTCCTTGTTGTCTTTTTTTGCAATTTAATTATATAATTATTTGGTTGACTTTTGTAATAAGTCCATGATATGCGGCCCATGGCATTTATTGGTTGATGGATTTGTGTCTAAAACCAATAGTCAACCATCACGTGGAGCGAGGAAGTGGAGCCGGTAAAACGTTGAGGATACATGCTGATTGAGATCCGATTATATGGGTATAAGTTTAATTAAATGGTTTGGTTCGGCAATTAGTTATACTAATCGAGAGCTGACAATATGTGGATTGATTGTATGTCTCACCATATCTAGACCAGATATTCAATTAAAATCAATGTTTTAAAAACCGATACGATCAATATATCATATGAGTTCAATGCATCCATATAATATAGATAACATATAAGAATAATAAATTAAATAAAATAATTAACATAGAGAACATAGACAATTTTTTAACTTATTAAAATTTATATTATTCTTATTTTGAAAAAATAAGAATACACAATTCTACCAACCTCATATTTCTTTTTTTCCTAATCCAAACAAATTAAATTGAATCTGACTCACTTAAAACTTGTACCGGACAATATTTTTTAAAATACCAACTAATTCCGGTTCGTCCGAAATTTTCGATATATTGGAAATTTTAAAATTGATTAAGAGTTAAATAAAAATTATTATATTCCTACTTTATACATTATGTCAAATTAATACTAAAAGTATTCTTATATTTCATTTTTATCAATTACGTATTTTTTAAAATTTTAATATAAAAAATTATTTCATCAAACTACCAATATTATCCAGTTTAGGGTGTACCAAACTACCAAAATTATTTCATCAAACGTAATTTAAAACTACGATGAGTTTCTTTAGAACTCAAATTAAAATTGCGGTGGTGCGATGTTTATATCATGGTTTTTTTATGATACACAAAATACAAGTTTAATTGTAATGTGATAATCGTTGAAAAATCACGATTCCATCACAGTTGTTAAAACCAACTATAGTCTTATCGTGATTTTGGAAAAAAATCATTTACTTTTACTTCTATTCATTATAATATAATTATATTTATTATTTTTACATAAATAACGATCATAATACGGTAATTATACTAAACATATTTAAAAATTCACGATCATTATATCTCACCATACATCACCACACTCCACCAACACTTCAATTTTAAATAGATGAACCAAACAAACTCCCCCTAATTTCAATATTTATAATTATATATAAATATTTCCTCAAAACAAATAATTATATATAAATAAATATATTCGGGGAGAAATGGGAGGGGAACCGAAAATATAGCTAGAAGGGCCATTTTACTAGCAGTATCTAAAATGCCTACACGTAGGGGGTGGGCAGAGGTTCGACCCAACGGGTTACGAATTGAATCCGTTGAATCCATCAACCCGTACGGATTGATCCGATGGGTTAAAAGTTCGGTCCAATCTATCAACGGGTTGAAATAATATTAATTATAAATTTAAAATAATAATTATTATTAATTTTAAAATTAAAAATAATAATAAAGTGTGGTCCATATCAACTCGTTGACCCGTACGGGTTGACGAATTGATTTTTGCAACCCAATCCTTACACATATTTTCCACGGACCAGCCCATGGATTGACCTGTTTGTATGGGTTGGGTCGGCCCATGTCCACCCCTACCTACACATATCAATTACCCAAACAATCCGACATGAATCCAACTTAACCCATATTAGGCGATATTTTCGAAATACCCAAAATTTCTGCCAAGTTGAAAACTTTGGTCACATTTCCAAACATCACTTAATTTATCAAGTGTGCTTGTGCCTTACCTCAATAAATGAACAGAATATGTCACCCTTGTATAAACTCAAGGAAAAAACAGTTTTTGCGAAAGATTGGTGGAGAAGTTTGTAGGATATCGTGAACAATTACGGAACAAAAGCTTTGATAACATGATGAAAAACGATAATTGATTTAAAAATGATTTATTGATAAAAATCGACATAATAGTCGTATTCAACATAATACATAGTGAAAAGATTACATTATTTATAGAAAATAAAATATCTAAACATTTAATATTACTCAATTTATTTTAAATCATCTCCACTAATTTTGATAATTCACATTAACTCTTGAATTGACATCTTTATTAATTGGACATAATTCATTGATTATATATTTGACTTGATTAACTCATAAATTAAACGGAATTGTTTCACTTATTAAAGCTAGTGTGACATTTAGCTCATCGCAAGGCGTTGCCATATTGGCACATGTATGCATCGACCACCCCCTCGAATCTTAAGTTCATATATTTCAAATAACATAGAAAATTCATATCACGCACCCTAACACCCTGGTAAACAAAATGAAAAATGAGAGGTCATTTGACCTCTTAAATCATGTAAAAATACTCATTAGAAACATGATTCATAGGGTAATAACATGAAAAAAGAATCAATTTATTTAGACCTCTGAATCATTCCAGTTTAATAATTAAACATTAATATCCACTACGTTTTTACTAAAGAAAAGCAATTTAGTAGCACTCATAAAAATTTAAGATTTCATAAAACTCTTAACTCCTTTCACATAAAGTGTTGAAATAGAAGAATAATTGATTGAAGAAGCTTTATCTTTGCTGATCCCATCAAACAAAGTGGATGTATTAGTAAGTTACTTTGTTGTTAAAACATGATTTTTTCTTTCTCACGTATGTAAGAACATGGGGTACGTGTGTGTGAGTTGTATAAATAAAGACAATAGTTTGCCAAACAATCTATCTGTTCCAGTTCTTCAATAAAGTTACGGACATTCTGCTATACTCTCGAAACAATCCATTCTTCTTTCTTCTACTAACGGAGTTGTTAAAACGCAATCAGAGAACTGAAGATCATACGTTTCAATATAAACCATATGTGTCTTGTACACTAGACTCAAAAAGGAATATTTACATGTAATGGTTGAGATTCAAGGTCATAATTACAAATAAATATAGGATGTTGTAAAAATAATTTGTACGTTATAGAATCAATCCTAACGAAAACATTGTTTTTTTCTCAAGAGATATATTAGTTATCAAATCAATCCCACAAATATATGTTAATCCTACGATTTCTTTACTTTCTTTGTTGTTTTCTTGTCTAAACCCGCACTCGACGTGTTTCTCCTTTATTTACTCATTTTACTTGAGTTAAATGTATCCGTCCGGATAAGGGTAATTTCAAAAAACTCCCATCATATTAGGTTCTTTTGACAAAATACCAACTACAAAAGTGATTATTTGCCAAAATATCTATCTGCAATACAAATCTATCTATCAAAATACACTGCAGATGGGTAGTTTGACAAATACACACTTTTGCAATGGGTATTTAAGTAAAAAAGACCATCATATTACACCTTTACTTTGCATTAAAAACTCCATTTTCATTAATAAACAATATTTAGACAATGCAATAAGACCTTACTCTTATGAATGAATGTCGAGTGTGATATTATCCCGGTATATTCTATTGTATTCATCCTTACCCGGGGGCTCGTCCGACGTGGTTATGTAGTATTTTCGGTATTTTCATATTTTATCACAAGACATTCTTAGGTGGTATTCTCTCAATTCAGGCTCGCTGGGCCCCATTTAAAGTTTCTGTAAGAATTTTCGGATGTTTCGGGTCATCTCGGCCCCGGACGGGGCCAGAGGTATTTTCATAATTTGCCACCCGGGAGCATACCGGTCGGTTGCAACGATGTTATGTGGCTGCGTATTCACTGCTTGGAGGCAAAGAATTAATTTACGAGGTTTTCCGGTATTTCCTCATCGTATTTCCGACTAATATCTTGACCGTGATTGGTTCCCGAAACTTCAGTATAAGCATGACATTTATTATATTATAATTGGAGGTTATATATAAGTGTTTTGGGTTAAGTGAAGTAAATTGGGCTTATGGGCTCAAGTAAGTGAATTTGGGTTGGATTCCTCTATAAATACAAGCCCTAGTGCCTTTGAACGGTTTGAGGCAGTTATCATGTTTCCCAAGGCAAGACTTTATTTTCCTGCACTGTAGACTCGCGACTTATCGCACGTAGTCGCGAGTTATTGGCTCTGCACTATTCATTTCGCGAGTTATTGACTCTGCAATATTCATTTCGCGAGTTATTGACTCTGCACTATTCCAGTTGCGACTTGTTGCTGATACAGTGACTCTCGCGACTTTCTGCTGATACAGTGTTTCCTGCGTGTTGCTGACCACAACTCGCGACTGCCTGCCTTTCGAGCCCGACTGAGTGTTTTTGATCGTTTTTCGAGCCGTTTTTGCATGTGTTATTATTATCACCTCATTGTACTTGTATCATTTGATTATTATAGTAGAAACCAAGGTAGAGCTTCGCTCTCCCGAGGACGTAAGCCCACACATTGTAGGCCCAACCTCGTATATCGCTTGTGTCATCACAACAATTTAATTTCGAGTAATTAAAAATTGACTGATCTAAAAGCAAACGCTCCAAAATATTTTTAGACCAGATCAGTTTGGCCCCGTCCGTGGGGACACAAGATTTTTATCCCATTGAGAGCTTTATTGATGAGTTTGGATTCCTATTATCATGACTACTCGGAATTCTGATGAAGATATTTTTGATGAAGAAATTGAGGCGGATCCTATTCCTTAAGTTAATGATGATTTTGTTGCGTTACCGGGGGCTCGGTCGTCAGTTCTTGAGGAGCCCCCTGCTCAAAATGTAACTATTCGGCCCTCCCGGAGCGGGTTTTCATCCAGAAGGGCACCAAGTTTTTATCGTCGATCTTGCGAATGTTTATCTAAGTGTTACGAATTCACAAGAATTGGCCGAGTTGCGGTCCGTAATAATGCCCATCTTTCGCCACCTGCACGCTATAGATCTGCGGATCAGACGGGAATAGATGAGGATTTGGAAGAGCGAATGCGTAGTTTAATCGCTCAATTAGAGCAAGTCGAAGCTCAAAGGAGAGCTCGGAGGAACAATGTTATCCCAGAACCTGCTAATGATGTGGCCTCAGGGGAAGATACCGATCGCGTTCCGGAGCCGCGAGCAAATATTGCAGCAACTGGAGAACAGAACGATACTCTTCAAAAGATTGGAGAGTTGATTGAGTTGAAGTTTAAGGAGATGAGTGGGAAGATGGAACAAAACGAGGCTAGGATGAACCAATTGGAGGCCAACCTGACTCTTGGCCAGGAAAGGAGACGAGTGTACGGGGAGCATACCCGAGATACTCATCAGACCTCAGCATACGAGGGAGATTATTTCGAGAATGAGAGGGCTAATGATCCCATCGGTAATCGAGGAAAGGCGTTACCATCTTTGGAAGTTTTGCAAAGTCCGTGGAACACTTCAAATGCCTTATCTGCTTTTTCCACGGCGATTATCGGAGCCACTCGCTCTGAGTTTATTGAAATGCCTAAGGATCTTCCACAGTATCGCGGGTCGACTGACCCGCATGCTCATACGTCGAATTTGGAGATTCATGTGAGTTTGATGAATTTCAGTGATGCGGCCATGTGCTTCGTTTTTGCCGCTCCTCTTAAGGAATCAGCCCTCCGATGGTTTAATCGGTTATCGAGGCGTTCGATTGTTTCATATCAAGACTATAAGGATCAATTCTATTCAGCTTTCGCGCCTTTTAATAAGCCCATAAAGTCTATTACTTCTTTGACCGCGTTGCGTTATGATTCTTCGGAAAGATTGTTGGGTTTTATTACCCGTTTTGAGGCCGAGTGTAGAAAGATACCTCGGATCACTGTTAGTGAGAAGGTTAGGGTGCTCCAGCTTATTCTAGATGGGCATCCGTTATGTAATTCTTTGAATAGGGATCCCCCGGAAAGTATGGAGGATTTGGCTCTGAGATGTACGCAATATATCAGAGAAGACGAAGGTTTGCGAGATCATGGTGTGATCGAAGTACGGGCGTATGGTTCCCACAACATTGTTGCAAGTCGCGGGCCGGACAAGGTTGTCCCGCACGCAAAATCAAAGTTGAGAGTTTTTCCCACATACAACTATGAGCAAAAGAAGGCAGGTTCACTTCGTTATCCTCCTCCTTTGCATGAACCAACACCGGGGACTTACGAGTCCCAAGAATTTTGTCGTTTCCATCGAAGTTTTGGGCACGCAACCAATGATTGTCGGGAGTTAATGTCTGAGGTAGAAAGGTTGCTAGAGTTGGGCCAGCTTGATGAACTGATCAGTACTGTGGAGGCTCTACCAGAGCCTAAGTTGGGAAAGATTGATATAAGTGCCCCAGAGGGGACAACACCTAAGACCCTGAAGGTCGATGCGCCACGCCCAAACGCGAGAGGACGTGGATACGGAGGACAGCGTGGCCAACGTCAAGGAGGTGGCCAGAGAGGATTTTTTAACGGGGGTAGACAAAATCAGAAAGGGGGAAGGAGAGAAAACAACTATCGTGGCCGCGGCAGGAATCAGCCGCAAAGGAATCAGCAGGGGTATGGATACGAGGCTTACCTACCAGCCCCAGCGAATCATCAAGCGTTACCTCCCCCTCCGGTTGACCCCAACCAGGGTCAATCTATTTTGAATGTTGAAAACGCCCAACCAAGATGGGGCAATCTGGGCCCCAACATTATGACTATCGCCGGGGGAAGAAGCGTCGGTGATTCAAACCGTGCCAGTAAACGCTCTTACCAGTAACTGCATCAGAAGGGGCGTTTTATGGAAGTCAACACAGTCCAGTTAACAGACTTGGACAAAATGACAATCTCTTTCGGACCTGAGGATTTATCTGGGGTTTTCTCCCCACAAGACGATGCGTTGGTTGTCTCTCCCATTATTGCTAATCATCCTATTTCTCGAGTACTGGTAGATACCGGAGCTGCTACCAATATATTGACTCTTGCAGCCTTTGAGCAGATGGCTTTGAAAGGAACCACCCAGCTCCAGCCCGTACATACAAAGCTAGTCGGCTTTAATAACAATATTGTTGCTGTTGAGGGATCTGTTTTCCTTCCGGTAACCTTGGACGATCCCGAAATTTCAAGAACTTTGATGGTGGAGTTTGTGGTGGTGGATCTTCCTATACTCCCTTATAATGCGATACTGGGGAGAAGTTGTTTGAACCTATTTGGAGCTGTGGTGTCTCAACCACATTTGATGATGAAGATCCCAACACAGTTAGGGGTTGGAAAGATGAAGGGAGATCAAGAGCTGGCGCGCTCTTGTTATAATGTAATGTGTAGGAGTGGTATGGATGGATCTAAACCAAAGTTACCTGTGTGTATGGTGGAATTCTCATCCGATGAAGTTATTGGCACAAATGACGGACCGTCTCTTAGGAAGTTTAAAGAGAACGATATGAAGATGGAGCCTTTGGGAATCAAGACAGTGCATTTATTCCCTGGTAATCTTGAAAAGACAGTGACGATCGGTTCCGAGTTGTCACCAGAGGTTGAAAAGGAGGTAATTTCTTTTTTGCAAAGTAATGAAGATATTTTCGCTTGGTCTTATCAGGATTATGTGGGGGTTGATCCCCAAGTTTGTTCTCATAGACTCAATGTTAACCCATATGTGCGACCAGTTAATCAGAAGAAGAGGAAGTTTTCACTGAGAAAGATAAGGCGATTGATGAGGATGTGGAAAGTTTGTTGCGGGCAGGATTCATAGAGCCTGTTAGATACGCGGATTGGGTCGCGAATCCAGTGGTGGTCCCAAAGTCGAATGGTGGCTGGAGAGTTTGTATTGATTTTACTGATTTGAATAAAGCATGCCCGAAAGATCCGTATCCGCTGCCGGCCATTGACATGATGGTGGATGCGGCATGTGGCTTTGAATTCCTTAGTATGTTAGATGCTTTTAAGGGATATAATCAAATTTTTATGCATTGTGATGACAAATTGTTTACTTCATTTATGACAAATAAAAGCATTTTTTGCTATAGAGTTATGCCATTTGGGTTGAAAAATGCTGGGGCCACCTATCAACGTTTAATGAATTCGATGTTCAAAAATATGATCGGAAAATCTTTGGAGGTTTACATCGACTATATATTGATAAAGAGTAAACATAGGGATAACCACATCCAATATTTGAATGATTGTTTCGGAGTACTTAGAAAGTATATAATGAAATTGAATCCACTTAAGTGTGCATTTTGTGTGAAAGGAGGCAAGTTTCTCGGCTTTATGGTATCTGAGAGAGGAATTGAGATGAATCCGGACAAGATAACAGTTATCCATGAAATGACCCCTCCGACGACTGTTAGGGAAGTTCAAAGGTTAACTGGAAGATTGACCTCATTGAATCGCTTCATTTCGCGATCAGCAGAGAGAAGTTTGCCATTTTTTAAGGTTTTGCGTAAGACGAACCTTTTGTATTGGACGACGAATGTAGCAGTGCTTTTGAGAGTTTGAAAGATTATCTGAGTAAACCACCATTTATGTCGCCTCCATCACCCGGGGAACCGTTGGGTTTACATTTGGCAGTGACAAAAGAGGCAGTGAGCGCCGCGTTAGTCAGACTTAGCGATAAAGAACATAGACCGATATATTATGTGAGCAGGAAATTGCAGGGAGCGGAGTCCCGATATACTGATCTAGAGAAGTTTGTATTAGCTCTGATTGTCGTCTCAAGGAAATTGAGTCACTATTTTCAAGGACATCATATTGCAGTCTTGACAGATCAGCCTATCCGAAGTGTGTTATCAAAGATTGATGCCTCTGTTAGACTAGCAAAGTGGAATATCTAATTGGGCCAGTATCAAATAGAGTATATCTCCAGGCGAGTATTAAAGGTCCATGTGTTAGTGGATTTCATAGTAGAGATGACTCGGTCGGAGGAATTGGATATTCAGGAGTATTGGGACGTCTTTGTAGATGGATCGGTGTCAGCTGGGCGAGCCGGGCGAGCCGGTATTGGTGTTTATTTTAAAGAAATGAAATCTGGTGAAGAACATGAATATGCTGTAAAGTTGCGCTTCTCCGCAACTAACAACGTCGCCGAGTATGAAGCCTTGATATTTGGTATTAACTTGGCGGTGGAAATTGGAATAATTCGTTTGCATGCTCATTCTAATTCGCAGTTAGTGGTGAATCAATTTGCAGATACTTACGCCACCAATGGGAACCATTTATGCATGTATTTAGAAAAGTTCAAAGAGGCGGATAAGAATATTAAGATATTCACGCTTACATATATCCCAAGGGAGGAAAACACGCGTGCAGACGGTTTTGCAAAGGCGGCGACGATTTTAGAACTCTCAGATGAGTCGAAGATAACAACAATGATCCACTACCAGCCCTCCGTCAGTCCGATGCAGAAACAGACAGCCGAGGTGGCTAATTTGGAACTTTCGAATGAGAGATGGTTTTTATTGGATGCCATAACCGACGAGCCATCATGGAAGGATGCTATTGTGAATTATCTAATCAAGAGAGAATTGCCTACCGACGAAGGCGAGGCCCGAAGAACTATGCAAAGAGCTACAAATTTTGTCTATGTGGATGATAAGTTGTATATGAAGAATTTCGGAGGACCATATCTTCGATGTTTGTCCCCAGTACAGGCAAAGACCGTTATAGAAGAAGTTCACGCTGGGACTGTGGTGATCATTCAGCAGGTCGATCCTTAGCGAATAAGGTTAAGAGGGCCGGTTATTTTTGGCCAACACTAGTGAAAGATTGTGTGAATTTTGTTCGGGCTTGTTCTGCTTGTTAGTTCCACTCAAACGTGCATCATGTACCGAGAGCTAATATGAAACCTTTACCGACAACATGTCCTTTCGATATGTGGGGCATCGATATTTTAGGACCATTTCCGAAGGCACCTAGCCAAAAGAAGTTCTGCATCGTGGCCGTGGAACATTTCTCTAAGTGGATAGAGGTTGAAGCTNGAGACGAGCGATCCTCTCGAAAAAATGAGAATTTATTGTGGAAAGGCAAGGAGGAAAAGGGGCTGTGATCGAATCGAAACTCCCCGAACCGGATGAGGAGTCCGAATGATCTGAGGATGAAGTAGTGGAGCCCGAGGATTCGGTGCGATCGGAAGTCATTGGTTCATTTAATTCAAATTTATTTTTTGAAATTATTTTTACAATTTTTACTAAGTGTCTTGCGAGTTATTGGCGAAAAGTCGCGAGAATTACTGTTTGATTCCTAAGTCGCGAGTTGTTGAAGATTAGTCGCGAATAGTACAGTACTCGCGAGTGTTGGTTGTAAGTCTGGTTATCGTCGCGAGAAGCACAATCGCGAGTTACGCTTATCAGTCTTGTACAAGGAGTCGCGTGCTTTGGTCGCGAGAAGCACAGGGGCGCGATAAGTCGCGGATAGCACAGTATATGCGATAAGTCACGAATGTTCAGGAGTCCGCGCGAGAAAATGATTTATGAGGGGCGAACAATGTATTTATAGGGGCGAAATCCCGAGTCGGAAAATCCCGAAATTTTCACCCGTGCTCAGAATCTGACGTACTTAGTGTCAAAACGATCGTATTGACGAGAGAATTTCATCCATGCTAAGGATTTCTTGGTGGGGCTCCAGAACGATAATCGGCTTTCGGGACGAGCTGTTGGTATATGGTTTACGACTCCGAATCTGAATCTGAAAACCAGGGGACTATTGATATTACCCCGGTATATTCTCTTGTATTCATCCTTACCCGGGGGCTCGTCCGACGTGGTTATGTAGTATTTTCGGTATTTTCATATTTTATCACAAGACATTCTTAGGTGGTATTCTCTCAATTCAGGCTCGCTGGGCCCCATTTAAAGTTTATGTAAGAATTTTCGGATGTTTCGGGTCATCTCGGCCCCGGACGGGGCCAGGGGTATTTTCGTAATTTGCCACCCGGGAGCATACCGGTCGGTTGCAACGATGTTATGTGGCTGCGTATTCACTGCTTGGAGGCAAATAATTAATTTACGAGGTTTTCCGGTATTTCCTCATCGTATTTCCGACTAATATCTTTACCGGGATTGGTTCCCGAAACTTCGGTATAAGCATGACATTTATTATATTATAATTGGAGGTTATATATAAGTGTTTTGGGCTAAGTGAAGTAAACTGGACTTATGGGCTCAAGTAAGTGAATTTGGGTTTGATTCCTCTATAAATACAAGCCCCAGTGCCTTTGAACGGTTTGAGACAGTTATCACGTTTCCCAAGGCAATATTTTATTTTCCTGCATTGTAGACTCGCGACTTATCGCACGTAGTCGCGAGTTATTGGCTCTGCACTATTCATTTCGCGAGTTATTGATTCTGCACTATTCATTTCATGAGTTATTGACTATGCACTATTCATTTCGCAAGTTATTGACTCTGCAATATTCATTTCGCGAGTTATTGACTCTGCACTATTCCAGTCGCGACTTGTTGCTGATACAGTGACTCTCGCGACTTTCTGCTGATACAGTGTTTCCTGCGTGTTGCTGACCACAACTTGCGGTTGCCTGCCTTTCGAGCCCGACTGAGTGTTTTGATAGTTTTTCGAGCCGTTTTTGCCCGTGTTATTATTATCACCTCATTGAACTTGTATCATTTGATTATTATAGTAGAAACCAAGGTAGAGCTTCGCTCTCCCGAGGACGTAAGCCCACACATTGTGGGCCCAACCTCGTATATCGCTTGTGTCCTCACAACAATTTAATTTCGAGTAATTAAAAATTGACTGATCTAAAAGCAAACGCTCCAAAATATTTTTAGACCAGATCAGAGTGATAGTTGAAGGGTCCGATCAACATGTATGACCGACTGGGAAAATCTAATATGAAGCGGTGATTTTAATCATTTTTTGTCCTATCAACCGATCAAGGATACCGATCGAGCGATTGTGATTGGTTTATTTTATAGCAACTAGATTAGACTTTGATAGAGATTCAAGATTATCGAAGGGGGAATATTCTTTCCTAAACTACACGAAATATATGGAAGAAAATACAATATATCTTGTTAGATACATATATGGAAGAAGATATATAGATAGATCTTGTTATTTACATATACGAAAGAAAATATATATATATATATATATTGTTAGTTAAATATATGGAAGATGTTATCAAAAAATTAGAGACGCATAATATTGTAGAATATCCGGTAGAATAATCACTATATTAGATCATAGTATAAACTCTATAAATAATGAAACTCATGAACACAATTGTAATCAATTTAGACAAATATATTATTCAATATTCTTATTGTGATAGTGAGTTCACGATCGTCAGCGGTCACATGGTTTTTTCTCGATTTTGGTTTCCATGCTAAATTTTATGTATTATACTTTTCTTTATTTACGTTTGGTTTTTCATCGCATTAATTCGATTCGACCCATTATAAAATGAATTCTTCTTCTCTCATAAGGATTTTTTCCCAACACTTCTAATGTTTTACCTTGGAAATCTAATGTAAATGTAAAAATAAGTTATTATTCTTTGAACTTAAATTTAAAATGCATTATGATATCATGTTTTATTATGATAAAATTACAAGTATGGCTAGGATTTTGTGTAAAGGTGATCCTCTAACTTTCAAATTGTGTACCACGCACCAAACTTTTTATGGTATCGTACTAATCAAATATTAATCTTTTAAAGTTTATGTTAGATTTACGTCATGGTCAAATATAAACAAATTTAAAACTTTGAGATCAATTATACAATTATTAAACTTAGATAGTATATTATTTACAATTTTAAAACTTGAGGGGTCAATACCACATATTATATTAATTTCGACTGTTGCATACAATTTATAAACTTTAGAGTCAAAATATTTAAATTATTTTAATGTTTGTAACTAACATCACTATATATATATATATATATATATATATATATATATTAAAAGTGTAGAATATCCCTACGGCGATGCCTTTTTTAATTATTTCATATAAATCTTATATAAAGAACACGCATATAGTGGATGACTAACACGATAAATTGTTTATTATATGGATCGAATGCTTGTTCAAATGTCGAGTTGAAATTGTCAATTAATAAAATAATAATTTGCACAATTAATGACCAATGACCATCAAGTTTCGTATGTCATCATAGCGTGTTTGACTTTGACTAACTCTAAATTTGAAAACAATAGTGAATATGTAATAGGTCATAAATATTTTTCTTTTAACATTCACACTTCCCAATAAAATGTAATATATTATTGGAGGGTTTTTGTTGAAGTTCATATTCTAGTAAACTATAATTATGCATAGAATCAAGTTCATAATATCAATAAATCATAGTTTACAAAATTAGAATAAGACGATGATTTACAATACTATTTTATGAGAAAATTGCTCTAAAAATCCTCCAATTTACTAGCTAAATGCTATACTCCACAATTTATGAAATTTTATGAATGACAACTTAAGTTATTCACATCGCTTATTTTTTACTATTGATATTGTAGTAATCGGATTTTTCGTTAATTAAGCAATCGATTTCCATTAGTAGGATGGATTCTTGAAATTCAGAACTTATGCAAATTAGATCATTGTAATTTGAATTATTATACAAAGTTGACTATTGAATTTCAATAATTATGTATAAGAATATACAATATTTCGTATATTTAGAGTCAATTACACATACTTTTAGATACTTGAGGGGAAAATAATATCATTTCAAAAGCTAATGGATCAAAATATTGTCATTTTAAAAGCTCGATGGTCATATTTATAAGTTAAAGACATAACTAAAAGGTCAATGGTAAATAATTTCAAGTCACTTGAGGCACCTAACTTCCTTATAATTGAAGTTGGAGACTATAAGTGCAGACGTTTACTCAAATAGTGTATAATATTATGATATATATTTACACAACCAGTAAGTTGGAGGTCGTGCCAAAAACTACCCTATTTTTATTGTAATAAAAAATGTTTGCACATATTATGTGGGATAGCATTCTTGATAGTTACCATACCATTGACATTTTTTATTAAGAAATTATTATATTTAGGTATACTTTAGTTAATACTTGAATCATACACCTATCATATTTTATGGGCAAGATCAATTTTGTAAAAATTATCAAACTTTGGCGAGTATGAATGCTATTTTTTTAAGGGTTGACTCAACATAAAAATCATTTTATAATCGACCGAGAATTGCCCGGGTGTTTTGAAATATCGGGACATTGACAAACACCATTTTAGGTGTTACACTACACAACTATATTGTGTTTGTTTGTTAACCCAATTAAAATAGCGATTGATGTGGTGAGATACTCAAATCTTAATTTTTTAACGTAAAAAAACAAAGCAAAAGTAAAATTATGATGTGCTCATTGCTAAAAAATTATGATTTCATCATCGATTATGATTTATAAATGACTAATTTACTCTTAATTCTAATAATTATAATATAATTATGTTTATTATTATTATTATACATATAAAAATATATTATTATTTTTATATAAATCGCGATCATTACACTAAACATATTTAAAAGGTAAACCAAACAAAGTATTAGGTAAACAATTTTCAAAATCTAACGGTTTTTTTTAAAATAATATAATGTAGTCAAATTAGAGGTTATGAATTGTGATTGGTTTAAAATAAATCATACTTTTGTTAAAAAAAATAAAATCAATATTCGTACGAATTCAAACAAATATCCAAATGGAATCAATTCAACAATATATACCCATTTAGGAATTATATTTCTTTTATTTTTAAATTTCGATATTTATTACAAAAAAGACGATAATAAAAATATGGTTATGAATCAATCATGACAAAATAAAATCCTTAAACTTATCGATTATGAAAGAAAACATGATTTATTTAGACCGAAAATATATTTCATATATCCTCTAAAAATGAGGTGCGCAATTCATATTCTTCAACATTTTGGAATAGTTATAAAATAATTAGGTATGGAAGTACAATGATGAATCCTTAATATATTTGGTAAAATTGTAGTATCAATAATAACTATTTATGTAAAAATATTAATGGGGAAATTACAATAGTAACCAACAATATTTAATATAGTATAAAAACAACGTTCGAAATTTGTAAATTACATGTAAAACTCCCAAATTTCAAAACCGTTAAAAAATGATGATCGAATTAATAAAAGTGGTTTCGTCTTTTTTCGTGTGAGTCGCTTTGACAATTTATGACTTATTTTTTAATTTTTAAAAGTTTGGACATATAATTATTATATTTTTTAAGATTAATATGTAAAATATAAACTATATATGTATTTAAAATATTAATAATAATTACAATCAAATTTATACGATTTTAGAATTTCAAAAGAACCACAATATTCTTAAATTTTGAGACTATATTTTTTACAATTTTAAAAATTTGAGGTTATTAATAAATATCACTCAAATATTAATATACTATTATATATTTATATAAATAAGACTAATCATACTAAGTTATGGAAAATAATTTTTAAAATCAAAGTAGTGTCACACTGATTTTAGTACCTAAAACATAATTTTGTTTTTTGTTTATTTAAAAAATACAATTTTGATGACTTTTAAACATGTATTGAAGAAACCCATTCTCATATTCATTGTAAGATCATCATAGCTAACTGGTTGACTTTGGAATTGTAGTTTTTCATTTGAAATCTTTAGTTTTCTTGGCAATTTCTACGCCAGTTTTATACTTGCGATTGTCGGTATAAGAGCATTACTTTTTTTGCTGTATTGGGAAACATGTCAAATGTATTTTGAAGTTCCTCTTTTATTCGATTTTTGGGGTTTTCGCAGTTGAAGATGGGTATTGTTTGATTTTGAAGCTTGGAAGTTTTGATTCCGCGTCCAGTTAACAGATTAAGATGTCCGGACATTTAAGCATGAATTTTTCTTTGAGAAACGGCAGCGGCAGCTCCAGAGGCGAGAACGAGATCGTGGTGGAATTAGAAACGGGAAGGTCAAATTCTCAGCGTCTCAATGAGGATTTCGTTTTTGTTGCCTTGGGAAAAGATGACACAGAGGGTATGGCTGTTTTGCCCTGTGCTCTAGAGTTGCAGAGGACAACTAAGAAGAAGATATGCATACTTCATGTCTATCAACCTACCGAAAAAATACCCATGGGTTAGTTCTAGTTTTTTACATCCTTATTTCTCATTTATCAGATAATTTTTTTGTGGCCTGATGCTTGCTTTAGATGGCTTAAACAGCTAAATTTTTCTGCAAATATGTTGTTCTTTGTTATGTCTTTTGATTCTCTTATCTCTTTTAATAAGCGTACTTGCTTTTCTTTCTATACCGAACATGTGATTAGAGTTAAAGCACAAAATTTGAGTTTATTTTGCTTTTTTGCTTCATAGGGTTGGGTGCTACATTTGCCAAAGTCGCTGGAGAACCTCAGATTAGAATACATAATCAAGCTGAGAGGCAAAAGATGCTTATGATCCTGCAAAAGTATGTCGAGAAATCTGAAGGAACTGGGGTAATCTTTTGCTCTCATATTGTCCTGCAACTTCACACTGTTTGATTTTTTATTCTTTTTGCTTAGGCACAAGTAGTTTGGACAGAAAATATTTGTATTGAAAAGGGCATTGTGGAGCTTATAGCTAAGATTGGAATTAAATGGCTTATCATGGGAGGAGCGCCTAAAAGATATAATCCGAAGTATAGCTTTTCGTCATTTCTATATCGATAGCTTCATTTTTTGTCCTAATAATTTATTCGTAGATTTATTGCTTGAATATAGGAGAATGAAGGAGCTTAAGTCTACGAAAGCGAAATTTGTTCGAGAGGAAGCACCTAGTTTTTGCTACATTTGGTTTGTTTGCCAGGGAAGCATTATTGAAACAAGGTCTTATTTGTTTATTTATGATCCCTGTCTGAATGAGTGCTTATTGCCTGATTTTATTTGTGTTGTCTGTTCAGGCCCTCAACTAAGAACAAAATGGATACAGGGACTCTTCAAAAATTTCAAGGAAGTCTGAATATTTCGGGAAGCCAGTATATTTCACGAAGCCCAAGTGAAGCAATGCGGAGATCATTCTCAACTTCGGAATTTGGTAATGGTAATCTGTGCATTCACATCCCAACAGGCATTAATTATCATTCGGTTCGTTTTGATGATTTTGATTTGCCTCCTTCATCATCCAACAACTCTGAGGGAGCATTATCTTCTATATCTCCTATACAAGCTTCTACTTGTTCATCTAGTGAAATATCTGCTGATTTGATAACTTGCTTGCCTCCCATTACCGAAGCTACTGAGAATGGGCATGGTTCGGATATTTTTCCTGGAAACAATACTTCTATGAAGCCTAGTGCTTTAGTGAGTAAATCTATCTCATGTTGTGCTCATTAAACTTGCTCTAATCGTTTAAAATGGAAGTATCTGTATGGCAGGCTGCGTTTTATTGGAAAATGTTGCTGTTTTTTCTTGATTTTTCACTGTATATATGATGTTACTGTATATTATTTATTTAAACTTGCTGTAATCGTTTAAAATGGAAGTATCTGCATGCATTAGCAGGCTGCGGTTTTTTCTTGGTTTTTTCACTGTAAATATTATGTTGCTGTATATTCTTGATTCAAACTTGCTGTACTCATTTAAAATGTAAGTGTCTGCATGGATTAGCAGGCTGCGTTTTATCGAGAAATGCTGTGTTTTCTCTATTTTTAACTGCATATTTATGTTCTTCGGCTCCTCCTTACTATTATTAATTATCCAGGAAGCTAGATTGGAAGACATTGATATTCAGCATCAACAATCTAACGGCGAAGCAGAATCTTCTCGGAATGAAGAATACGAAGACTCAATGAAACACAAGAAAGTTGAAAAAGATCTTATGGATGCTGTTCAAATGGTACCCTTTTATTATCATACTTGTTTCCCTTCTTCCCTCGTCTATATGTTTTCGTTAAATTTGTCATGTTTTATTAGGCCAAAACATCTCAGAAATTGCGTTTCGATGAGCTAAAAAACCGAAGAGAATTAGAAGAATCATTAGCTAAAAGTACGAAAAGTACCGAGGAGGCAAGATTACTACTTGATAATGTCTTGGAAGAGCTCAAGCTTGCCAAAGAACAAAAGTTTTTCGTGGAACAAAAAGTTTTGGAATGCGATGGAATTGTTGATGATTTGGAGCATAAAATGTATTCTGCAGTTGATTTATTGAACAAGTACAAGAAAGAAAGGGATGAACTGCAAATCGAGCGAGACAATGCTCTTAAGGAAACCGAGGAGTTGAAGAAACGAGGCAATGGATCAAGTGAGTTTTTTCTGCGTTTCACTTTATCGGAAATCAAAGAGGCAACGAACAACTTCGATCCTTCGTTTAAGATCGGTGAAGGGGGTTACGGAAGTATATATCGTTGTAATCTTCGACATACCGAAGTTGCCATAAAAATCTTAAAACCAGGGAGCTCTCAAGGACTTAGTGAGTTTCAAAACGAGGTAAAAAATTAAATATTGGTCGTGACCGGTACACCGATATATCTCTGGTATATTGGAAAATCGCTCGTACCTTGATGATAAATTGCATACTAATGAGATATTTCTTTAGGTATATGCCTTGAGCAAATTGAGGCATCCAAATATTATTATACTTATAGGAGCATGCCCCGAAGTTGGAGCACTTATTTACGAATATCTATCAAACGGGAGCCTCGAGGATCATCTTAAATGCAAAGACAACACTCCTCCGCTCTCGTGGAAAACCCGAATCCGAATATCTATCGAGTTATGCTCGGCTCTTATTTTCTTGCATTCTTGCTCCCCTAGAGGATTTGTTCATGGTGATCTAAAGCCTTCAAATATTCTCCTTGATGCTTATAATATCAGTAAACTCAGTGATTTTGGAATATGTTATGAGCTTCCACAAGACGAGTTTTCGGAAAACGATACGACTCGTTGTTTTAGGCCAGAAAATGTTGTGGGAACATGGGGTTACATTGATCCACAGCTTGCACTTAAAGGAGAACTAACTTCACGGTCTGATGTGTATTCATTTGGTGTTATATTGTTAAGGCTGTTAACGGGAAAGCCTGCTGCAGGGATAATCAATGAAGTTGAAACTGCATTAAAAATCGGGAACCTTAAAGATATGCTCGATCCAACAGCTGGTGATTGGCCGTTTTTGCAAGCCGAACAGTTGGCTCGTATAGCGATTCGGTGTGCTGAATCCCTTCGAAGGGATCGTCCGAATCTTATTTCTGAGGTTTGGAGAGTTCTTGAACCAATGAAACTTTCGTGTGGAATTTCATCTATTTCGGAGAAGCATTCAGAGATCCCATCATACTTTGTGTGCCCAATCTTCCAGGTTTTGGCTTTGTTTTTGTTGAAATATATCTCACTTCGGTGGTTAAAATATAAATATTTTAGTTTACAAGGGGAGTGATATCATAAGTAATTGATATGGTCTATATTTTTTAATTTCATTCACTTCTCTTATGGACTGAGTTACATGAACACTCTCATGGTGTATTGAATCACACATCAGTTGTGAAAATACAAATATTATAGTTTATAAGGGGAGTGATATCATAAGTAATTGATTTTATCTAGTCTTTTTAGTTTGATTCACTTCTCTTATTCACTGAGCTATATGAATACTCTCTCGGCCCACTGAATCACACATCGGTTGTGGAAGTATAAATATTCAAGTTTATAAAATGAGTGATATCATAAGTAATTGGTTTGACTTAATTTTTTCAATTTAATACATTTTTCTTATGAAATAGGCTACATGAACACTCTCTCGGTCCATTGAATCACATATTGATTGTGGAAATACAAATATTCTAAGTTATAAGTGGAGTGATATTATAAGTAATTGATTTAATTTAGTCTTTTTAATTTAATTCACTTGTCTTATAGATTGAGATATATGGACACTCCCCTTGCCCATTGAATTCTGAATTATTACAGTTTTCACGTTACATGATTAGTGATTATTTACTAACAATGAAATTTACAATGCAGGAAATAATGCAAGATCCTATCGTAGCAGCAGATGGATTTACGTATGAATCGGAAGCACTCAAGGGATGGATTGAGAGTGGTCACAATAATTCACCTATGACTAATGTTAAGCTTTCGCATTTTGACGTTGTACCGAATCATGCTCTTCGTTCGGCTATTTCCGAGTGGCTTCAAGGATCGAAAGTTGCCTTCTAAGGTTACACATGCCTTAAATTATTTGTACGTTTAACTATGAGATGAATGATTATGATCCTTTTGTATGTTGTGTATAGAAAATGAATATTTGTATACAAATTTAATGTGTATTAAAAATATATATGTATTTTGAATCAAATAATTATTTAATTTATTATAATGTACATGATTAAATAATTATTTTAAGTTAATAATTAATATATATATACGAAATAGTTGATATACATGCTCAACACATAAATTTTCGTTTTGAATTTTGATCCGAAATTTCAATTTTTCATCGAAAAATATTTTTGGTGCCCAATGATTTTTGTTATGGTTTGTAAATGTTAATTTAACCATAATTACAATACTTATTTGTAAGTTTATAACGCTTAAACACATAAAAATGAAATATTCCTTCTAATGTTCATTTCTACTTCAACTTTTTAATCAAGGAAGTCATACCAGTCGGTACCATTTATATCGGTCACGACCGGTACGAGTGGTTTTTACGATATACCGTTGGTATATCGGTAATATATCGGAATATCGGTGTACCGGTCATGACCGATATTTACCCGTACGACCGGTATATCGGGCAGTATACCACCGGTATGACTTTCATGGTTTTAATATGATTTGTATATGAATTTATTGTAAAACACAATTTTTATGTATTTGATATTTTTTTATATGCAACTCTAAGGAATATGAAAATGTTACAATGAATCGATCGAGCTGAACTGAAGTGTTTTTAAGGTTCGAGTTTGACTAGAAATAAACAAGATTTGGTTCGAAGTTTGATTCATATTCAAAAACTTAAAAAATATGATTTGATGTTCGATTAGCTTGAGATTCGAAGTTCAAAACTTAAAAAAATTCTAATACATTACACTGACTATTATTTTTTTATGAGTTTTTCGAACTCAATCTGTAACCCGTTGGATTGGACCCCACCTCTAATTAGAGTATACATATGTTTGAAATACTAATTGTATTATTTAATTACAGAAAAGCAATATAATAGGTTCATTTGGACATTTCATCAAAATATCAAAAGTACCATTCTTTATAAAATCATTCATCAAAACTACATTCATTTTAAAACATCTTTCAAAACTATATTTCTTAATTTTTTAAATTATAATAAATCCACTTTTATAATTACTCAAAATTATGAGTCATTTTTGATATTTTTAAAAACTATGTAATTAACCCAATGTTTTTATACCGGTTCGAAATCAAGTATCGATCCGGATAGGTATGAGCGGTACGACCGGTATACTGTTCGGTTTATCGGCCAGTACCAAATTTTATTTTATTTTTTAAAACATTAATATTTAATTAATTTTATGGTCGAACCCGAAAAACCGGAAATTGGCCCTAATACCTGGTATTGAGCGGTACAAAGAAAATACTGATACCAGACGAAATTTGACGTACCGGACAGTATACCGCTAGTATACCGTCCGGTATAAAAACAATGATTATTAACCCTCTTATAAACCAATCGAAACAAATATGTATATCATGTTAGAAACAATTCATCAGTTTAAATAATGAGTAATTTTTCGTGTTTACTCATTGAAAATTCAACAAAATTATATCATTGTCAACCTCAATTACAGGCAGCAAACAGATGATTCATACCACTTTGCAATAAAAATAGTTTTGTTAATTACGTCTTATTTAAAGACAAACAATAACTACAAACGAATATGCTCGAGAAACGGAGAAAGTCATGCCAAACAATGTTTTCACACGTAGATCAAATGTCGGGCTTGATCGGTATTTTTTTCGTACAGCCCGGTATCGGAGATTAGCGCCGGTTTCCGGTTTTTTGTCAAATCCGACACTAAAAAACTAATTAAATATTATTTTTTTAAAAAATAAAATACTATTTGATACCGGCCGGTATACGGGTATTAGGATCGATTTCCAATTTTTTTGCATATCTGACACATAAAAACTAATTAAATATTATTTTTTAAAAAAATAAATTAGTATTAAATACCGATCGTATCGTTCATATTGGTCCTAAAACATTGGTGCTAATTGAAAGAGTTAATTACATAGTTTTTAAAAATATCTAAAAGGATTTCTAATTTTGAATAATTATAAAAGAGAATTTATTATAATTTAACTGAGTAATTGAGAAAGATGTTTTTAAATAAGGGTAGTTTTGAAAAAAGCCTGGTTCCTTTGCCTATAATCGACGGTATAAAGTTACTTGAATTAAAGTTTAAACTTTAAAGACTCTTGTACAAACCTCTTGTCTCTAAATTCGATCATTAAACACTCGTCATTGGTAAATTTGTTGACATTTACAAACAACCCTAATCAGACCTTGATCGGTTTGGCGATTTAAGGTTTTCTTCTTTCTTCTCTTACGTAGTTTTTCTTTCGATAATGTGTTATTAGAATGCTTGATTTTTATGTCGTATAGTTTAAGCGATGGCTTTGATTAGGAATTCCGAGATGCAATTGAAAGGATCTTTGGTTATGTTGCTTTTTCATGTCAATTTTAAGATTTGATTGAATAAAAACCTAGAATATTGGGAATTATTTTAAATGGTAATATAATTGCTTCAAAGGATAAATATTCTTTATATGATATTGATGAAATTATAGACTTGGCGGAAATGATGCCAGGAGAGTGTGACCGAACGTGATTAAGGGAATGAATCTATACATAAAAAGATTTAAACAAATCAATATGTGATATAATTTACCCCCTTATAAACCTAATCAATCTCACTTTTATAACCGATATGTAACAAATTCCAACACTCTCCTTCAAGTCCAACCATAAGGAACCGAACAAGCTCCTATACCATATTAAAATTATAGAGTATGACCGAAATAACGACGGGGGAGTGTGAACGAACGAGATTAAAGGAATAAACTCACACATTTAAAAGACTTGAACATAATGAATCTCACTTCTATAACCGATATGTGACAAATTCCAATACTTCCCCTCAAGTTTAAATAAATTATTGAAATGTTTTTTATAAAAATTAAATATTAATATTTTTGTTGTTTATGATTAATTTAATATTAAATCAATATAATACTTGAGAATATGATGATATTTTAATCAACATATTATTAAAATTTTAACTTGGAATTAAAATATTTTTTTAATATGAAAATAACACACTTTAAGATAACATTTTTATACCTCAATAGAAATAGACATTTTTCTATTTATAAACACCCTATGAATCATGGAATTTGTATTGGAGAAACAACTTGCAACGACTGAATGACGTCAAAATCCGGCATATTTAACGGCGGTAACGATAAATGGCTATAAGTCGAGCTTCCTCTCCTCATCTCCTGCATTGTAAGCAACGCCGTCACCGTGTTCCCAAACACTCCGTCTCTTGGTACGTCAAAACCCACCGTACTCCGACGAAATCTCAGTGATTCCTCCGCCGCACACGGCGGGAAAACCAATTCCATCGCCGTCTCACACTCCTTGACAAGCTTTGAGATTATATCAGTCGTGAAGAACGGCTGGTTCAGAACATTCTTAATAAACGGCCGCCGTAATACGGCGCCGGTTCTCTTATCGTATTTCTTCAATATTTTGGCTATCCCTGCAAAATTAAAATCTTAAGAACCTCTGAAATTGGCATTATCAGAAGCAGTAGAAATATATACTGCTACAGACCTGTGTAATTAATATTGCTGTAGTTGATTAAGAGAATCATTTCGCCATGAAAATTTACGATTTCTTTTCTGATTCTCGCAATTTCTTCTTTAAATCCACAATTCTTTTGATTCCATATGTTCATCGCCTCTTGTACTCTGTTTTGTAGTTCCTATAAAGAAAGCAAATTTCACCTTTTTTGCTTTAAAAAACGAAAAGAAATTATTGAAATTATAGCGTTTGATGGAAATTATGACAGAAGTATATACGTATGTAAGGCATAAGGAAAAAAATCATCGTTCAAGTCATTTACTATGATACTCATTCTATCTTATAAACTAATACAAATTTTATCACAAATCCAACATGTACAAATTGATATTTCACATAACATCTCAAGTCCAAATACAAAACTTTCTCAGTATTAATAATCAATATTTTGATCGAATGAGCTCTGATACCATGCCTAAATTATGATGAGAATGTGCACAAATATGACATATAAGAGAATGAGATCACACAGTAAAAGAGTTGAACATATTATTTACTATGATACTCATCTTCTCTTATAAATCAATCCAAATTTCATCATAAATTTATTGTGTAACAATTTGATATTTCAATACACTCTCTCTCAAATCCAAATGTCTAAACAAATTTGAACTTATGAATTGAAATGAACCGGACTTTAACACTATTGATAATCAAGAATTTGAGCAAACCAACTTCAAATAGGGCCTAACCAAAATTATTACGAGAGTATATATGGATATGATGCATAAGGAGAAGATCACTCTTTAAAAGACTTTTAAAGAATCATTTATTATAATAATCATCTCTCTTATAAATCAATTTAAATTTCATCCAAAATCCAATTTGAGACAAATTTATATTTCAACACAAATCTTATCTTATCAGATCAGACAATTTCATCAAACTTAGAATATTCCTGATGAACCATTTGTTAGCTTAACTTTTGCAAAAGATAGTCAACGAAATGGTCAGCAAAGAAAACTAGATTTTTGTTTGACTTGAATTCAAAAATATCAAATAAAAAAAATGAATGATGTTTGTTATTGGTCCATAATATTTGAAATACTGTAAAACGATTTCCTTATAGTTTCAAAATTGCGTACGAAACACCTAAAGTTTACAAAATGTGTGTGGTTGATCCTCTAACTTTTTAAATTTATAAACAACATGCCCTCAAAATTTAAAAATTACATGATTGACCCCCAAAGTTTCAAAACCGTTTAAATTTGACATTCACGTCGGATATTTTTTTAAGTTTTTTCGCAATTGATCTTGTTCTTTCCCCATGTTTAAATTGACCGATTTTGTTTACTGATTTGATATTTAACCTCCGAATATATTAAAGAATTCAGAATTGACTCGGAAAAATATGTACCGGAGAAATATATAATATCCGCTTGCTAAAAGAAGAATTTATTTTACAATGTTTTGTTATTATATTTCATGGTAATTTTACTTCGTATATAAAATCAAAAAAATATCGAACGTAAGAGTCAAATATAAACAATTTTGGAACTTTGGGGGTCAATCATACAATTTTTAAACTTTGAGGGCATTATGGTTACAAATTTAAAAAGTTTGAGAGTTAATACACAAATTACTTCACCTTTACGTCATTTCAAAGATTGAGAATGATCGGTGCAATTTTCTCAAAAACAAAATAAAGAGTGGGGGAAAGAACTTTGAAAAAGATACACGGTGGGACCAAAAAATACTCTCTTCTTCTTCTTTCCTTGAAAAATCCTTCCGACAAGGAGCTCAATCCGTCAAACGTATGATTTCGTAGGTTCATTTGTCAAAAATATTTCAATTCATACACAATAAAAACGATGAATCAAACCGCAGACATATTGGGGATGAAAAACTTCAATTTTCAAATTAGGGCAAAATGCAAATGATCGATAAAATGGGGAAGAAACTAAACCTTATGTCGGATCACGAATTCCTCTTCTTGCTCAATAAAAAACACGTTGAATTTATCGATCTCTCTGTTCAACAAATAAACGAACTCATTCTCCGGTTCGGCGGCGGAGGACGAAATAGAGATCAAATTGACGAGTTTTTTGAGCTTCTTGTAAGATAAGAACTTGTCTCGCCATTCAGGGAGACTTTGCTGTGTATGATTCTTCAATTTCTTACCGAATTTCATTGGGCAAAGCGGCGAGAGATTAAATGCGGAAGAGAGTTGCCTGAAAATGCATTTATTTTGTTAAGGAAACGGAATATTTTGTAAGGATATGCTTGGCGTGGGTCGTCAGAATTCACAGAAGCATATTCTTCTTATTGCCTTACCAAAATTGTAATTAACGTTACCATATACAGTCTCTTTTGTGTCCTATTCTAGGTTCGTGAACAGTTATACTTCATTTTTTTGTTCGGATCGGGTTGGATAGGGTGACCTAGACATTATTATTTCGTAAAAAATAAATGCAATATAAATTTTGAAATATAAATAAAATGAGACATTAGATAAATAGACATATCCCAAGACTTGGTGCAACACAATGTAGTGTTGGATCCGTTGATAACGATATAACTTAAAACTTAAACTAAAAACAAAAAAACTTCTTTTTAAATCTTAAAATATAAAAAAAATTAAAAATTTAAATGACCCGTACGAGTTAACACGGTTTATTTTTGTTTTTCATAACAAAACTGTTAGGTGTGGAGATCGATATTGGTATCGATCGGTCACATTTGGATGATGATCGGTAATGTGGTCGATCGGGGCACACATGGAAGACAGGATGGTCGGTATTGGTACCGAACGGGTGAAGACCGAAGTACGCAATACCGAAGATGACAACGGGACCGAAGTGATCGGGTTCGAGGACCGAAGCACGTCGAGGACTGAAGATATGAGATGGAGGCAATCGGTCGAGGACCGAACTGATATATGGTGGGGCCCACTAGTATAAGATATCGGCAGTTATGGAAGGAGATATTGAAGGAAATAAGATCATATCAAATCAGTATATATGGATGCATATATATGATTTGATTATGAATAATCATATATGGAGATGATCAAATATTGGGAATATTTGTTTATTGCATTAATATCTCAACCACCTCATCTATATAAAGGGGTCCTAGGGTTCATTGTCATTAGCACAACAACTTCAATACTCTTGTATTCCGAGTTTTCCTCTTCGTGTGTGTGTTGTAATCTTCTCATGCGATAGTGAATTTGGCTGTTTCCGCCGGTCACGTGGTTTTTTCCCTTTCCGGGTTTCCACGTTAATTTCTTGTGTCGTTGTTTTCTCTTTGCTTTAATTCTCAGGTTCTACTTAATCTATCGAAATTGTTCGCATACGTGTTCAATCCCCAACAAAAACTTATCTAAATATAGAAAACTTCTCAAAATTGATATAAATGAGTGTATATCATTATATAACTAACAATTTCTACCTTAAAGATAATAAATAAGGGAGAAATAAAATTATATAGTTAATGTAAAATTGTTTAGGCATGAAAATAAGTGTCTATCGAATATTTGATCTTTGTAATGGAACGAATATTGTGGTCAGCCAACACAATAATGCATATTGGTGATTTTTTTGCCTCACCGTGCTGCTTTTGTTTGACTAATGAGTCGTACAAGCACATCATTAAAATTGAGTTTCTCGGTTGATTGCTAATGATATCAACCGTAGTCGACCAATTTTTGTAAATGATTTAGAGGATGGCAATGTACAGTATGTTGTTGTCCATGACATGGCCAACTAATTGACAAGGTTGCAAAAATAATTCAGTTGTTTAACAACAGAGTCACCCTCCTCAATCGTCATTGTGTATAGTTGCTGAGTGAGCATCACTCGATTAGTCCATTGTCATCATCATCCCATATTTTGCCATCTATCGTGGTATTTGAACGCTTGTCATCATCATCCCATAGAGACAGTTGTATGATTGCAAACGCCTTGCGATCTGGTCTCTGACACTCAGAGTCATCCATATTTGTCGGTTTATTTTCTTTTAGTGTTTCCTCTAAATAATTCCGATAAAAGATGTTACAAAATTGCACTTTCCAGTGGGCGAAATTGAACTCATCGAACATTGTGAGGCTTCCTTTATTATCAGTTATTGCAGATTGCACTTAACTCAACGACCATCAATTGATGGGAATAAAATCAATCTTAATGGGTTGTAGAAACCGAGTGTAATAGTGCAAAAGTAAAACAATACAATAAATTTTAAGAAGCAAGTACAAGGTGTCTGAAAAACAAAGTGATAGGGTGTACGGTCAAATTTACTATCAAAAGATACAAACGCACTCAAGGGCTCATTAAGCTTGGAGACAACAAAATATCAATGAATATTTAGCTCACAGACTGGATATCTTTAAAATGAGTATTTGACCCACTTATATAGTTGGGAGGTGTTAGAAGTGAGAGAGAGATAAGAATAATATTGATTACTCTGAAAAAACCAACTTATTGGTTCTATGTGCTATACAATTAATATAGATATGAGTCCCAACGTCTCTTTTCCTAAATGGTGAAAGCCAGTGAACCATTGACTGTAATCATCTTCTTTGTGTGCAGGGTTTAGCTTGGAATGGCAACTGCTACTGCATGATGTGATCTTTCTTCAACGGCTATTTGTAAGGTATTTTGACACCCCTCCTCAAGATGAGCATGAATGTCTAGAATGCTCATCTTGCTGAGTAGGTATTGATGTTGGTGTGCATTGAGCCCCTTTGTAAATATATCCGCAAGTTGATCTTTTGACTGAATGTAATTGATAACTATTGAATTATCAGCTACTTTCTCTCTAATATAATGCCAATCAAGCTGAAAATGCTTTGTTCTCTCGTGTAGGGTAGGGTTGTAAGATATCTGGATTGCAGATTGATTATCGCAAAACATTGGAATTGGCCTTTGCACTTTTATATTGAAGGAACTCAATAGGTTGCACAACCAGGTTAGTTCGCATGCTAATGATCCCATAGCCCGATATTCCGCCTCTGTGGAACTTCGTGCAATAGTTGGTTGTTTCTTTGACTTCCAACATATCATGTCTTGGCCAAGAAATACACAATAACCTGTGACTGATCTTCTGCTTAGCTCACACTTTGCCCAATCACTATCACTAAAGGCCCTTAGTTGTAGATCATTTTCGTTATGAAAGATTAATCCTCTTCCTGGAGCTCCTTTTAAATAACGTAATACCCTGAAGGCTGCATGTAGATGCATATTACTAGGCTGACTCATGTGTTGGGAGAGAACTTGCACAGAGTAGGTGATATCAGGACGAGTGAATGCAAGATATATTAGCTTTCCAATGAGTTTTCTGTATGTGGTCGGATCAGTCAAGAATTCTTTATCCTGATTATCAAGCTTTTGTCCTAAATCAATTGGTGTGGTTGCTGGTTTACAGCCTAACAACCCATACNTGAAACATTTTTTTGTGGCTCAAGTTTACTCATAAGAACAGATGCCTCAAAGGGGAGTGGAAGGATTGGTCTTTTCAGTCTTTGTTCCTCTTGATGAATGGAGTTGTATATCTCATCCATTGTAGGGGTTGGTTTTCGCAGTAGCAGTTGAGATCTGAGAGCTCCATATTCATTGTTGAGTGAGTTTAGAAATTTGAAACTTTTGTCCTTCTCTATTTGTTTCTGAAAGAGCTCAAAGCACTTTGGATTGCATTGTCCACAGGTACAGTGTGGTATGGGTCGTGAGTTGGAGAGTTCTTCCCAGAGAGCGTCAAGCTTGGTGAATAGATCATGGACTGACAAGTTGCCTTGAGAGAGTGTTCCAAGTTCTTGTTGTATTGTGCATACTCTTGTGTCATCCTCTTGAGAGTATCTCTGCTGAAGTGTAAGCCAAATTTCTCTTGCAGTTCTTTTGTAAAAGACAGTTGAGGATATGGGTTGGCTTAAGCAGCGTAAGAGCCATGACACGAGTAGGTCGTTGCAGCGACGCCAAGCGAGGAACATTGGGTCTGTTGGCAACAATTCTGGTATTTCACCAGTGATGAATCCTAGTTTGTTTCGTGAGGATAAGTTGAGCATGACACTTCGTGACCAGTTTGCGTAGTTTGTGCCTGAGAAAGTTGGAGCAAGGATAACATCCGTAAGGTCTCCTGAACCAACATAGAAAGGAGATGAGAAGTCTGGTGTTTTAGATGAAAGGTTCAACATGCTGCTTGCGTCGCTGGTTTCCAGCGGCTTCAAGTCGGATTTTTCTAGTGGCTTCATATCAGAGTTTTCAGCCATGGTTGTGTTGTTGGAGATGTTTTACAGAGTATGAGTGTAGGAAGGCTCCGATACCATGTTAGAAGTGAGAGAGAGATAAGAATAATATTGATTACTCTGAAAAAACCAACTTATTGGTTCTATGTGCTATACAATTAATATAGATATGAGTCCCAACGTCTCTTTTCCTAAATGGTGAAAGCCAGTGAACCATTGACTGTAATCATCTTCTTTGTGTGCAGGGTTTAGCTTGGAATGGCAACTGCTACTGCATGATGTGATCTTTCTTCAACGGCTATTTGTAAGGTATTTTGACAGGAGGTAACAACTAGCAACCAACTCCTCAAATGGTAGAAGGTTGTAGATAGCTAAGGAGCCACATATGCATCACGTATAGGGGTGAAAACGAATTAAATCGGTTCGCGAACCTCTTGAGCCGAGCTTCTCAAGGTTCGAGTTCGAGCTCGATTTTTTTCGAAACGAGCTCGAATTTCTAACTAACCGAACATCGAACCTCAAATTTCTAACAAATCGAGCCGAAACGGTTCGCGAGACAATAATATTATATTAGAATATATATTATATTATTAAATTTATATTATTTATATTAAAAAATATATTATTTTAATTAATTCGAACCTTAAATTCGAATTCGAATCGAACCCTAACCGAACCTCGAACCGAACCTTAAAAATTTTGAGCCGAAACCGAACCTTAAAAAAACACTAATCACGTACACATGTCCTTTGACACGTTCTCGCTTCTTTTAATTGTCTCTTCCTTATATATCTTCACGATTGTCCTTTGACCGATCTACAACTCCAACTTATTTCGGGTTCGCCCCCCTCTTGACCGATCATCCGATCTCACTGGTCGTCGATACCAATGCGATTATTACCCAAGTGTGACCGATTGACTCTAATATCGATCGTCAGCCATGTGTAATCGATCATCATCCTATCTTCACACTTAAGACCATCTAGTCGAAACACTTGATAGACTTGTGAATTGAAATGAACCAGATATCCTGATACTAATAATCAGAATTTTTACCGACCCAACACGATCAGATACCATGTTAAAATTATAGAATTTAACTGAAATTGTGAAAAGAGTGCATACATATATAATGTATAAGGGTAAGATAACAAACTGTAAAAGACCTAAACAAACCTTTAAATTGTTTAACATCCTCGCTTTAAAATCTCAATATGATATCATATTTGACTCTATCAAAATCATGATTATCAATACCAAAAAATATAATTCATTTCAATTCGTAAATTCAAACTTGTTATTAACTCCCTTAAAGGCTCATAAGACGTTATAACATTTCATTAAAACAAGGCTAAACTCATATTCACTATTTACATCGTAACATTTTTACATATTTATTCTTCCCAAGGTCAAAACCCACAATTTCACTTCATCTTTCTCGACTAGCAGCGCAAGCGATTCCTAGCAGGGAAACAGCAACTGCATTCCTCCGTACACGGCTGTGGAGGTTGACGAGCTCCGACACACATTCTTTCCGGTGAGGCTTCACAGAGTAAACCCCAGCACTCAGTTTTATTGTATTCAGGTTTATTAGAATGAAAATAAACCCAAACAAGAGCGCCTTGTAACTCAGGATACCTCCGCAGCAACTCCTTATCTCCATAAACGAACGCCTTCAATACCTTAAGTAAGAAAACATTTATTTTATCACATAAAAACACTATTAAAATAAGTATGCCCAATGCTAGTAGCCTCAAAGTTTAAGAGTGTAAAATAGTGCCCTCAAAACATATAAATTACATGTAAATCATCCAAAATTGGTATAACGTGTGTTTTTTACCTCAATATTAAGAAGATATAAACTCCACGCCTCAAAGTTTATGCCTTCAAAGTTTATGAATTGTACGATTGACATCCAAAACCATTTATATTTACCCTAAAAATTGTTAATATTTTAAATGCATTCATATAATTTGTATTTAATTATAAATATTATTTTTAATTTTTTTTTAAAATATATAAAAAATAAAAAAATTTCCAACCAGTATATTATGAAAAAAATTATAAATTTTTTCTTGAAATTTTTAAAAATAACAATTGTCAAAATCACTCACACTAAAAAAGACGAAAAATTCACTTTCCTGGAAAACAAGTTTTGAAACTATGGGGATTTTACATGCCATTTCGAACTTTGAAAACATCATCTTTACAATATTTTAAGCATAGTAGTAATTTTATCAAAAAAATATATATACACTTACCAAGTGTAGTTCTTTATAGAAGATGTGAAATCTGAGTGAAGCCCAAAGATCAAGCAAAAAGTGACCTCCCCCACCACTTATGTGACAATGAACATGAAGTGACATGACTCCCTTGATCTTCTTCCATTCTGCAATTACTTCATCTCTTTGTAATGTTGTGCACCATCTTTGAACCTGCGCTAGATGACAGATACGTTACAAAAACCTCAAATTCTAGCTAATAGTTAGTTTATACGGTTAAAATTATAGAGTTTGAACAAAATTATGACAGAAGTATGTACAAATATAACATATAAGGGAGGATATCACACAGACAGTAACATGTTATTTATTATGGTATCTATTTCCTTTTATAAACTAATCCAAATTTCATCCTGATATTGTATGGGGTTATTTATGTAATTATGATACCCCGGGGCTCATCCGACGTGGCTAAATGATATTTTTTATTTTATATTATATTTATTGAGTAATATGATTTCGGGGGTAGTCTCGTAATTTGGGCATGTCGGGCCCACGCATGAGGATTCTGATGGCATTTTGAACAGTTTTGGATGATTTCGGTCGGAAATAATACAAATGGTATTTTCGTAATTTGGCACTCAGTGAGCTTTTTGGCGACCTTATGTGATATTTTCGGCTATCTCCTAAGTATTCGGAGACGAGGAACTGATGAAGAGTATTCTCATGTATTTTCTCGAGATTACGTGCTATTAGTGTTCGACCGGGGAGCATTTTCGAAGTTCTGGGAAGCTGTGACACTTATTCCGGTTTAATTGAATATTTTCTAAGTAAGTTGAGCTAAATTAACAAAGACCGGGTTTTTAGATCATAAGTTGACCTATTGGGTCAAATTTCTCTATAAATACAAGACCTTGGGCCACAAAAATGGTTCAGACTCTTTGCAAGCTTCCCATTACATTGTTTTCTCTTGAACTTGCCTCGGTGGTCGCAACTTATGCCTAGTCGCAACTTTTTGCATGCCTAGTCTCGAGATTCTGTAGGCTTGGCAGTAGTCGCGACTTTTTGCACGAAAAGTCGCGAGTCATTGCTTGGTCGCAAGTTTTTGCACTGTCCCACTGGTCCTAGAGTTTCGTATCTTATTTCGTTAAGACACACTCTCGAGTTTATATGCCTAGTCGTGAGTTTGTGAGCCTAGTCGCAAGTTTGTGAGCCTGGTCGCGAGTTTGTGAGCTTGGTCGCGAGTTTATGAACTTGGTCGCCAGATTATGAACCTGGTCGTGAGTTTATGAACCCGGCGGCAAGATTTCGCACATGGTAGTCGCGACATTTTGTATGTAGTCGCGAGATTTTGTCAAAAAGTCGCTACTCACTTCACCTCTGGCGCGATAGAGTGGATTTGATCGTTTTTCGTACCACTTTCATTCGTATTGACAATATATGTCGTCTGTACTTGTACCATTTGAATATCATAGTGAAAATCAAAATAGAGCTTCGCTTTCCCGATGACGTAAGCTCATATATGTAGGCCCAACCTCGTATATCGCTCGTGTTCCCACAATAATTGAATTCCGAATAATAAAAGAAATTGACTGATAAAAAATAAATACTCTAAAATGTTCTTAGACTATATCACATTCCAAAACCAAGGGACAATTTGATATTTCAACATGCACGAATGCCCGTTTGAATGAATTCGTCTCACATTGATTATGAAAAGTGAGATATATAGGTTTATGTGATAAAAATACTTGGTCGTGTTTTTTAAAGTGTTCCATGTAGTTATATCTCATTCGTTCGTGTTTTCTTTATAATTTTGATCAAACTCCATAATTATATAATTGTTTCATAGTTGGTTCCGTTAATTTCAATTGGCAAGTCAAACTTATGTGGTTAAATATCTATAATTCTAATGTGGTATCAGATATGGTTCATTGTAATTGACAAGTCATTGGATATCTATAATTTAACATGATATCGGAGTTTGTTCGATTCATTTCAAATTGATAAGTCAAAATTTATCAAGTTGGATTCATTTCAAATTCACAAGTCAAAATCTATCCGTGATTGAAATTCAGGAGAGTGTTGAATTTACACCATAATGGTTATGAAAGTATAATAGATTAGGTTCATAAGGATGAATGTATGATCACATAATTATTTAATCAAATATTTTAATTTGCCACATGTTAAATTGTTAGAGATAAATAAATAAACTTAATTATACTGATAAATTATCTCTCTTATAAATAAATTCAATCATATCTCATTTCGATCTAGGATGACTGTAAGGATCCCTCGGGGGTGCGAGAGAGAGGACACCTTAGGCGAATCCCTACATCGGCTATAGACGAGGAACGATTAGAGATTAATTATAGTGATTCGTTTTCCATTGCACGGGGTCTTTTCTCTAGCAAAGTGGCAAGCGGAATGTTAGAACTGGAAAGTTAAGCGTGCTCACCTGGAGCAATTCAGGGATGGATGACCTACTGGGAAGTGTGGGGACTAGGGAAAAAGTAAAGCCGTGAGAATTAGTTGGGTGTCATTAGGGTCAGCTTAGTCCAAAGCGGGAAATATGTGAACAGATAGGGCCGCAAAAATCAACCCGTCAACCCGAACAGATCAACGGGTTCATATGTGTCACTTTTTATTATTATTTTTTAATTTTAAGATTAATAATATTATTATTTTAAATTTATAATTAATATTATTTCAATCCGTGGACGAATTGGGCCGAACTACTAACCCGCCGGGTCAACCCGTTGACGGATCAAAAATATTTACTAACCCGTCGGGTCAATCCTTACAGGTTGACGGGTTCTACAGATTGAACCCGCAACCCGTTGAGCCTGACCCGTGTCCACCCATAGATATACCATATAAGGAAAGGAGATACTACATAAAAGACGTGAATAAATCATTTATTATTATACTATTTCTTTCTTATAAATCATTTGTTATAAATATGAAAGTCATATTTCAACCAGATATTTCTAAGATTCCAATTATTAAAACATAATGATACCTGGGAAAGGTTAATGGTCTGAGAAACAGCAAGTGTGAGCTTCGAAGTAATATCACTATGCGTAAATGTATATGTTCTAGGAAGCTTTCCAGGATGTTTGTTCACATCAACGTCAACAAACATAACACTCAACTTCGAAGCCTCAAATATCGCTGGCCCAAATAGCCTTGAAACCTTATCAAAAACTCACACAATCAATAAAAGATTTTCCCTTTAAAACTTGAAAAATTTAACTTACGGGAATAAAAGAGTGATTATAATTCCTTCCCAGTTTGATTTTGGCTGGTTTTTGAAGAAATGAATCAGTGAGATTTCCCTTTCTTTGTGGGTTAATTTTGAAAGAGAACGTCAAAGTATGAGACATTTTGAGGAGAAAAAAGACTTGAAAGTTTAAGCAGAAGTTTAGGTGATGGAAAATGAATAGGATTTGGTTTGCTTACACTTCCAGGCTTGAGATCGACAAGTATTTAGGCGGTGCCACGTGTCCGTGTGTGTTACATCCACGCGTCCCAATCGAATGACTAACCCGATTTTACGTTCTTCTCCATCAAATATAATTCCTTAATTAGGTTAGATTATAAAAATTATAAATGGAAAAAAGAAAAAAATATTGATGAAAACAATTATATTATTTATAGAATAATATAATATATAAAAATTTAATGTTTTTTAATTCATTTAAAATCTCATGTTAATTAATTTGTTAATTCACATTATTTCTTCAATGAATTGAATATCTTCATTGATTACATATTTAACTGCACGGAATCGTTTGCGTTATCAGTCACCCTATTTGTACAATATAATGTACCGTCATTAAACGAATGTTTTCATACCGGATCAATATACCAGTATATATTTTTTTAAAAAAAATTAATTTCATTTTTATTTTTTACTGGTCTACCCGTAAAAATTCGGGTTCCGACCAAGAAACCAATATCGGCTGAAATACCGATGCCGCTCGGTTTTCGCCATACCGGCTGGTATAAAAACATGACATCAAACTTCTATCATGACCCATTATCTTTTGACTCATACATATCATTTTAACTCTCATCTATATCATTATTTTCATTCTTTTTCATCTACTTTAATCCAAGTAAATTAATTATATGTATTTTAATTGTATTCTCTAAATAAATACAACATTGAAAATTTTAATTTATATTTAAAATAAAACATTAAAAATAATTATATTAAATATGTTATAATAAAATATTATACTAAAATACAATTTTAGATTAAAATAAAATATTATTTATTTATAATAATAGTCAATACAATTATTTATGAAATTTCATGCAAATATGATGGATATTATCACTCTTTAAATGTTGACAAATAGAATTGATTAATAAAGTATACAATGTTAATCATAATATATTACTTTATGTATTTATCAAAATTAATAATGTATATTGCTATAATATATTATATTAAAAATTACTTTTAAAAATATAAATACGAGGTAAAAAAATTCTCTCTTTATGTCTTTATGCCATGACAAGGTTATATGATCAAAATCTATGACCTGGTCATACTAATGTGACGGCTAAATGAGGTCTGAAACCATATTTTTAAATGATCATGGACACCATTGGAGATAGTTTAACATTCAACTTACGGGTATAAAATAGTGATTATAATTTCTAATGAGTTTGATGTTTCCTTGTTTTTATAGAAAAGAATCAGCAATATTTCCTTTTCTTTGTGGCTTAAGTTTAGAAGAGAACATCAAAGAATAGTAACTTTAGCTCGAGGAATAGACATATTGAATGAATGGAGATCGACAAGTAGTTAGGCTTTAGCACGTGATCTCCCACGCGTCCCACCATTTTACGTTATCTTTTCTTTTAGCATCAAAATAGAATGTTATCAATTACTAAATGGATGCATTTTATTGTTTTGATGTGGTAGTAGATATCTAAATTTCGTTACAATTTTCAAAATTGAAAAATAGCCTTAGAAGACTGTTTTGACAAAATACCCACCGCAAAAGTGAGTATTTGCCAAAATACCCATTTGCAATACAAATTCATCTGTCAAAATACACTGTAGATGGGTAGTTTGACAAATACCCACTTTTGCCTTGGGTATTTCAGTAAAAAAGGCTAGAATTTGTTACAATCAGAAGTATCAGTTTTGACTTGTATTTAATAAAATTTAGTACAATTTTTAATGGTTTTGAAAAAAATAGATGAAGTTTGGAGAATTTTTTTATTCTTTTTTTAGAAATACAATATAGATTTAAAATGCATTTCAAAATTATGTATTTGGTTAATAACCGAATTAATTGGAAAAAATCTATTACACACTTTAATTTTAAATCATTTTGAAATTTTAGATATTAAATAGACAATTTTTAATTTTAAATAACAATTTAATTGACACCTAGTTAGTGTATATGTAAATATATTTATAATATGAGTCGATGCCGCATATGTGTAGAGTTAGACATATATATCTATAATATATATTTATAATATGTCTACATATATACGATACGATTCGATTCGATAAGATTGCAAGAGTTAGAATTTTTACTCAACTGAATTTTTAAATAAAATAATATAAAAAATATATATATAAATAAATGTTAGAATTTGTTTACAGTTGTATTGTTATGGTCCCTTTTTAGGGGTACCAACAGTCGTCCGGTTCGTTCAAATAACGAACTCGGTTCTGATTTCTTTAAAATATGAAGACGATCGAAAGCGAGAAAATCAAAGTAAATGCACGACAATTTATAGTGGAAACCCCGTGAATTGGGGTGAAAACCACTCGACTAAGAGCTGATTATGCTCTTAGCCTGTTCACTAAAGAAATGAATCAAGGTTTTTACAAACATGTTAATGAAAATGACGAGATAAAGAAAGCAAGAAGAATTCGGCAGCGTAACAGCCTGTTCTTCTGCATCCAAAGGGTCTTGTCTTTTCCTTCGTCTTGCCCTGTATTTATANATGGAAAGAGATATTGAAGGAAATAATATCATATCAAATCAGTATATATAGACGCATATATATGATTTGATTATGAATAATCATATATGGAAATATGATCAAATATTAGGAATATTTGTTTGTTACCTTAATATCTAAACCACCTCATCTATATAAAGGGGTCTTAGGGTTCATTGTTATATACTCCAATACTCTTGTATTCCGGATTTCCTCTTCGTGAGTGTGTGTTGTAATCTTCTCAAATGATAGTGAATTTGGCCGTTTCCGCCGGTCACGTGGTTTTTCCCCTTTCCGGGTTTCCACGTTAATTTCTTGTGTCGTTGTTTTCTCTTTGCTTTAATTCTTGGGTTCTACTTAATCTATCGAGGTTGTTCGCACACGTGTTTAATCCCCAACATTACGCAACTATAATGAACAACAAAAATTTGATCGAGAAAAAGGAAAATGCCAAAAAATATTTGAAATCCATATATCAATTCTAAATGTTACTTTTGCTTAATTTTAGTCCCCGTTAAAAGAAACACTTTGACATATATTATTATAGTTGACGAATTCGATTATCGTGTTGTAATGGAAGACAATACATTAGCTCGACTTTGATTTTTTTTTAAATAGTGTTATACAAGTAATTTTTATATAAAAAATATAAAATAAAAATTACTCAAAACATTTTCGAACTGTTTATCCATTTATTGTTTTTGTCGAATAATGAACTAACAATAACAATAAATATCAACATAATTTTGAAATATAACATATTTTTATTATTATATATAATTATCATGTCTTCCTCATACATCATGTTCAATCATTAAAATAATTTTTCAATTTATATATTTTTAAAATATTAATTTATATTTTTAAAATATAATAATTAGTATCTGGAATTGTCACCATCCAATTTACCAAACGTAATAGCATATTGATTCGCACCATAACGAAACTTTTGACTGATATGAAGTCAAATAATTAATATAGTCGAGTTTAAAATTTAAATCATATCAAGTTTCCTACAGGTTCCTGTTCGAAACGGATGAACTTGGCAAAATCGATTCGATAATCAATTTATAACCTTGATAAAATAAAAAATCCAGCATTTTTAAAAATGTTCCGTTATGTACTCGGCCCGATTATTTTTTTTATTTTTTGATGTAAATTAAATATTAATTTATGTCTATTATTTATAGAAAAAATTTTAATTAGTATATGCGGGTCATCATTGTGCGTCATACCAAATATATTGCTATATCGATCTGTTTCAGAACGAAATTCGTGCCTGTCATGAAAATTAGATCATGTTTTTTACTTGTTTCGATTCGAACGGGTAAGCATGTCAAAAAGAGTTTGATTTTAAATTTTAACCTCAGCGCAATTTACGTTGTTAAAATTAGTAGGAAACTATTTTTGCCAAAAATCAAGAATTTTTAGGACTAGCTTTACTAGTATGTGTAAACTATGAGGACTGATATTGTTAGAATTAAACTAAGAATCTTTTTTGCCACTTTTGATAGGATCAAATCTATCATTTCAAAATATGATCAAATTTACCAAAATTAGTAAACTATTAAAGTAGCTATTTGCTCATTATCTTTATAGAAATTATGTACATAAATATTGGGTGATGTTTGTCCACGACTCCCCAATTTATGGGGTGTGTAATTGACATGCCCTCCAAGTTACAAAATTGCAAATATAGTACACTTTTTGATAAAAAAATATACATTTATAGCCCTCAAACTTCAATTAAATGCAAATAAGACACATCAAGTTTCAAATACCGTTTATGATTGACACTTTAATCAACTCGTAAATTTTTAATATTTCATGCACAATTGTCGAACATCAATGGTAATTTTTGTATAATTTTTCAAACGGATCCTATTTTCGACAATTGTGATGAGTTTTCAAACGGTTTTCCACTTACTGAAAACTGGGTGCTAAATGTCAAGGGTAAAAAACAAACGGTATTAATAACTTTATGTGTCATTCTTGCAATTTATTAAGTTGGAGGGCATGCCTTTTACACAACTCGTAAGTTGTTGGCTAATTATGCATAAAAATTTATATAAAATTTTCTTAGTGATTTAATCATATAATTTTTTACAGTATATTATCAAATCAAAGCAACTAAATTTTATATTTATAATACAATAATTTTGTGTTGAGAAAATGACATATTTAATACCTTAATTTTACAGTTTTGGCTAAATTTGTGATGCTATATTTATTCCACAAATTTTAAAATCTTGATAGATTTAGTTATGCAAGTTTGCAACATTTGATAAAACATATTTTCAATTTGACAACATCGGTCCGAAAAAATTGATTTTGACCGAGGACATTATTTCCCAAAATTTAAAACTTGAGGATAAATTATGTCATATAAACTAAATTTTGAGTATTTATTTTGCAAAAACTTAGAAAGTATGGAGACCAATTTTACTATTTTCTTACTTTGAGCAAAATTGTGAGAATCATAGATCTTTAGGTACAAAAATTGTCAATATTACGAAATTATGAGGCCCAAATTGGTGTATGACCCTTTTTTGGATGAACAAAATTTCACAATAATAACCTCTCTCGCTAAAATTTAAAACGCTTATAATATAGTGTTGGAATTTGTCCCACATCGGTTATAAAAGTAGGATTGATTAGGTTTATAAAGGTGTAAATTTCATCACATATTGGCTTGTTCAAATCTTTTAAATATATAGATTATTTCTCTTAATCCCGTTCGTTCACGCTTCCCAGTCGTTATTTCGGCCAAACTTTATAGCTCCAACCCATAGAATTAATGCAATCGGATTTAGGGATGAGCGTTCAGTACCAAATAACAAACTAAACTAAATATTGAAATATTGAATATCAAATTATCAACAAAATCGAATACCGATTCCAATCCAATATTTTTTTAGTACCGAAATTGTATTTCGTTATTGCTACCAAAATACCAAAGTTAAATCTCCTAAAAAATTATTTTAAAAAGACAATGATTAAATCATTGATCATTGTAGTATCCATATAATAAAATAATCTTCAATTCTTCAAGTTTATACTCCAATAGCATATTCGGAACAAATTGTCTAGTTTGACATAACAATAATATTACGAGTCATTTGGACAAATATGTTAAATTTTATATTAATGACTTTCCAATATATTAAGATATCCAAATTTGATATGAATAATGAAAGAAATCATGGCTCAATTAAAAATTTTAAAATATATAAATTTATTTCTTAATTCGGTATATGCTGAATTTTATTCTTTTTACCGAATACAAAACCAAATTTCATAATTTGATAAAATAAATACCAAACTGAATACCAAATACCTAATATCGAATATCAAATACCAAATATCGAAATAACAAAATTTTGGTATGGTATTCAGTATTCCAAAATTTTTGCTTACCCTAATGAGATTTTGTATAATTTTTGTAGTAGTTTTAAATTTTTCTATTTGAATCGAATGTATATTTTACTAAATATAGCTCAATCCAAAACATTGCTTTTTTTATTAGTTTAATAATATTTATTAATTAATTACGAGATTCATCGATGCCCATGCCGATGTCAGTATTAATGATCTCAACAAACATCTTCCATAGTTATAAATGTATATGTAATATTGAAAATTATTAAGTCTATTTCTCATTATAATATATATATTATTTTTTAATACCACTATTGCAATTATTGCGATGTTTGTAACCCTCACTATTAAACGTGCAACATGTTTTAGGGTAAGAATAGTATTGATTAAATTATATATGATGCTTGCCCTAAAATTTTATCTAGTTTACATGTAGAAAAAAATGTTTGTCTAAGATTTAAATAATTTGATAAACAATTTTGATATGTTTTTTTAGAAAATATGATAAATCATGATAGATTTGTTAAGGATTTTATAAAGCTTATTATTATGATAATTATTATAGTTTTATAATTTATAATATTTTATAAGTTAATATAATAATAAAATATGATAAAAGATACTTTAATTATTAACCATTTTAAAATAATATTGTAAAGGCAGTAGCTCTAACCTTAAAATAGTGTAAAAACGATATACCAAAGTTTGTGAATTACATGCAAACTTCTCAAATTTGATATAATATGTGTTGTTGATTCCACAATTTTTAAAAGTTGTAAACAACTCAAATTCCAAAACCATGTATATTGACCATAATAATCGTTAATATTTAAATGCATTCATTGTTTGTAATATATTACTATGAAAATATGTAATAACTGTCTACAAACTTTGAAAATTATAAAAATCACACATAAATTGTCAAAATTACTCACCACGAAAAAACACGAAAACCGTTATTATTCAATAGATGATCATTGTTGAATGATATTGAAATTTAAGGGCTTTCATGAAATTTACAAATTTTGTAAACACATCTTTATATTATTTTAAACATATGAGACCACATACCTAATGTTCTCAATAATAAAATATGATAAATTATACATTAATCATTAACAAAATAATAAAAATTTATAATAAATCTTTAAAAACTAAAGTACACTTAATATAAAATGAAGAAAATAGCTGTAAGTTAACAAAAAATATATAATATAACATATCTCTAACATAATAATTTATTTTTTTATTATTATAGAAATTGAGCTGTAACGACAATGATAGAAATTTTCACGTTGGTAATCAAACAAAACAGGTATCCCGCTGTCGGTCAAGGGACAGTGACTCGAAGCCACAATACTTGTCGGTCTCAAATCTCAAATTATTATTTCACAACTTTGCCTCGAGTCCATATACCCAATCAAGGGCTAATGAGTCCCATGGCCCCACCTACTCGTTCGACCTATTCGATAGCAAGATTGTAAGATTTAGATTCGTAGTTTGCTCGAATTTTAATATAATTTGATGTTAAATAAAATATATAACATAAACTTCAAATTTTAAACTATAAATATTTATCAATTTATTTTATAATAAAATTTAGCTTTATAAAAAATGAGCATACATCTTCCACCTCCCAAAAAATAATCACTTTCCGATTCATCATCGTTTGCATAAACAATCCACAATTAGATCGACTATATAATAAAATCGTCAAATCATATAAGTTACTTATCTGACGAAGAACAAATCGAATTAAGGAAAAATTAAAATACCGTTGACACGTGTACATGTGGAAAATTTAAAAATCGGTGCCACATAGATGAGTCGTGAAAAATATTAGATAGAATTTGGGAAGGAATATGATAATAAATATTCAATTCATTTAAGATTGGATAAAATCAAATCTCAAATCAATGAAAATACTCAATTCAAGGGAGAATAATTTAAATTACAAAAATTTATTGAAATAATTTTAAATAAATCATTTATAAATAATATAATCGTTTTCATTTTATATTATATTAAATACAAATATCAACACAATTTTACTTCTAAATTAGTCACGTTGTAAAATAATTGTCGGTGAAGAGACAGTCGCTGCACTGGAAGCAACAATACTTGTCGGTCTTAATAAATCTCAATAATTGTTTCTATAACTCTCGCTTGATTCAAATATGTACCTCCATCTCGCAACTAAGAAATCTTGTGGTCAAAAGCAAAATGGCTCGCGACAATGAATCTGCTGAGAGTTTGCTTCAAAATGGTTTTTACTTTGAGGGATGCCCTGGTTGTAAGATTGATCAAGAAAAACAGATGCAGCAAGGCTTGCCCATCAAGCAAGTCCTCATTGTATGGGTTATTGTGCTTTCAACTGGTAATTAAATCTTTGAGTTTCCAATTTTTAATAAATTCCAGAGAAAATGGTGCATATGATTCCCAAATTTTGATAATTTTGATAAATTTGTTTATCAAAGTTTTTTTTTGTCCCCAAACTACGATTAATTGGTAAAATTCATCTTCATAGTTTACACAATTTTGCAAATTAAATCCTAAAATTTCAGTACTAGCCTCCAAAGTTCGAATCATGCAAAATATGTCTCTATTATGGCAAAACTAATCCTCAAATTTGGGTAATTTGACAAAAATAGTCCCTAATGTATTTAACGGCAGTTATCTTTAGGGTTTATGTGAGTTTGTCCCAATTCATAACTTTGGGTATTTCATTTACCAAAATAACATTGAGGATCGTTAACGTTGTCAATGACATTTTTTGCCAAAAATATGGAATTACGAAGATCAAATACATTATTGTTTTTGTTTGTGGACTAAAATTACCAAAATTGAAGGCTTTTGGGGTTAAGATTGTCAAATGTGATAAACATAAGAGACTAGTTTTGTCAAATTATACAAAAGATAAAGACTAATTTTGCCTTACTACAATTTTGGGATTCAAAATTGACAAAATTATTAAATTATGAGGATTCAATTTGTCAATACCCCAAAATCATAGGGACCATTTTTGCGCATCGTCCTTAATTTCATTAAGTTTTGTTTACTTAGAAGCTGATTCTTAATTCATTGTTGGTATCTTTTGAATTGCAGCCTTGACCATATCCTCACTCTTCCCTTTTCTCTATTTCATGGTAATCATTTAAGTTGTTGCAATGAACATTAATTTTCTTTTGATTTCAATGATTTGTATTGCGCTTTTAAATGCAATTTTTATTAACTGATCAAATAATGGTGTTGTTTGGAAGGGTGATACATCACTCGGTGTGGTCAAACTGCCTTAGTTATATTCCATATTAACCAAACGGTGGCCCGAATACACTTGTGAAATACCCAGTTTATCCTTTTATAAATTAATAAGTGATACAATTAATTAAAAGTAAAGGTAAAATAGTCATTTTACGTGATCACGATAATTGCACCGTTATTTCAAAAATAGTTTTTTTAAATCGTGATCAACGCACCTCACAGCACAATACAATCATCTCACATCACCGGTATTTATCTAACGTTGTTTCAAATTTGTCCAATATATTGATTCTCTTTTGTAAATATCCAGTTATTTTTCTATAGTTTTATATCTGACAATATGTTAGTAGAGAAAAGCCTAATTTCTAATCAGATTCTTAAGATGTGTTCTATATACATTTTAAAAATTAGAATGCAATTTGATGTTTTTTTCATAATGTGATTATAGATAAAAAATGTATTAAATATTCTATAATGAATAAATTGAATTGCAGAACAAGAATGATATTTTATATAAATTGAATAAATAATGTATTTTATAAATAACTAAGAAAATATTTTATTATCATTGTAATTATAAATTATATTTTATTTGATTTAATTAAATTTGAAATATTGCAAATGAAATGGAAATACATTCAATAAAGAACATTTAAAGAATTTACCATCATAATGAGTACTCCATAATACTTTAAAAATACTATCCATTTTTCCGTTTTTCATATCCTTCACTAATTTAGTAAATCTGCATTTCTTATTTTTATCAAATTTATCCAAGTTAGACTCATCGTCGCCAGTATCAACATGACGAAAGAAAATATGTATGGTTATGCTTGCACGTTAAAGATACATGAGAATAGACAACTTAAAAATATGTCGAACGACGTTGTAAATGTGAGATTGTTGGAAGATTGAAAGAAAATATGATTCTTTGGATGGTATATTCTCTTTCTCATTATGCAGTATTATGTAAAAACTACAATAATACATTCTAATATCAAAATGTATTTTGAAAATGCATGCAGAACATAAGCTTATATAATCTAAAGTTTCTAACAAGCCAACCAAACTTGTTGAAATATTTCTTATATCCGTTGTGGAAATAGAAATATTCTAGTTTATAAATGAATAATATAATAAGTAATTGTCTTGGACTTTCTCTAAAGTCTTTATAATATTACTTCTGATATCATAAGTAATCACATTAAACTTTCTCATAAATTTAATGTAATTCACTTCTCTTATGTACTATGCTACATGATATTCTTGGATTTGAATGACATGAAGATTAGTACTTGTCATGCTAAACTGTCTTTTAGTTTAAACAAAGTAAAATATTGACAAATTAGTTTCAAATTGCGTTTGATTTAATTTGGTGTGCTAGTCAATTAATATTTCTGGTGATAGAACAAAAAATTATTTCATACTAAAGGAGTCTATCTTTTGCTTAACTGATTTATGTTGCCTATAAACTCAAACTCAATTTGGTGATACAATGATGTATATAAAGACAAATTATAAAGTAACGAGATATAAGTAATTATATGTGATCAATCAATTGATCATTTGTGTTGCAGATACGGGACTTTCACATTGCGAAAAGAAGTGAAGATATTGGTTACTATGCGGGTGCTATAGGTAACATATATTTCTTCTGATTTTGTTGAAATATAACAATTGTCACATATTAGAAGCGTAATATAAGTTGGATTGTTTTATAAATGACTTGTTCAAGTCTTTTACGTTATGGTTTTTTCTTTTTATATATCATATCTGTGCACGCTCTCCAAATGAAATAGTTCAAACTCTAAAAATTTAACATGGTATCAGAGAGGGCTTGAAAAAACCCAAATTGACCTTTCTGAGGTTAGTTCGGCTTAATGAAATTGACAGGTTAGTAATCCACCGATTTGAATGATTAATTTCAACTTGTTAGATGTTTGGACTTAAGAGAGGTGTGTTGAATTTGAACAATTGTCCAAAATCGGAAGTGGGATGTAAATTAGATTGGTTTATAAGAGTGATTGTGGTTGAAGTCATTTACAGAGGGATCATCTTCATTCTTATAGGTTATATCTATGCATACTCCTCACATGAATTGATCCGAAGAAATTCAACAGATTTCTTCAATTTTATTGTTCATATTTTCTGAATATTTTTGTGTTAAATTATTATGAACAACTACTTGTGAAGGTTCTTCACTTATGCTGGGAAGAGCATTGACATCTATTTTGTGGGGATCCATTGCCGATCGATATGGTCGAAAACATGTGATAATCATAAGCAATGTTGCAATGTTAGTTATCAGTGTAATTTCTTATGTTTTTTCCTTCTCACAATTTGTTAATTTATTGATTCTCAGAATTGTTTTCAATACACTCTTTGGATTAAGCTTAAACTTTTGGATGGCCCTCTCAACAAGGTTTCTTCTTGGATGTTTAAATGGTGTACTAGGACCAATCAAGGTGCTCGATTTTCGGGGAGATCGTATACAATCTAGTTTTTTAGGTACTTAATTTATGCATCTTTGTTGAACAGGCATATGCATGTGAAATTGTTCGTGATGAATACCAATCGATTGGATTATCTGCGGTGAGTTTTTTCACATACATTTTAGTTGTTAGTACTAGCGTGGAAACCAAAACTAGGAAAACCATGTGATCGATAAACCTCAGACGTGAACTCATTATCACTAGAAGAATAAGAACAATATGTTACGTCTTAGAATTATGTTTATGAGACCCTCTATTTATAGAATCCAAACTAGAATTTAATATATGAAATATCCTAACGAATATTATACAATATACTCTTTCCATATCTTTAATCGCGTTTTCCATATATGTAGCCAAAAAAATATGATGTATTTATTCTATATATGTATCCAATAAGATACATCGATCCAAGTCCAATCCAACCACTATCAAATAGACTAATCATAATCACCATATCGGTATCCTTGATAGGTCGACAAGATCGATCAAACCAACAACATCAACTCTTCATGTGAGGTTCTTTCGGTCGATTTTTCATGCTGATGGACATTAGCCTCTCGGTATCATTGATCATCACGCTGGCCAACCAAATCGAGTCTTCCAGATTAAGTGTATTTGATTTTCCCGGTCTGTAACGACCCTAAACCCGGCCTAGCCGAATTGAGAAAAACGTTCTAGTAATTAATCGAAGTTTCCAAAACATAGTTCAAAACAAACAAAACATTGTCAAATTCAACAACGAGAATATAAAAAAGTTCCAAAAGACCGGACTCTGATACCCGACAACCAACGACCTTCTTCCCATGCCTCCCCTTACATCCCGCCCTCGTTACATACAAAGTCTGTAAAGTGATCACAATGTATTTAAAGAAACTTCATACTCTCTCCACTTCCTCTCATAACGATAAATAAAGGCATAAAACAAAATGACTTCTAGATTAATCCTATTTTTCTTTCTTTTTACATTTCATTTACTTTCTTTCGTATCCTACTTTTTCTTTCTTTTACATTTCATGAACTTTCCTTCATACTTTCCTTTCGTTTCATTCTCATTACGTGGCGGAGTGTAACATGCTCGGTACATTTCTCACCCAAGCTAAACGTTAGCTGTTGGTTGACTCGACGAACCGTATGCGTCCCATATCCGGATGAGTACTCATGCGCTACCCCTTTTCTCATGCGGGTTCGTTCAACCCTCTTCGTACATATCTTTCATCTTTGCAACTTATCGTTCCCTTCATCAGACATGCCCTTCCTTTGGCGAATCGTGTGCTAAGCACGATGCCGAATTCGGTCGGACGATCCATCCTCCGTCACCCCGAGTCTTATTAGCATTCATTCCTTTCATTTCTATCTTTTACTTTCTTCTTATTAACCCTACCTTTACCTATGTCGGAACATTTCCTTACTACATCGTGTTAACTCCGCTTATATGATAATTGCGATGCTCAGTATCTTCTTTTGTCCCTCCTGTATTCATAAATCATCTTATTAAACTCTCATACGTTAACATATATCTTTATTACGTTAGTTCGTTACCCATCACTCCACCGTACGTCTACGAGACTCACTTTCTACCCGTTCCAGGATTGGTTCGAGGCGAACTTCCTCTTTTACCCAAAATCTACGATGAATTATGCCTTGTCCTGAATCCGCGATGAATTTGCTCGTTACTTTTCCGCGATTAATTTCTTCTTCACAAATCCGCGATGAATTATGCATTGGGCAGAATCCGCAATGAATTTGCTCGTTACTTTTCCGCGATTAATTTCTTCTTCACAAATCCGCGATGAATTATGCATTGGGCAGAATCCGCGATGAATTTGCTCGTTACTTTTCCGCCCTAAATTTTTTCTTTACAAATCCACGATGAATTATGTCTTGGCCAGAATCCGAGATGAATTTGCTCGTTACTTTTCTGTGGTGAATTTCCTCTTCACAAATCCGCGGTGAATTACTCCTTGGCCAGAATACGCTATGAATTTTCTCCTTCCCAGGTTTTTTTCGTGTCAAGGTGCTAAATGACCTTCCTTGGACCATTTTAACATGTATTTATAGGGGTTTTAACTCTCATTAATTGCATTTTGACCCATCCTTCCTAATTTCTTATACTTTTCTCTCCCTAAGTATTCCTTTCTTATTTTCCACTCTCATATCCATTGTCTACATTAGTTTAAGTATCGTAACTTTCTCCGTTGACATTTATCTATTGTACCTTTTTCCGTACGGTGGGTCATCTCCGCCGACCTACCCATCGACTATCACCCGACCTTCATTCCTAATATCTCTATTAATTTAGGCAATTGCTTTGGGTGTTTTGTTCTTATTTTACATGTGTTGCCTTAATGAAATGAAGAGTCAAGTAAAACATCTCTTTTTTACCAAATTACAGAAAAGGTGAGTGTTTTCTGTGTTTGCTTTTTTTTTTCATTTTCTACTAGTTATATAATGCTCTAGAAATTTCACAAGATCCTTTATTGCATTCTTGTAGTAATATGTTCTTTTGTTTGGAATTTATATTTATTCATATTTTTATAGGTCACTACTGCATGGGGTACAGGATTAATCATTGGGCCAGCATTGGGTGGATTTCTCGCTCAAGTACTTAATTTCGTTTTCATGCAAATGTGGTGGAAACTTACTTACTTCATGCTTAATATCCATGATGCATCATTAGTTGTGCTAACATATGATATAATTCTATGATATATGTTGTAAAAAATAAATCTTAATTGTATCTTGATCTCCCAATAATATTGTCAGGATCCATGATAAAGATTTTCGAAATGATTTACTGAGTCCCTAAATCTCATAGTTCTACTTATAATCTAGGGGATGTCTCATCACATTGTGTTAAGGTGAAGCATATTAGAAAAATCATTTAATCTTCATAATAGAGCATTGAACGGGGTACCTAGACTGGGTAATCCAAGACTATGACGGGAAGCTTTCATCTTTGAACCTGTCGTAGCTCTTGTAATCGCAACACCCCCTTCTTAAGTGAAGGAACTCGCCGAGAGATTTACCTCTCGATACTGTTGTTTTTCCCCTATTTTCTGGGGTTTTCCATGTAAAAATCTCTTGTCATCTTCATCCTTAATGTGAAGTTAACTTCCCCCGAAAAATATAAATATAAAACCTGGTTTCACATTCTCCTAATCCCGAACCGGGTCATTATCGGTGATCCCCTAAAAAGGACCAAAAAAGCATCTCTTTTATCCTAGCAAAAAATAGAATATTGTGAAAGAATTGTATATTCTATCATCAATGAAACATTGGATAGTTTTTTTCGAACAACTTATTTGTCTTTATATGTGTTATTAGCATAAGAGTAGTATTACTTTTGATTGTTTTTAATCTAACTTTTGATGCTTCTCATAAATAAAGCCTGCAGAGAAATTCCCTCGAATTTTTTCACCAGACTCCCTTTTTGGAAGGTGTTATTTCTCTTATTCTCTATAATAACTTTTCTTCATTTCTTTATCTTCATGCCCACCTAATGCAAGAACATGTTTTGTAGGTTTCCTTACTTCTTACCATGTCTCGTAACTTCCATATTTGCCGTCGTGGTGATTGTTATATCTTTTTGGATACCGGTATGATGTTGTGATCATTAGGTGTTTTTCTTTGTTTCTATCATAATGACAATGTTTATGGTCTTGATTGAATCATACCCTTTTGATGTTAAGCTTCACATAATGTTTTATGTTTTTTTGAACGAAAAGACGAAGTTTCATAGATACATGAATAATGTGTTGAAATATTGTCCCACATCGGTTGTAGAACTAGAATTTTTTATTTTATTTTATAAGGGGTGTGATATCATAGGTTAACTTGACCAATCATTTTGAATATGATTCACTTTTCTTATCAACTAGACTACAATGACATTCTCTCTGTCTATTGAATCATGGATTTCTATATAATGTATTAGGATGGTGCATTCTGCATCGCTTCATTTTACGTTTGAAGCCATTCATGTAGTACCAATTTATGAAGTCTATCTCGATTTTTAACAGATTGTTTAAGTTTAATGTATCCATTTTATTATATAGCTAATCTTCAAGTGTTCAAAAATACAGGAAACCTTGCACACTCATAGCATGAATGACTTTTATGTATCAAATGAAGAAATGGGAAATGCAGCTCAAGGAACACAAGAAGTGATAAACGGACAAAAATCATCAACTAAAGAAAACCTCTTGATGAACTGGCCGCTTATGTCATCCATTCTCGTATATGGTGTTTTCTCACTTCATGATATAGCTTACTCGGAGGTAAGTTTGTTGGATATATGAACAACCTTGATAGGTTAAAAGAACTCGAGAATAACACTTGAAAAATAAAAACTAAAGAACACAATAATAATATAACACACACACAAGTTCTCTAGGCTCTTAGACGATGAGAGATCAATAAAATGAAGTCACTTAAACAATGAATCACTAGCATCCTTATATAGTGTTAGGAGATAATTAAGGAAAGTAACAAATATTTCATAATATTTGATTATATCCAAATATGTGATTCTCCACAATCAATCATATATATACGTCTATAGAAATTGATTTGATATGATTTTTGCCCTTAAAATATTATTTCCAAATATGTCTTCTGATCGGTCCTTAACCGATCCATAACTTCAACTGATATCGGGCACGCTCTCTTGTCTCCTTCGGTATTGCGTGATAGGTGCACTAGAACGATCTACCAATGCCGATCATCCCCTAATTGTAGTTGATTGTCATTCGATCTCCATGATCGAGACCAATACCGATCGTCCTCTAAGTGTAGCCGATTGTTATCCGATCTTCAGAGTCAACTAAGTTGACAATCGAAACTCTTATATTGGTAAAGAACTTTAAATAAACATGATTCGATGATCATCGTTTTGCAAGCTATTCCTCGCTCTCAACACCATCTTTTTTATACTTCGAATTTCTATAAAAAAAAAGTGTTATAAAGAACTTCCGAAACGTGTGTGGCTTCATGATTTCCCTTTCATTCTTAAGATATCAAACTTTCTATGAAATATAGTTTCAATATGATACACTTGAACTCATACCTTGCTAGAGATTGTTCATTTTGCATATGAAACTTCTTGCTCAACAGATACTTTCATTGTGGGCTGAGAGCCCCAGAAGACTTGGAGGGTTGGATTATACCACTGAAGATGTTGGTACAATTCTTGCGATATCAGGTACATCCATACCGAGCAGTTTGGTATTCTCTTTTTTCAATTGTAATATGACATAAATTTAGTGATGTTTCTAAAGATTAGAGAAGCTAGTCCTTTTGATTGGAATCCCAAGCAATTTATATTAATCATTTGTTGAGAATATTGTCTATGTGGAAATGGAAATGTTTTACTTCATAAGGAGAGTGATATCATATATTATTGGTTTGACATAATTTTTTCAATATGATACACTTCTCTTATAAACTTGGACTACACAGATACTCTCCCGATCCATTAAATCATGAATTTATATATGGTATTGAGGCCTATGGTGGGTTTCAGGCTGGTCTATTCTGGTTTAGGCAAAAAAACTCTAGTAGAAAAGTGTATTACGCTTAGATGACAAAAATAGATGACCTATGTCTCGAACACTACCGAGAGTTTGAACCAGGCCAAGGCCAGTTCATAGTGTTGAGAATATTGTCTCACACTGATTGTAGAAATATAAATGTTATAGGTTATTATAAGAAGAGTGATATCATGAGTTAGTAGATTGACCAACTTTTTCAATATGATTCACCGCGTTACTTGAAGACTCTCCCGGTCCATTGAATACTAAACTTCTATATTATTTATGATGAGTTATTAGTTTGACCTAGCCTTTTGATTATGATTTTTCATCTTGCATGTTGCTTCATAACTATATAATTTAATAGATGATAGATCTACATATATCAAGATTTTTGTCAAACAAACTCATTGTCCATGAATAATTCTCATGTTCATGTGAATACTCAATATTTTTCAGCATTTTTTGTTAAGCAATACAAATAAGATTACAAAGTTTTCGAGTAATTTGAGCTTCTAGTATCTTAAATTGATGTTCATATTGTAGGTTTTGGTCTTTTAGTCTTTCAATCTATTCTATTTCCACCTCTAGAGAAACTCATGGGCACTGTGAATATTTGTAGACTACTTGGAGTAAGAAATCCGAAGCTCATACTTATGATTCGTGTAAATCTTTCGTTAGAAAACTTCGCTTCTTGTCTTTACAGGTCATCTCTATTTTACTCTTAGCAAGTTATCACTACATTGGCTTGTTGTCCGGGACTCCATTATTCATTTTGTTAAATATTGCTTCTCTACTAAAGAATATTTTCTCTGTAAGTTGTCGTTTTTATAAGCGGTTTTTATGCATTTTACGGATATTTCACAATGGAAATGAATGAGTATCGAACCAAATTAGATCAGTTTCGACTATTGTTTTTTTGTTTGTTATCTTTTTCACCAGATCTCAATTGTTACAGCGCTGTTCATACTGCAAAACAGATCTGTGGTGATTCATTACCTTCATTTTTTACTATGCAAACTTGTATGTCATCATCATGACATGTGTTTTTACTGTATGAAAATAGGAACAACACCAAAGAGGAGCTGCAAATGGTATTGCCATGACTTTAATGTCGTTTTTCAAAGCCATTGGTCCGGCAGCGGGCGGAACACTGTGAGTCTCTCGTATTATAGATCTTGTCTAACATGTTTATGAGTGGAACATGTTAGGAAATTCGGGTGAGAATTCTCATTATTCGGGACCCAGGTCAAATTAATACGATAAATAACAGTCTGTAAATGAAAAATTAAAATGAAACATAAGATTTAACTTGGAAACCAAAAATAGAGAAAATCACGTGAACAATAAACTTCAATTGTGAATTCACTCACAAGAGAAGTTTTGTTTTCCTTATATATAGTCAAAATGATATATCACTATATCTTTTTTCATATATTCCACAAGCTAGATAGAGAGAGAAACTTTCCCCTTCGATGCTCTCAAATCCTTATCCAAATTCAAAATAGCCGAGGTCAATTACACTCATCATAATTATATGATTGTTATCCTTGATCGATCGACAATGATCCATCAAGATGATTGACATCACGATTTGATGTTAGACTTTCCCCTGTCGATCTTCCACGCCAATCGACATAGCCCCTCATTACCCCTAGTCAGTCATACAAATCGACCAAACAGAGTCTTCTGAACTATGTGTAGTGTTTTCAATGGTGGGTCATACCCGTCAAGAGGTTTAGAAAAAAATATGTTTACAAACCATTCAGTTTACTAGTTCAAGTAGAACCGGTTTAGTACTCTTTCAATGTCGAGTTGTGTATCAAGGTTTATTTTGTTCGTATGCTTAGAAAATATAATGAATTGATGCAGATTTTCTTGGTCACAAAAGCGTTTACATGCCCATTTTCTTCCTGGTACGTTTATGTTATTAGTTTTTTTGGGGAATGATATAAAAGTTAGAGCTCCAAGTACACAATAACGAGATTGTTTGTTTAGTCGAAATTCATGCATTGTTTGTAAGTTGTGAAGCATGAATGCAATTTGGTTTTAATGTAGGGGATCAAATGATATTCTTCATTCTAAATGTGATAGAGGCAATTGGGGTTGTGATGACTTTGAAGCCTATTTTTCCGATGCCGAATGCCAAGAATGGCTCCGAGACTATTCGATCCGAAAATGCTTGACAATAAGTCATTGTTATAGAGATATGCCTAAACTTGATAAAGTTTTCATTTGTGAGAGAATAACTTCAAATTTCAAATTGAAGTGTTTATCTCTTCTCTTGTATTTTTTTCAAACTTGTAACTATTCGGTATATTGATCCGGTATACCTGAAATTTCGAGCATACTTTTTTTTATGGTATTTAAACTAAATACCAAGTTGTACGGGTTTTTAGTGGGTCGGTCGGATGTAACTGGTTTAGTTTGGGAAAATGGGATATAAGGTTTGTAGGTTTTTTTATTCATATTGTAGTTTTGGAAAACAATATAAATTGAGAATGTATTAAAATTTGCGTATTTTATTTAGGTCAATAGATTAATTTACTTTATTATTTATGTATATATCTGACATAGATCCAGTATATCCGATACAAATATGGTATACTGGCTGATACTTGTTTTAAAACAATGACATTTTCAAATATGAGTAAAGTTGAAAGGGATATACGTTCCAAAACTCCAAATATGATAAATTAATTTTTTTGTTCATAATGTTTTAGAACATAAAACTTACGAGCTGTGTAAATGTCATACATCCAACTTACGAAATTGCAAGAATAACACCTAACTTATCAATACCATTTTTTTTACCTCTGACACCGTATCACATGTTTTTTCGTTAAGTTGGCAAATATTTTTTCATTAGAATTGATGAGAACTCTAGGACCGGGTACCCTGTGATGGGTGAGGCCCGATAACAGTTGGGCCGATTTAACTAATCAAAACGAATTCTCACAGCCCAATTACACCTTTAAGAAAACCGGCCCGATGTTCAACACGAGGACCGAAGATAACCTTAGTAAAAATGAGCGTTATCTGCCAGCTGGCTCCGTGGTTCGGTCCGAACGGTTACAAAACGGTTACAGGCTCATGCGTTCCACGCTTCGGGCCCTGTCACGTTTATCAAGCCTCGGGCCCGATCACGCAGTCCACGCATCGGTCCCAGCCTCGTTTTACATCCTGCGATAACAACCTCTAACAAACCTGTCAGAGGCGGTTACAGGACGTGGATTACACTCGCCGGCAACTCTATAAATACAGGGCAAGGCAAAGGAAAAGACAGGACCCTTTGGATGCAGAAGAATAGGCTGTTACGCTGCCCAGATTCTTACTGCTTTCTATACTCAGTCATTTTCATTAGCCTGTTGTATGTAAACCTCTCTTATTTTCCTTAGTGAACAGATCAAGAGCATATTCGGCTCTTGNACATCCTGCGATAACAACCTCTAACAAACCTGTCAGAGGCAGTTACAGGACGTGGATTACACTCGCCGGCAACTCTATAAATACAGGGCAAGGCGAAGGAAAAGACAGGACCCTTTGGATGCAGAAGAATAGGCTGTTACGCTGCCCAGATTCTTACTGCTTTCTATACTCAGTCATTTTCATTAGCCTGTTGTATGTAAACCTCTCTTATTTTCCTTAGTGAACAGATCAAGAGCATATTCGGCTCTTGGTCGAGTGGTTTTCACCCCATTTTACGGGGTTTCCACTATATATGCTGTGTCTTTACTTTGATTTCAGTTTTTAATCGCTCTCCACATTTTTTATAAATCAGAACCGAGTTCGTTAATCGAACGAACCGGACGACTGTTGGTACCCCCTAAAAAGGGACCATAACAAGAATGATTGACCATCAAAGTTCTCAAAATACGCAAATAAGACCTTTATTGTTTGAAAAATTATACCAAATGGATCCTTGAAGTTTGAGAATTTTGCCAAAGAATATAAACATCAGCAGTGTCGTTAGAAGATTAATGATAAACGATATTAGTAACTTCAAGTGTTTTACGTGTATTTAATTGAAGTTTGAGTACTATAAATACATATTACTACTCAAATAATGTATTCATTTATAATTTTATAACTTAGAGGGAATGACATTTACACCACCCTTAAGTAGTAAGTTCATAGACAAACATTTCAAAAATAGTCATTATACTTAATACAATTTTAGATTTTTGAAATTTGTTTCTTCTATATCAAAAAGAGTCGTTATATAAAAATTATGAATTAATAATAACATAAAATTGTTAATATATAATTCACCATATGTTGTAAAAATTAACAATGTCAAATAATTATGGTCATAACTCAAATTTTTATAAATTCAAATCACATATAGATTGTTAGAATGAAAGTTTATTCTAATTACTCTCAATATTCTCCATCATAAGATAAGTACTAAATCGTAACATAAGTACCAAGTATTTGTAAAATTAATTCAGTATATTTGATTTATAATGTTTATAGTAAATTTTAATTTTAAAAATTTAAATTAAAAAAGAAATTAATCCCATCAAATAAATGAACTTAATAAATTAAATATTTATTAATGCCAATGGGAGTGACTAAAGTTCGAACTCGGGTTGTTGCAAGAATAACCTTAATATTTAACTATGTTCTAAAAAAATATCAGCAAGTATGCATTAAGCGCATGTGGGCGTGATTGATGCAATTTGTTATCAAGAAAAGACGTTAACTTTGATCGGGATTGCCAAGCAAAATTCGTTAGAATAAGTGTAACTCTTATGCTAACGCAATTAATTGAAATAGTTTTTTTATTGTATTCTTATGTTTGATAATTTACGTGAAACCCAAGTATTGATAGAAAATCATGAAATAAGAAATCATAAAAGCCAAAATAATGGCAATGAAATTCGGGAAAAATGAAGACCAATCACATTTTGTTGAATCACAAATGTCTTCTTGATGTTTCTTTGAGTTTCGCCCGATATTTTTAGCCACCAATGATATGTAATATTAACATTTTTTGAGTGTAAGGTTGGATTTTTTTACAAGTCAAGTGCAGTCTGATTATCATAGGGGTGAAAATGGGCCAGTTCAACTCCTATGTTGGGCTAGCTCAACTCACACAAACGGTTCAACCCGTTGGCCGTCATGTGGAAACTATGTTTACGGGTTGGGCCACAAAAATCAACCCATCAACATGTCAGTGTCGACTCGTAAGGGTCAACGGATTGATATGAACTATATCTCATTAATTTTTTAATTTTAAATTAATAATAATAATATTTTAAATTATAATTAATATTATTTCGATCCGTTGATGGGTTGGGCCGAACTTCTAACCCGCCGAGTCAACCCGTTGACGGGTAACAAATGTTACTAACCCATCGGGTCAACCTGAAACCCGTTGGACCGGTATCGTGCCAAATAACAATATCGAGCCAAATAGAGGCTCGGAAGGATATTCTCTTGCTCCAGTTGTATTTCTAATTATAGGGATCGAACTTCTACTATATTGTGACAATGATCCTTACTAGCAATCACACCAAACTGACAAAGAGAAAAATGAGATTTTGCTATGTATCATGGTAGTCATATCGATCAATATGGGTCGGGTTAAGGATAAACCCATCTTGACTATTAATAAAATAATTCATATGTAAAACTAATGATATCATTGGATAAATAATCATCCATTATTAATTAGGACCTAAAAAATCAAATTTGGATTGGATCACACATATAAAATATAAAGGAAATTATTATTTTTAAAATAATATAAGTAATTTAAAATAAATAATATATGCATCGGTACACGAGCGATGTAACAAGAGTATATCCATAAAACCGTTCCTTAGTATGAACTTACTTCCCAAAACAATACAAACTTCCACATGCTTAAATTGTTAAATAATTTATCAATAAATATGTATTAATTAATAAAGATATCTTGTTTAGCTCTATGATAGAGTTACCTATCCAATTGATCTCGACCGTTATGAGCGATTTTTTCAATATATCGATAATATATTGGAATATCGGTATACCGGTCACAACCGATTTTTATCGATGTGAACAATATACAAGACGATATACCACCGGTATGACTTACATAGCTCTGTCGCATAAATCACAGCAAAGAAAACAACTATTCAACAATAACATTTGTCAGTAAGATTTAAATAGAGAAATTCTATTATTGCATTCTCCATTTTAATACAAAATCTTTTTAGTCATTCGAATTTTAAAATACAGATTAAGTTTTTCAATCTTGATATATTATCAATTTTAGTTAAAAATTATCAAAATGTCCTTAACTTCAAATAATTATAATAAAATTGGTTATATTATATTTTCTCAATTATATACTAATATTTTAATTCATAAAACTTATGAGTTTGATCGGATAAACGATTATCGAACAACATAAATTTCGAAAACAAATTGGGAGTTGAGCAATTGAATCATGTTTGCACTTGATTTTATTTCATTATTTAGTGTTTTGAAATAAAAAGTTAAATGTAATAATTTTCACATTAACTCGAACCAAATATTAAATTCTTCATTTTAAATAATAATTTAAATTAATACATACAGCAGCAATGGATTTTGTCCTAAACCGATATTTTCATGTATAGCCTGATTAATAATAATAATAATAATAATAATAATAAAAGCTGGTCCAGTGAAATGAGATATTTCTGTCAATCTCTCAACAAATTCAAGAAGGGGTTCCCGAGGTTTCGAACGCTCATTGGATAACTGTACGGCGCCACAGACTCCGACTGTACGGACAACCATAACATCTTAAGAATATTTTTATCTTTTATATATTACTATTTAATATATTACAAAACTTAACCTTATGGGCATAAAGCTTTGTTAATCATGAGACAATCCCATGTTAAGATTATCTTATCATTTTAAACTCGAAACCAATATTTAAATTTTAATATACTTAATTTGATTTAATTAATTTTGTAATAAAAATGTTATACCTTTTTCAATGGCTTTATTTTTTTTCCTTTTTTCTATTTCACTTTTTGTGATTTGGGTAGACAAGTAAATTAAAAAATATTAAGGTATTTTGTTGACGTTGTTTAGAATTGAATGGCTACATCCAAATATGGTATACATAATTTCATAGTTGACAATTTATTTTTATAATTGTGTCCATTGATCCTAGTGTATTAAGATATCAAACTGGATCCATATATTTTATATTGTTTTGCAAATCGATCCTGAATGTTTCCAATTTTGACAATTGAGTTAATTATACAAAAATCAAAATAAGAGGGTAAAAGTGTTGTACCACTATCATAGCATTAATATTATAATTATCATTATTTTAAAATTAAATATTTGTTAACATTGACTAAAAACTATTTAACATTCTAACAGTGATATGACATTTTGTAAAATCTAAATTATTATATTTGATCTTTAAATATAGGTATTAAATACTCAAATTATATATTTATTAGTATATTATTTGTTCTAAAAATTATATTTATGTATTAAAAAAATATTTAATAATTAATTTAACCCATGATATGTGATTTATATAGTTTGGTCGAATTTTTGACGAAATTTCATTTTTTGATTACATTCTAAATTATAACCTTGTGTCAAATCGTATCTAATGTCGTCACTCACATGGTTAAAGTTTAAAGGTTTGAATGGAAAAATAATTTCAAAGCTATATCTATTAAATTGTCTAACAAGCAATATAAACCCTAAAACATGCTCCCTATAATCTCGAAGCTATAACTATTGGTAACCCCGTCCTTGTGACCATAACATACATATTATGTACACAACAGTAAATGTACACACAAATAAATGAACACTTATTACTAATATTTTAGCTTACGTAAATCATCCTACATTTATTACTATAATTTTATAATTAAATAATATACAAATGGTCAGATTAATAAAAAAATTTGCATTGATAAATAATAAATATCTAAAATTCCGTGTTTTTTTAAGTGATAATAAAAGAACAATGCTTCTAATTTATAAAACTAACAAATTTGGGATCCTTTTTGTCATTTGTGTAATCTAATTTGTGGAATGTTGTAAATTTAGAGGCAATATTTGCCAAATTTAAAGTTTGTGAATCAATTATATTGTTACAAACCATATGGACCAAATTTGACAAAACTTCAAAATTTTGGGGATTGAATGAGTTATCTAATGACCGACACACAAATTTGGTACGATTGATTCATGATTTTGATAATTTTGATCCCAAAGTTTAAAAATTTTTGCAATTGTAATATCTTAAGTATTAATATGTCAAAATTGATTATCATACTTTATAAATCTGGAAAAAATCACTCCCTAAAATTTAGTGTTTATGACATAATTGATTCCAAATCTTTCAATTTTGACAATTGAGATTCTCGCACAAATAATATTTTGGGGATTGTTTTCATCACTTTGAGTATCTGATTTACTAAATGTTGCAAATATGAACGATAAAATTTGCTAAAATCTTAACTTTAGGGACTAATATGTCAAATTATATGGACCAAATTTTCAAAAATATGAAAGTTTGGGATCGGAAACTCATTTTTCTCTTATTATTTTAACGAGTAGTTTCATTTTTTTAAAAGCGTAAAAGGAAAAGGTAAAATGAAGAAAGTCAGGGTTCTTCAATATTGCTACAGCAAAGGTACATGAGCCAGTAACAAAGGCCATGTATGTGATTTGACTTCCCATAAGTTTTGATGGATTCTTCTCTAAATTTATTTTTGTAAGCAAATTAGCAAGTAGTCCCTATTATACAATAATAATTATTAAATAATGAAACTAACATTAAAAAACTTCCAATAATGAAATAGTATGTCTAAATAATTATTTAAAAAAATTACAAAAAACCCAAAAGTTTTCAAGCTATAATGAAACCCTAATTTTTTGTAGGATTATTAGTTCAAACTCTAATTTTCAAACAAACAATCTTCAATATCAAGAATATAATATTAAGAGATATCAATTTGATCAAAGTATTTCATTGACTTAATACTTATTATTGCACCAATTAGAATTTAATATTTTTAAAAAATGATATTTAAATTTTAACTTTAATATATGATGAGACTTTCGGAACCCGGTACCCCGTACCCCGAATCTTGTTAGGCTCAAGCTTAGCCAAGCCAGCCCAAGTGACAAAAGCCGAACTTGAAGGCCCAGATCCAACTCACGTGAATGGACGGCCCGGCGATAACAGTCGGGCCCGAAGGCCCGTTCTTACTGACCGAGACCGGTTGATAGAGGCAGGTGTTCTCCTCCTCATCGGGACCGATCGGTCCAGGACGCATAGACTATGCTTCGGGCCAACCGCATTTCTCAACATGTGACAATAACCTCTGATAATCCCGTCAGAGGCGTGCCTCATAGAGTCGTACGAGCCTCCATTGGTCTGGAGACAGCCGGTTAGTAGCGCAGAAAGGCCTGGCGCCTCGCAGCCGTATAGAGCCATGCCCGGCGGCTGTCCCGCCCAACACGAGCTGACCTAGCAGGATGGGACAATCACAAAACGACACCCAACTATTCATACATCAAAAAAGACGTATAAAAGGGACACTTGGGAAACGGAAAAAAACTCTCTTCTTCGGCTTTCTCTTGGTTTTCCTTAAGCTTTCTCGTCCCTTGTTATCTCTAAAAAGAACATGGAATTTGTAATGAACGGCTTGATTATTGGATAAAATAAGAGCATTTCTAGCTCTTAGTCAAGTGGTTTTTTCCTATTCTTTCAGAGGTTTTTCACTCTAAAATTGCATTGTCATTTTCTATTTGATTCTTAATCGTTTTCCCCCTACAAAAAAAATTAAAACCGAGTTCGTCTTGCAACGAACCGGACGACTGTTGACACCCCTGGTTTTCAGACCACAACAGTTTGGCGCCATCCGTGGGGACGATTTTCTAATCCCCATTTGAGGTCTTTACCTGCAATAGGATAATCAAAGGCATGGCAACCGGAACTTCGACGAACGATAGTGATACGCTTCCCAGCAGCCTTCTAGCATCAACGTTCTCTCTGCAGGACCTGGAGGCTGTTGTCAGGAAAGTAATAATCGAAGTTACGTCGGAGAGGAGTGGAACAGAACCACCAGCTATCACAAGCCATGTTCCAGCAAGCAGAGGGTACGAAAGCGACCCTGACGCGCGAAGCTCCAATGAAGAGGAGATTATAAGGCGCGGAGTGACGATGAGAAGGCAGAAATACCAATCTACTCCACCCCCTCCAGTTAGAACCTCAACTCTCATTCCTGGGACTGATCAGGAACATATGCAAAGATGCATCGACGAACTTACCTGGGAGTTGGAGACCCTGCGAACGAAGAGTATTGCTGGCCCGATCTTGGGTGCAATACTGGGTTATTCGATCCGGCCATGGATGCCTCGATCAGGCCGAGCAAGGATGATGACTCGTGGCATAATCTACATGTGGCACAAGAATAATTCCAGCATTCTGGAGGTGTCTTCGCCGCACTAGGAGATTTGATACTCCTTTTTTTTAAAGAGATATGGGCGGCAGTCCCCGATCGATATTACCGCAACCCCGAAGGGTTGCCAATATTTCGAGGCGATGGTGATCCGATCGATAACGTCGCAGACTTTGAGTTGAGGATGGGGACCGTTTGGGCCTCTGACTCACTGAAGTGCCGCATCTTCGCGGACAGATTACAGGGCGATGCCCGGACATGGTTCAAGAACTTGCCGGCCCGATCCATACAGTCCTATGCTGGATTCATCCTGGCTTTCTCGGAGTAGTTTGCTCCAAATGTAGGACTGACTCGAAGTAGGCAGGAACTATACAGCTTGAAATACATCCCGTCAAAGATGAGTCTTCGTTCTTTTATGGAGAAATTCAACAGAACCGCTCGGGGTATCAAGCTGGAGCTCCGAGATAAAATCGACATCTTGCAATAGGTCCTGGGACCGTGCGACCTATCGGCCAGCTTTGTGAAGAGCCCACCGCCCACGTTGGGAAAGCTCCTTCAAAAGATCATCAAGTACATCAAGGTGGACGAAGCGCTGGGAGCTAGTTATCGAAAGCATAGTGGGAATTCTGAACCCGCAGGAGATCATAGGATTTCATACCCTAAAAAGCAGCCGCGAGAAGTAGAGGCTGTCGCTGAGAAGAATGTCCCCCCGAAGAAGGAGGGCAATCGGGTATATTGCGAGTTGCTTCACAACCGCGATCACCCGACGCTGAAATGACAGCTACTGCGAGAGACAGTAGCAGCGATGCATAAGGAGAAACCCGATAGTGATAAGGCAAGCGAGCGGAGTCTTCCCAAAGGGGCTATCATGGTGACGATCGTCACAGGCCGAGGGGGAGAGATAATCGGGGCCAGCCCTGACACTACAATGATCGGGTAGGGGACCGAAGGTCCCCCAGCTCAAACAAGGCAGAGGCCAGCACAGTCAAGAAAACCGTGGCCAGGGCCGAAGGAGGAGATGGCGGGGCCGTGACGGTAGAACCCCACAGAATGAAGGTGGAAGACGGGAGCAGCTCGCTCCCCCACCTGCTGAAGTGAGCACACAACCTCCTCCAAATGAGATGGTGCATAGGGAAAGAGAGGCTGCCAGAGATACTTATGTTATCTCCGGCGGAATAAGAATCAATGAGTCGGTCAGGGACCGATAGAGAGCAGCGCGAGAGGAGTTCCCAGAAGGCTCTGAGTCTGTGGCGCTGGTCAAGTATGAATCGGCCGAACGGTCCTCTACCTTCGTGGACTATATTACCTTCACCGCGGCCGATCGGGAAGGGGTTACCGATCCCTGCGATGATCCTCTCATCATTACTAGAATCATCGCCGACCGACGGGTCCACAGGATATTGGTGGACATCGGGGCTTTATGCAATCTAATGAAGCGGGAAGTGGCTGAGATGCGGGGAGCCGCGGCTCATGATCTCCCTATTGCCAACATAACCCTTTGGGCATTCGACCAAAGGAGTGTCATCCTGTGCGGGAAAATTCTCTTCCCGGTCACTTTGGGAGAGCCAAATAGAGACCGATCAGAAACCCTGGAGTTTGTCGTTGAAGTCGATGTAGCTTACAACGCAATTATCGGACGGACCGACCTTAGTAAGTTTGAGGCGGTCCCTTCTACGTACCACATGACGCTCAAGTTCCCCTGCACTCTTGGGGTGATTTCTGTAAAGGGGAACCAGAAAGTAGCATGACAGTGCTAGATGAGCTCGTGCCGAACTCTAGCATCAATGAAGAGAGCCCGGTAGGATTTGCTCGAAGAGCTCCCGCACCCGAGGCAGGATATGGAACCCGTTGGGTTCAACATGATCAACTTGGTTGAGGACGACTCAACCGAGACTACCCGCATCGGGGCGCACTTGGCCCCGACTTTTGAAGAGGAGCTAGTCCACTTGCTAAGAAGCAATGTGGACATATTCGCTTGGGGATTGACCGATCCGATAGTGAGCATCGGATCAACACTGAGCCCGGAACAAAGCCTATTAGGCAAAAGATGAGACGTTATTCTCCTGAGAAAATTGAAGTCATCCGGGCCGAGGTGACCAAGTTATTGCGGTCGGGTTTCATTAGGGAGATTCACTATACTGAATGGGTTGCGAACCCAGTGGTGGTCTTCAAGGAAGATGGGAAGTGGAGGATGTGCATTGACTTTACCGACGTAAACAAGAGTTGTGAGTCGGATTCTTTCCCATTGCCGAATATTGACCGATTGGTAGATGCTATAGCTGGCAGCACAATGATGAGTACAATGGACGCTTACTCCAGGTTTCATCAGATTTTCCTTGCTAAGGAAGATCAGAAGAAGTCATCATTCATGACGGAAGGTGGCGTTTATTGTTATGAGGTTATGCCTTTCGGCTTAAAGAACGTTGGAGCAACATACCAGAGATTGGTCAACAAGATCTTTAGGGATTTGATATGCCACGTTATGGAAGTGTATGTTGATGATATGATTGTCAAATCCATGAATGATGAAGACCATATTCCTTATTTGTCTCGTTGTTTCGAAGTATGCCGTAAATATAAACTCAAACTAAATCCGAACAAGTGTTGCTTCGGGATCCGAAGTGGCAAGTTCCTGGGATATTACGTTTCTGATAAAGGCATAGAGGTTAATCCTAAGAAAGTTTAGGCGATTATTGACATGCAACCACCGAGAAACAAGAGTGAATTTCATAGGCTTACTGGCCGATTGGCAGTGCTGAGCAAGTTTATCTCTAGGTCCACAGACCGGGTTTTGCCTTTTTTCAGGGTGTTAAGGAAAGCCAGCCATCTTGGCTGGACCGAAGAGTGCGATCAGGCCTTCTCAGACCTGAAGACTTATCTGAACACTCCTCCTGTGATGGTGAACCCGACCTACCATGGACCTTTAGGGTTATATCTGGACATATCAGAGGCCGCAGTCAGCGCAGCTTTGGTAACCAATGGGAATGACGTTCACCGACCTGTCTATTACGTGAGTCATTCCCTGGTACCAGCCGAAACCAGATATACTACCTTAGAAAAATTCATGCTAGCCTTGCAGAAAGCTATATCCAAGCTTAAGCATTATTTTGAAGGCCGAAAGGTTTATGTGTATACTGGTCAGCCCCTGAAGGCAATTTTGAGTCAGGTAGACTCTAATGAAAGGTTGGTCAAGTAGAAAATCAAGATCAGCTCCATATATATGGAATTTGTACCCCAAAGTGTGATCAAGGCTCAGGTTCTCAAGGATTTCGTGGTCGAAATGACCCAATCAGCCATATTCTGAACCAAGAGGACAACCGATGAGTCATTTATGTAGACGGATCAACCTTAGGGGGAAAGGGAGCGGGCATCACCCTTACCACACTACAAGGCGACGTTATCCATTCCGCGGTCAAGTTCTTATTCTCTGGAACGAACAGAGTGGTGGAATACGAGGCCATGCTGTCAAGGATGACCTTAGCCCGAAATATGGGAGTTGCTAAAGTGCGAATGTTCTCAGACTCCAAACAGGTGGTGGAGCAGTTCGCATGAAAATTTGAAACACATGAGCCAACCATGAAGCTTGATCTCATCTAAAAATATTTTAGAGCGTTTGTCTATGATCAGTCAATTTATTATATAATTTGAGTTCAATTATTGTGGGGACAAGAGCGATATACGAGGTTGGGCTCACAATGTGTGGGCTTACGTCCTCGGGAGAGCGAAGCTCTACCTTAGTTTTCACTATGATATTCAACGAATACAAGTACAACGATGTGGTAATAATTATCCAGATGAAAACGGCTCGAAAAACGATCGAAAAAAGACTATGTTGCGCCCGAAAGGGGGTGCAGTCGCGAGTTGTAGTCAACAAATCGCGAATCGGCAAGGCGACATCTCACAACTCAGGTCTCGGAGCAATAACTCGCGAGACAGGCTGGAACAACAACAAGTCGCGGCTGGCATAGAAGCAACATGTCGCGAGTACGGGCTGCAGATCAACAAGTCGCAACTCAATAGTGCGATAACTCGCGAATCAGAAAATAAGCGGTAAGTCGCGGGTGCAGGGACGACAACTTGCAATTGGCAGAGTGCAAAAAGGTAACACTTTTCCTTGGGATGAGTGATAAAAATCAGATTCCCCTCCAAATGCACTGGGGCTTGTATGTATAGAGAAATCCAGCTCAACTTCACTTATTTGAGCCCATGAGCCCAGTTTTACTTCACTTAGCCCAAAACACTTAAATAACCTCTAATTATATTGTAATAAATATCATACCGTCTTGAAGTTTCGGGAACCCATCCGGTCGAGAGTTTAGTTGGAAATGCGATGAGAAAATACCAGAAAACCTCGTATATCAGTTCTTTGCCTCCAAACAGTGAATACGCAGCCACATAACATCATTGCACCCGACCGATGTGCTCCCCGGGTGGCAAATTACGAAAATACCCATGGCCCCGGTCCGAGGCCGAGATAACCCAAAACATCTCAAAGCACTTACAGAAGCCTTATATGGGGTCCAACATGCCTGAATTACGAGAATACCCCCGAAAACGCCTTGCGATAGACATATAAAAATACCGAAAATATTACTTAGCCACGTCGGATGAGCCACCGGGTAAGGACAAATACAAGAAAATATACCCGGGTAATATCAATAGTCCCCTGGTTTTCAGATTCAAATTCTGAGTCGTAAACCATATAAAATCAGCTCGTCCCGAAAGCCGATTATCGTTCGGGAGCCCCATGAAGAAATCCTTAGTACGGTTGAAATCCTCTCGTCAATACGATCGTTTTGACACTAAGAACGTCAGATTCTGAGACCGGGTGAAAATTTCGGGATTTTTCGACTCGGGATATCCCCCCTATAAATACCATGTACGCCTTGGGGAAACGTCCCCGACTGGGGAAATAAGACATGCTACTCCTCCACCACCACAATCTGCTGCAACGATGGCTAATCCCGAGCCGGTAAATGAGGAGCCGGCTGCAGAAATTGCCGAGAGTCCCTAAGATCTAATCCCCATATCTCGGCGATTAGAATATACTATTGGGGAGCCCACCTCCGATGAAGGCATGTACGACTTTGAAGAGACATTAGTCGACATCATCGGGGACGATGAGGAGGGGGGATTAGTGAGGATCAACCAATGGACCCGGTGGTGGAGGAAGTGCGCCAAGAAACCCGTTCGGAGGGAGAAATGAGCCAAGACACCCGTCCGGACAAAAGGAAAAGACCGGTGGAAGATCCCACCATCCTGGAGGTTGCGGAGCCCATAAAAAAGAGTGGGTTAACCGCCGAATTCATCGATGCCTTCCGCATAAAAGATATCCCAAGATTAACAGTTAAGGAATGGCTCGATATGGGACGCCGGGCCGGCTTTGTATTGGTCAAAGATGGACTTACCTTTCGAATTCCGAAAGGTGATAACGTATCGAATACTCCGGCCCTGGCATATTTGGAGCGGAACCCAGAGTTGCCGTCTCGTGGTCGGGATGACCACACGGTGTTTTCCGACGTTGGTCGGTTAATGAGTCAGACCGCGACGATACATCGCGCCATTGGAGAGGTTTGTTGTGATACTAGCAATTACTTCCCTATGACTTTATCTTTCACGTCATATGTACTAACCATTTTTGTTTTCATTTCAGATGGAGCGGACAATAATTGAGTTGGGCACCGCAGCTGCAGTAGGGGAATATTGTATGCTTAGACATTCGGAGCTCGACTCTCCAGATATTATTGGGGAGCAGACGAAGAAAACAACTGAGAAGCTGATGCAAAATCAGCGAGATAAGCATTCCCAAGAGATGGCAGCACTCCGAGAAGAGCATAATAAGGCGATTGAATCTTTACTTCGAGCTCATCGCAGCCAGCTAACGGAGAATTCAGCCTTCCATATTGGGCAAAGACATGCTTTAAAACAATCCATAGAGAACCTCAAGGTGAGCGAGAAGTTTGCACAGGACAAGTTAAAGGAGACCCGAGAGCAAACCGAGGAAAAACTGAGGAAGACCAAAGAAGACAAAGCGACCGATAAGAAAGTTCTCGGATAGGTCACGGAGGAAAATAAAGAGCTGAAGACAAGAAATGAAGCCTCCAATCCGTCAACGATCGTCTCCGGACACGAATTATCAAGTTGCCGCCCCAGATTAATGATTGCTTTCGAAAGCTAATATGGGAGTACACAGTACACTCCCCTACCTTCCGAAATCTGGGGCTTTAGCTAATGCCAAGTCAAACGTCCTGTACTTTCTTAGAGGGAGTGTCCAGACACAGAGAATCCTGGGCATATCCCCGACAGCTGAGGAAAGAAAAAGGCTCGACCCCAAGCTCACCGGGAAGTTTGACCATGTTCCTGATGAGGACATGTTGGATTGTTCACAGGATCCATTCGGGGCGCTACATTTCAATTTGGACGAAGATCTTCACCAACAACTCTATTTAGAGGATGTCAAAACAGAGGAGGGCCCATCTTCGGATGCATTTAGAAGGTTGGCCACTTTATTTCCGGAGCCAATGGACCCTCGTGGCGGAGCTCTTGAAGGATGACGATGTGATGGCGGCGTATGACCCTCAGATATATACCCCCGCTAGTGTGGTTGGAGCTCGGGAGCGCCATGAAGCTGAAATGGCAAGGTTCGCCTCCCAGAAATTGGCCACTGCGGGGTCTCAAGAAAAAGGTGTCGATCCTCCATCCAAGAAAATAAAGTTTGTGAAAAAGCGCCCCAGCGGTCCTAGTGAAGGCTCAGGCTCTCAGACGCAGAAGAAGCACAAACGATAGCTGAATATTATAGCTTCTTCCTTTTGTCATCTCTCCATATTTTGTATTCCCCAAAAATGTATAAAGTTTTGATTTATTCTCTTTTTAATTTCTCCACTGTGCTTTTAACAAAGAATCACACTCTGAATAATCTAACTTTTCTTCCTTTTAACTTTCATTTCTCTCCACATTCTTCAAGAAAAATATAACTCCAAATAATCCAACTCGAGAAATTTGCCTCCGAGATAATAAGAATCTGCCTGAGTCTTAGGTATTCCCTTACGCAGGTAGGGGTGCTCAATAATAATGCACATAATATTTCCCGATAACTCTAAGTGTGTGTAAGAGTCCCCAGTATAGTGGGGCTTGACCCTCGGCCATTCCAATATCAGTCGAATATGATCCCTCGAAATAACGAACTTTGGCGAACACCCCTTTTAAATGAGTAGGTATTTGAACTCGAGATTGCTCTACCTTCATCAATATATCTTCGCCATCGGTATATACTTGCACCCGAGGCCATCACGTTCTCGCCGCCGGTATATACTTGCACCCGGGGCCATAAAATTATCTCGACATGTCCATAAGACGGCGTCAACACTTACTCGGCCCGTCCATAAGACGACACCATCACATTCTCGACCCGTCCATAAGACGGCGTCACCACTTACTCGGCCCGTCCATAATATGGTGTCATCGCACTCTCGACCCATCCATAAGACGGTGTCATTCAGCCCGTCCATAACACGGTGCCATGCAAATATTGGACCAGCCTCCGACGAGTGCGCGACCCTCGCAGGCGTGTCATGGAGGAGTCAGGTATATACTTGCACCCTGATTCACCACAGAAATATGCTCGGTTCTAGGCCGGCTATGTCACAATAAACGTGCCCCTTAACATATTCCAACATTAATTATGTACAAACGGTTCTGCCGCGGATAGGAAGACTCATCATGTTCAAAATATTTTGACGCGGTATCTAATTTGACGAGTTTGAAAAAGATCGACTACAAGACAGGTGGTACATTGCATTTCTAATCTTACCTATTTAAGTTATTCCATCCTCCTTCGTACTAAAATGCAATGGACCCACTCCTACCTTACCAGTCCCCTAGTCGATTGAATTCATGTCGTCAAGAAAGATACTTAAAGAATTTGAATATGACCACAAAATAGAGGGGAACATTTTTATTTTAAAAAGATCGATGAGTCACGTCTATACATAATACTTTCGCAAATTGGATATATGCCAAGTCCGTGGCAGCTCCTCCCCGCTCATATTTGCGATCTTATACGTTCATTCCTTCACTACTGCCGTTACTCTGTACGGTCCTATCCAGTTTCGATCCAACTACCAACATGCTTCAAGACTTCCACTTTCTTAAGAATCAAGTCTCCAACCTTTAACAACATAGGTCGAACGTCTTTGTCGTGCTTCTTAGCCATCCGCCTTTTACATACCTCCATTCGTATTGCAACTCTATCTCGGATATTATCAACACAGTGAAGGTCCAACTTTCTCATATCTTCATTCAACACCTCGTCATAAGTGATAACTCTTTTTGATAAAATAGTCACTTCTACCGGAGACACTGCTTCAGAGCCATATACTAAAGAAAATGGGCTGAATCCGGTAGTGGACCTCGTTGATGTCCGATATGCCCACATCACGTTATGCAATTCATCCACCCAACAACCTTTGGATTCGTCTATTCATGTTTTCAGCTGTTGCAGGATAATACGGTTAATAACCTCTGTAAGTCCGTTCGTTTCTGGGTGTGCCACGGAAGTAAACCGATGTTCAATACCATAACCCTCACACCATTCACGAACCCTTTTTCCAGCGAATTGTGTTCCGTTATCTGATACCAAAATCCTGGGAATTGAATCGACATACGATATATCTCCACAGGAAACTGATAACTTCCTGTTCTCGGACTCGTGATATAGCCTCAACTTCTATCCACTTAGAAAAATGTTCCACAGCCACAATACATAATTTCTTTTGGCTAGGTGCCTTCGGGAATGGTCCTAAAATATCGATGCCCCACGTATCAAAAGGACATGTTGTCGGCAGAGGTTTCATACTAACTCTTGGCACATGATGCACATTTGAGTGGAACTGACAAGTAGAACAAGTCCAAACAAAACTCACACAATCTTTTACCAGAGTTGGCCTGAAATAACCGGCCCTCTTAACCTTATTCGCTAAGGATCGACCTGCTGAGTGATCCCCACAATCCCCAGCGTGAACTTCCTCAATAACGGCCTCTGCCTGTATTGGGGACAAACATCGAAGATACGGTCCTCCAAAATTTTTGTTATATAGTTTTTCATCTACGTAGACAAAATTCGTAGCCCTTTGCATAGTCCTTCGGGCCTCACCTTCATCGGTGGGCAATTCTATTCTGACTAGATAATTTACGATAGCATCCTTCCAAGATGGTTCGTCGATTACAACATCCAATAAAAACCATGTCTCATTCGAAAGTTCCAAACTAGCCACCTCGGTTGTCTGTTTCTCCACTGGGCTGATAGAGGACTGGTAGTGGATCATAGTTGTTATCTTTGACTCATCCGAGAGTTATAAAATTGTCTCCGACTTTGCAAGACCGTCTGCACGAGTATTTTCCTCCCTTGGGATATATGTAAGGACGAATGTCTTAAGATTTTTAGCCATCTCTTTCAACTTTTCTAAATACATCTACAAATGGTTCCCGTTGGTGGCGTAAGTATCTGCAAATTGGTTCACCACTAACTGCGAATCGGAATGAGCCTGTTATATCATGCAAAGGTCCTCGAGTTGTTAAAGAAGTTCAGTGAATTCTCACTTGACCATGTGCCTAGAGAACAAAATAAGGTGGCCGATGCATTAGTCAGACTGGCTGCAGGCCTACCAGATATTGGACCAGGCACCATATCGGTCCACATTCAGGACTGACCTTCGGTCGAGATTTCTGTGACCGAACAGTCACTTGAGGAAGTTGGGGCTTTATGCCATGAACTTCAGGACTTGAAAATAAACGACATGGACGCACCAGGGGAACTCACATGAATAGACCCCTTTATCAAATATTTGACCAATTTCCATCTACCTGAAAATGCATCTGAGGCCAGAAAGATTGAGACATTGGTCAAGCGATATGTGTTGAATGACGGGCGATTATTCAAGAGGAGTTTTGAAGGACCGCTCTTGCAATGTCTGTCCCCTGTCGAGGCTGAAGCCGTCATGATTTATGTTCATGAGGGGATATGTGGTATACACTCTCTGGGCCCGATCTCTATATCATCGCATTATTAGGGTCGGGTATTTTTGGCCAATGCTCCTCGAGAATGCTAAAAAGTACACGAGACATTGCGCTGCTTGCCAACACCATGCTCCGGTCCCCCAACTACCAGGAGCACCCCTATCAATGACTCCACTTCCTTGTCCGTTTGATAGATGGGGAATTGATATCTTAGGACCGTTTCCCCGATCGGTAAAGCAGTGGAAGTTCTGCATAGTGGCGGTTGAGTATTATGCAAAGTGGATTGAGGCTGAAGCGGTGGCTATAATTTCTGAAAATGTGGTGAAACACTTCATATAGAGGAACATTGTAAGCCGCTTTGGAGTGCCTCTTGCTTTTGTATCAGACAATGGACTTCAATTCCTCGGTAAAGCCGTTCGGGATCTTTGGTCAGATTGGGTATTGCTCAGCATTTCTCGTCGGTGGCTCACCCTCAAACTAACGGATTGACGGAGGTCTCCATCAAAGTTATCATGAAGGGAATGAAAACTAAGTTGGAAGATTTGGGAGGAAAATGACCCGATTACATCTACGAGATTCTATGGGCTTACCGGACCACACCCCGCTCAACGACTCAGGAATCTCCTTTTTCTTTGGTATATGGGTCCGAAGCGGTCAGTCCACTGGAGGTTGCATACGATCACCTCGAATCACCTAATATGACGAGCATTTGAATGATGAACGAAAGTCTTTTGACTTGGAAATGATTGAAGAAAAACGGAAAACCATCTATGCGCGCATGTATGCTTATCAGCGTACTATGGAGCGGACTCATAACAAACGGGTCTTGCCCAGAGAATTTTCAGCAGGCGACCTCGTTCTCAGGAATGTGAGAGTTCAGAGAAACGTTGGGAAGGTGGACATGAATTGGGAAGGGTCCTATCGAGTCCTGAAGAACTTAGGGGCTGGGGTTTATAAGCAAGAGATTTTGGATGGAAACGAGATCCGCCGAACCTGGATTGTTTTGAACCAAAGGCGATATTTTGTATAAAACCTTTTACGATTATTTGGCAATTCTGAACCATAATATGTTTCTCATATATGAATAAGTTAAAACAGGTGCAATACAAACTATTTCTAGCTAGGCGAGTGACCGATCTTGAAGTTGGGTTTTTTGGACGAGTTTGGATTGGTAATTGTAGCGGTCCATCCATAAGGCTCTCAAGTAGTGTGACCGCTCTGACGAGTCAATTGCTTCCACGCTTGTTGAGTACTTAGATGGATTGCAAAACTCCCAGAACTCATTACGAACTTAATTTCCCCTTCGATGGCACCCACCACCTGAAAACAACTCTTGCTTCTTTGTGCTTAGCCATAAATGAGATAACAGGGACAGAGTTAGCCAGTCAAAGCATAAGTCGAAGCTCGCCATGGGACTGTTCTCAGAACCTGAGCTTCGGATAAGCTTGCCATGGGACTTATAAAGAACCAATGCAACGCCGCCAATGTCATAATATTTTACAGGGACGGATTCAAGTGTGGTTTGTTAGCGCAGTTAAAATCCCCTAACTTATTAAGCCCAACAAGACTCAAAGTTAAGCTAAGAGGACCATTCGGTCTGGGTTCAACATGAACCCCGTCTTATACTTAGCAGAAATATTCTATTGAAAAAATGGAGTTTACAAAAGCAAATTCATAAATGAATGGACTTGAAAATTGAAGATCTAGTCTATTTGTTATTCTTCATTGTCTACTTCTCCAGACTTCTCTGTGATCCATGCCTTGAGATCTTCTATCTTCTTCCCCCTCTCTTCAACTATCTCATTGACCGATTTCTCCATCAGGTCAAAGAGGGGATAGTTTGGATCGTTTTCCAATGGGAGTTCTTCTAGCTCAGGGATCTCACGGGATCTTCCGTCCTTGGTTAGGGGGTCGATCGTCTCCAAACGTTCATCATTGGGATCTAGACCAAATTTTTTGATCATTTGGTCCTTCATGTTATCCATGTATTGGGAGACGCTCGGTCCGTAAACGTTTTTCGCTAAGGCAAAACAACAGCGTCGATCGGACAAAACCTAGAAGGGCTTCCCGAACAGCTCCCTCAGTTGCTTCTTTACCCCTAACTAATTCTTCCTTCAAGACATCTTTTTCCTCCTGGGACCGAAGGAGAAGTCTGTTGCTTTCGAAAGATAATTCTTGGATCTGACGCTCCAGTTCCAAAACGCGGGCCGTTGCGGAGTTCATAGCTGCTTAGGCTTATCCCGCCTTGGAAGTAGCTATTGAAAGCTCAATGCCCGCCCCAAGCAGTTCTCCATTCAAACAGTCCCGATCGGCTCGGACCGATTCCAGCTCTTGTTGTTTAATCTCAACTTGCCGCTGAGCTAGAGCAAGTCTACTTTCTAGATCTTCAGAAGCCGAAGCAATGTTTCGGCTTAGCTGGACGGCAGTGGCAAGGTCTAAAGCCCTCCTATGTGTCTGCAAGAAAGCAAGAAATAGCCTTGATCAGAACAAAAATCCAATTAGGCGATGAGAGTTGAAGTTGACTTACCACGACCTGGGACTCCAGATAGGATAGCACCAGGCCGGATATTGCGCCGTCGATACCGGGTGGGTTCTTTCTACCCAAAAGTCGGTACTCTTCAATAGCGGCATCTTTCCAGGAGGGTGGCACCCTTTTCGGCCCCGAGCGTTTGAAACGGAGGCTACCATCTCTTGGATAGCCTCCCGAACATATTACGGGCTCGATGTTGAGGGGACCGATCTCTCCCCAATTGTGACCTATTTAGCTGGGATCGGGGATGTGGGCCTGCTCACTGCCAATCGCAACCTCTTGTATTGCTTCGGGGCATCCTCTTCAGGGCCCCGCTTGCTCTTGGTTGAGGGGACAGGAGGCTTTGATACTTTGTCCCCCAAGCTAGAGGATGGAGGGACATCCTCCACTCGCATCGACCATGCAGCAACAACCGCACGACATTAAGATCCATATGGCAGTTATTTTCGATTATGTACATGGCGGGAAGGCCTAATGAGCGAATTCTCTTAGAAATCACCTCGTCTACTCATCCATTCATCGGGGTTCGGGCCTCTAACTACTGGAACTCCCGGCCGATCGTGAGGATCCAGCAGCGACATTGAATAGCTTGGATGCTTGCAGTTGGGCGTCTTTCTTAGCCTTCGTAGCAGCAGCAACGCAGCAAGTTGATTTCCAGACATTGTATATGTGGAATCTGCAAAAGATGAATAATAAAGATAATGAGATATGAACCAAATGAAGCCAAAGTCATACCTGATCCTTTTGACCCCGATGAGTCGGAGCTAGAGAATATCCCCTTCGGGGCAGGGGCACCAATCCTGTCTGCTACCCCTATCTCTAGCAGCTTCTTCTCCCAAAGTATGTCTATTCGTTTCAGACACCTTTTGTGAAGTGGAAGCCTTGCCAAGTTATTGGCAATATCCTGGCGGGATGGGTTGAACCAGGTTTGGTCCAACTTCCTGATGTTAGGATGGGTGGTTGGGAAGGTGACCTTCAACAGGTCTTCCCTCGGGATGTCTATCTAGACGTAGCAAGACTTATATTCATGAAGAGAGTCTTCATTGTCAACGATAATACAATCCTTCGTTCAGGTCGCTAGATAGTACAACCTACGACCCTCTAACAACCTCCTTCTCCTTCGGGATCCCACCGAGAATAGGTTGAAAAAGTCTCTCAGGGTTGGTTCTACCCCCTGTTTATGGGAGTAAAAATAAAAGTGACTATGTAAACATAACTACCCGGAAAAAGAGCGAAGGTTGGGCAGTGAATCTCCCGAAGTACGACCGCAGCAAAAGGATGGAGGGGAAATCGCAGACCGGACCTCAGGGAGGCATAGCTAACGGGTAAGGCGTTAGCATAAACATTCATCTCAATAGGAAGGAAGCAGAGAACGTCTTCCTTCCCCCTCGAGATGGGATAATGGGCAGGGATTGAGAATTTGACCCGAAATCCTTCGAGGTCCATCTCAGAGACAATCGGATACCTAACCCTACGGTGTGTCATGGATGGTTACCTTAAGATTTGTAAGGAAATTGGAGTTTGAGGACGGTCGAATGAAATCGCCAGAGAATTCTAGGGCTCAGAGATTTTTTCGCGAATTACAACAATGGTTACACAGTACCGAAATCCCGACTTTTATAGCCATGCATTGGCCACTCATAGGGTGACACCTCACCACTGCAGGCGGCTGCAGTCTGACGGCTGTCCCCCCTTTGGAATACGGAAAGGCGCAGGCTATTATAGAGCCCAGAATTTAGCTTTGTCCATGATCGTTACAGATTTCAAATTTGAAAATTTACGCCTTAAAATTTCTTAAGTATAGGATCGGTCCTCAAGGACACTGTCACGACCATGATGGCGATAAATTCCGAGTATAGGTTACGGTCCTCCGTTGGTTCGATCGGGCGCTCCTGCCTCAAACGCTATCAATCTGATGGTCGAACTTACATCACCACCATGATGGCGATAAAGTCCGAGGGGCTAGTGATGAGACCTTCGGAACCCGGTACCACGAACCTGGTTAGGCCCAAGCTTAACTAGGCCAGCCCAAGTGACAAAAGCATAACTTAAAGGCCCAGATCCAGCTCACGTGAATAGACGACCCGGCGAGAACAATCGGGCCCGAAGGCCCGTTCTTACTGACCGGGACAGATCGATAGAGGCAGGCGTTCTCCTCCTCATCGGGACCGATCGGTCTAGGACGTACAGACTATGCTTCGGGCCATCCGCATTTCTCAATATGTGACAATAGCCTCTGATAATTCTGTCAAACGCATGCCTAACAGAGTCGTACGAGCCTCTTTTGTCTGAAGACAGCCAGTTAATAGCGCCGAAAGGCCTGGCGCCTCGCAGCCGTATAGAGCCATGCCCGGTGGCTGTCCCGCCCGACACAAGCCGACCTAGCCACATGGGACAAGCACAAAACGACACTCTACTATTCACACAGCAGGAAATGCATATAAAAGGGACACTTGGGAAACGGAAAAAAACTCTCTTCTTCGGCTTTCTCTTGGATTTCCATAAGCTATCCCTTCCCTTGTTATCTCTAAAACGAACATGGCATTTGTAATGCACGGCTTGATTATTGGATCGACTAAGAGCATTTCTAGCTCTTAGTCAAGTGGTTTTTTCTCCTTCTTTCAGGGGTTTTCCACTCTAAAATTGCCTTGTCATTTTCTATTTGATTCTTAATCGTTTTTCCCCTACAAAACAAATTAAAACTGAGTTCGTCTTGCAACGAATCGGACCACTGTTGACACTCCCAGTTTTCATACCACAACAATATGATTGCTATTTTACAATTTATATAGTTATTTAAAAAAATATCAACCCGATCTGCCCTGACCCAATTAAAAAGCGGACAATCGATTATTTTTGTGTCACGAACCTAGAGTTATGGCATTTTCTTTTCAAACCCTTTTCCATTAGATCATCTTATCAGGTAATCAATGTTAGGTCGGGTATCCCTCTCTCTAACCTATATGAATAATATCTTTCATACTTAGCCTATATGGTACCGACTCAACTCGATATCACTTAACTCAAATTTTAAATAAATACAAAAATAGATAAAAAATGCTAAAATCTATTCATTGTTGCATAATCTACAACTCTACAAGTACAACTCTTCTCCCATATATTCTACAAAAACAGATTTAGCTTTATCCGAGGGATGATGATCTATTCCATCATCTCCTCAAAACACATACACATTTTGATCACGTAAACCCACTTGTCTTATGAAAAATAAATCGAATTAATGACCAAATCAAAATAAGATTCTTTGTGTTAAGTATAAAGTCCGAGAATCCCACTGAGCCTCTGTCCTTGACGCATAGTGTTTAGTGTTGGCTGTTAGTTCTCCATCTTGATTTGTTGTTTCTACTTTTAAAGGCTTATCTCTCCACCTACCTCTTCTTCACCCCAAAAGCTTCTTCTGTTTTTATTCCAAATTAGTTGCAATCTCTTCTTCGTTTTCATAAAAGGTAAATAAAAAAACCCTATTTCTTCTTTTTCACTGCGTCTTCTTCTACAAATCTTGTCGGTATTTTGTGGGTTTCTTAGCTTGTCGGAATGGTAAGAGGAAAAACTCAGATGAGACGCATAGAGAACGCAACAAGTCGCCAAGTTACATTCTCAAAGAGAAGAAATGGGCTTTTGAAAAAAGCCTTTGAGTTATCAGTTCTCTGTGACGCTGAAGTTGCACTTATAATCTTCTCTTCCCGAGGAAATATTTATGAATTTGCAAGCTCAAGGTAACCTAGAAACATTTTTTCTTCTTCGGGTAATTCATGTGAGTATCTAGAAACCATTTTTTACATTAAGAGATTAAGCAAAGTCACTAACTATAGAATGATTCTCAACTTATTATTTGTTGAAGTTCTTATCATGGTTCAATGGTAAAATATAATTTTTATTGGTCAGATCCATTTAAACGTTTGATAAAAATGAAAAAATGTATTTACAAAAAAACCCTATGATTAGTATTTCATTTGTAAAATAAGCCATCTAAAATAAATTGAATAGTCAATCTACTTCTAAACTATAATGACTATTTCTAAATTCCAATCATATTTAAAAAAACTGTCAAAACCGGTTTTGTAACATATTTCTAAATTCCAATCATGTGAACTTTATGTGGTCGGAATTTGTGGTCGGAATTTGGTGGTCGGAATCATGTGAACATATTTCTAGATTGAATAGTCAATCTACTTGATGATTGGTGGTCGGAATTTGGAGTTGTAAAACCATAGTTCTTACTCTTGTCTGGATCCAGTAAGCTTTGTAGGAGAATCTTCAAGCACTAAATTCAACACTGTAGGTGACATTTAGTTACTTGGTTTTTGTGCCACTTCTGTTGTCTAATAATATTTTATTAATACAATAAATAATACACTGACATAATATATATTAATTGAGTATAACTAATAGTATAATATATAGAAATGCAAACATTGGGATAATTAAATAATTTATAGTTTGCTACAATTTCATGTACTTTATAAATTTTACAAATAAATTGAAATAAGATGCCCAATTTACGTTTATTAATATTGATATTGGGAATTGCATAGCATTTTTGAGATTATAGAGCGGTACCAGAAGCATAATAGGGAGATTCAAGCTAAGAATCCTCCTTCACAAGACAATCTTCAGGTGCTTTCTTAGTTCATTCTTGTTAATCTTTTTTTGCTTATAGAGTTTGTTTGTTTTTATGTAACTGCGGGTCTATCGTGTTTGTATTATACTATGATTTAAAAATAATGTTATGAACTAAAGAAATTTAGGATTTTATGGATTGGAAGAATGTCCGTGTAGTTCACTGCAAAATGTGTGTGTGTAGCCTATATAGTAAGTGAATCAATGGTCGATTTCGAGTGTTTGGGTAGCCTTGCTGGAAACCACCCTTTGGTTCTGCTATCATTTAGAAATTCATGAATGGTTGTAAGAGTACTCTTGTAGTCTAATACATAAGAAAGTGAAGCTTATTAAAAGACTTGATCAAACAAATTATTTATGATATCATTTTTATAAACTATAACGTTTCTAGTTTCATTCATGTTTTAACATACTCGGAAGCGCCTGAATCATAGGTCGATTTATTTTATCGCATAAGTTCGATGTGTTTTTTTACCATTCGTGCAGACTAATGGTATAGACTAATCTAAAATCCACTCTAGAACTCAGATATCATGAATAAATATAGGATTCGATAGGTTAGGAGAGTGTTCGTGTGGCATAGCCTAGCCTAGTCCCCATAAATGTGAATTTTACAACTATAGAAAATAATGGTTTAATTTTTCCATCTTTGACTTGATTATGCAGCAATTGAAGATTGAAGCAGGAAACATGATGAAAAAGATAGAGCAACTTGAAGCATCAAAAAGGTTTGTGTTAAAACATAAATTGTTTATGTGTTTAGAATCATAAAATTTGAATCGGGAACGAGATAATTGCGCATCTAAAAACGACTAGACTTGATTTCGGGGCGTGATATTCAATGAATTTGATTGAGTATTTAAATTAAAGGAAGTTGTCAGGGGAAGGTTTAGCAACATGTAACATTGAAGAACTGCAGCAAATAGAGAAGCAGCTGGAGCTTAGTGCTCATGCCATTCGTTCAAGGAAGGTAAATAAATTCGTATTCATGAAAATAAAGGTCTTTCGTTTCGTAATATATGGAGTATTTGTTAGTTTTTATCGTGATTGATAAGGGAAGAGAAAATTTGACAATACTCTCGTGAGTATGAGTATGAGTATGAGTATGAGTGTGAGTTGAATGATATTATGAGTAATTTGTTTGCCATAACTTTTTAATATAATTCAGTTCTCTTATGAACTAAACTACACGGATACTCTACCTACATGTTAAATCATGATTACTTACAAGTTTATTAATCTTCAAAATTTGGTGATTTTGATAAATTTGATTTCCAAAATTTAAGTCAACGAACTTTGAATTTTGCGTAAATTTGTTCTCATAGTTCGCAAAATTTGGCAAATGTGATCACAATGTGTGAAACAAATCTACAATTTTTTATTTTTCAAGATTCAATTGTCAAAATTGAAAATATTGTAGATCAACTTTAGTAAAACATTGAAGTTTGAGAAATTGTATTAGCAAATATTACAAAGTATGAGACCTTATTAATATATTTTGAAGATCATAATTACAGCAATTATGAAACTTGTGGGGCCAAATTATTAAATCGATAAAACTATAGGAAATTGTCTTGGCGTTATGAAATATGTCAAAGAAGTGATATGAAGATGTTGAATTTGTTCTATATTAGTTATAGAAGTGAGATTGATTAGGTTTATAAAGGTGATGAATATCAGCACATAATGGATTATTCAAATCTTTTAAATGTGTGATTTTTTCACCTTAATCATGTTCTTTCACGTGTAATTTCGATCATACTTTATAATTTCAACAAGTGATATGAAGATTATCTTGTGAAATAGGGAAACCCCAAAAAATGTAGTAATTCATTCAAATGTATGTTACTAATTGTTTTTTCTTTATTTAGGCGCAATTGTACAAACAACAGATTGAACAATTGAAGGAGAAGGTTAGTGCCAATTTAATATCAAAGAAAAAAAAGCTTGTCTATCCATAATTTTTTTTGCTTATTCGCATTCGAAAACTTGATATAACGAAAGTTATTTTACAAGGTACTCATCTTATATTCCAATATAGTTGTCAGAATTCTAACAATGATATATAAACACTAACAGTCGATCGATATGTGTGTATGTCGACCGAAATACACAATCGATGTATGTGTGTCGAGTGTGCTAATGTCAATCGTTAATTATGTAGGTTAGGTTATATATATATACTTTTTGAGCTTTAGGAGAAGTAAAACATAATGAAAAGGCTAGGCAAAACCGATTATTTATGATATCACTTTTCTTATAAACTAGAAGATTTCTATATACACAACCAATCTGAACAATATTTCAACATTCTCCCTCAAGTCGAATTCGCCTTGTGTCGGTTCATACTTACTTCAATATACTAAGTAGTGCTCGAATCATAGGTCGATCTATTTTTGTCGGTTAAGTCTGATGTACTTTTCTACCAGAATTTTTTGTCTATACCCTGAATTTCAAGATGGCATCGGAGCTATATGGTGAGTTTCAGGTTGATCCATACCAATTTAGACAAAAAAAACTCTGGTAGAAAAATGCATCGAACTTAAACGACAAAAATACATTGACCTATGATTTGAGTACTAACGAGTATATTGAAGTAAGTCTTTACCGGACCAAGCCAGTTCGACTTGAGTGGGAGTATTGAAATATTGTATCGGATCGGTTGTAGAAATATAAATCTTCTAGTTTATACGGAAATTGATATCATAAATAATCGGCTAGGCCCAAACATTTTCAATGAGATTCATTATCCTTATAGATTGGGGCTACACCAACACTCTCCCGACCTATTGAATCCTGAATTTCTACGCTCTAAATACTAACCTTCAAAAAAGTGTAATCCATTGGTGCTTGTAACTATTTGTGCAATTTCATCAATGTTAACATTTATATATTTTAGTTTGTTTTTGTAAATACAGGGAAAAGCCATCGCTGTTGAGAACGCTGTTCTGCGTGAAAAGGTGATCATAAAAATTTAAAAATATATATAAATATTTAATATTCTTTTTTATTAACTGATAAATAATACTTTTTTATGACAATGCGTAGTTAGGAGAAGAAGAACTGGAGCCTGCTTCGGCGCCGCCGGTGGTGAGTGAAATCTCCGATGTGGAGACAGATTTGTTCATCGGACTGCCTGAGACAAGGATCGGACCGGCTGCTGCTCCGGTGGCGTTTTATTCTTCTTTGTTTATATAATAATATGGTTTACGGCCAACCATTGAGATTTACTAATGGCCTTCGGTTTATTCATAGTACCAATATTTTATTGGATCATTAATATAATATTTATAAATAATTATTTATTGAGAATTGTATTATTTATGAGTCAAATAATCAAATTAGTTAAAATTAAATAATTGTGTGTGATATGACATTGTGTATCCATTATTGAATATATACATATAGTTAACTTTCTAAATAATGCTATTTTGACCATCATATATTAAAAATTTACTAAAATGACATTCTATGTTCACAAATTATGTATTTTTTTTAACAGTCACAAATTATGTAATTAGACATTTTTAATTTGAAAAAGTATTGAAATTTGACAATTGAAACCCGAGAATTGTGCATAAGAGAATCTAAATGTTTTGCATTCGTTAATTTTTAGGGTTTAGGAGTCAATTTTTGAAAATTAAGTGTTAATTTTTTGAACATTAAGTGTTAATTTTCAAACTACAAGTATCCAATTTGTATAATTTATGAACATTGTGAGTCAATTTATTAAGCTCAATTAATGCAAATAAGATGTTCAATTAACCGAAAATCAATCGCTACGTTAAAAAACAAAAGGTTTAGATAAATTCGGGTGGTATTTCTACAATTTCATAAATTTGAGGGTTTGAATTTACAAATTTATATCCAAATTGTTCAATTTTGACAAATGAGATATTCGTATAAATTCAAATTTCTATAACTCAATTTACTATGTATAAGATCTGATTTGTCAAATGTTGCAAAGTTTGATAATCAACTCTCTCAAAACTTTAAAATTGAGACTAAATATATCTAAATTTTGCGCAATATCTCATTAATAAAGTTAGTGGCACAATATTAAATTATATTTTTAAAAATATAGCCACAGCCGCCCCTAGAGTTTTTTCTCCAATTAACCTATTTACAAAAGTATTTTCCCAAACTAATACATTTATTATAATTTTACCTAAACTAACCCAATTTACCTTCATTTCCAAGTTATAAAAAGGTAATCTATATCAATGTTAAAAACCGATACCGACCGGTATAACGGACAAGCTTATTAGATCGTTATACCGGATATGTATCGGATCCGTATCATAATATTAAAATAAATTAAAATTATAAAATATTCATATGACCCGACCGGTAAAATACTCGTACCAGCCGGTGTTTTGCTAGAATACCGGTCCAAGCCGGTACGCTCAAAATTTCCGGTATACCGGAAATTTAAAACACTGGTTCGGTATATCGTTTGTCCGGACCGATATGATGGGTACGATCGGTATACTAATCGGTACATAATTTTGTTTTTTTTAAAAAAAATATTTTTTATTTTTTTCGGTAGACCCCAAAAAACCGTAGTTCTGACCCGAAAACCCAATACCGATCGAAATATTGATGTCGTCCAGTTGTCATTCTAAAACTCGGTATCACTCCTCGGACGATATCCAACAAAATATTGATATCACTCGAATTCTGATTTACCGATGTTATAAAAATATTACTTTTGAATCAGCATAATTCATCTTGCTCGAGCAATGTTTTCATACATGTTCGACATACCAGTCTTCACACATTTTTGTTGTTTTTTAAAAAAATAAAAGTTATTTTTTTATTTTTTTTTGCCAACTCCGAAAACCCGAATTCTGACCCGCAAATCCAATACCGGGCAGTATCACTCGAAATACTGATACCATCCGGTTTTTATCTATGAAAACATTAACCTCAACTAAACTTGCAATCTAGAACTTGCTTAATAAGTAATAAATGAGTTACTTTCAGTAAAATAATACTGAGTTAGTTTAGGGAAAATGTTTTGTAAGTAGATTAGTTTAGGAAAAAACCCTATCACTGTCAATATCCGCTTGCCCACCAATCAACGGATCCAATCACCTTCAAGAGAGTTGAAGCTCAATTGCAATTGAACAATTGCATTGCAGAATAATATGATTCATGTGATAAGGCGAAGCAGCTAAGGTTTAAAGGCTGATTAAAGGTATGATTAAACGGGATTACCCAATGTGTTTTACCCCTAATTTGAAAATGCGTGTAGAGAATGTTGGTCGCTATATTGATTTTAGGGTTCTTTGTTTCTCTGCCTTTTCCCTGTTTGCTGTATTGTTTTTTTTTTCTTTTTTAGGTTAAAAAAACCAAGGAAATGTTGTCAAAACAGGGTGGGTATTCATCAATAATCAACAAGGTATCAAAATCTCTATGCATAACAAAGATTTCTCATTAAGAATTGTTTGGATTTGACAAATTTGTTCACTTTCTTCGATTGTGTTTTGTGAGTTTCAGATTATGTATCTTGTTGGTGTTCTTGGATTTGGAGGCTTTTGCTTTGTTTTGGGTGCAAGTAAGTTTAGTTTCATTTGAAATATCGAATTGTCTCGCATTAAATTTGGGATAAAATTTGGATTAGTTTATAAGAGGAAAAATGTACCATAGTAATTGACTTGTTCAAGTCTTTTACGGTGTCTGTCTTCTCCACTTATACGTCATATCAATGCACACTCCTATCATAATTTCAGCCAAACTCTATAATTTCAACATGGTATCAGAGTTGGTTCGATCAAAATCCTGATTATTAATACCGGGAAAGTTCAATTCATTTCAAATCGCAAGTCAAAATTTGTCAAGTATTTTGACTTGAGAGTATGTGCTCAAATATCAAATTGTCTCGCGTTGGATTTGGGATGAAATTTGGATTATTTATAAAAAGGAAGGGGTATCATAGTAAATGATTTACCTCTTATACGTCATATCCGTGCACACTCACGTTATAATCTTGGTCAGACTCTATAATTCCAATAGTTTCTTATCCCGGTATCTATAAAACTTCTTCTTTCCATTCAAAAAAGATTAGTTTCTTATCCTAATTAGGCCCTTAATTTATCAGGCTTGTTGGTGCAATTCTAGTTTGTAAACATAATATAAATTATTGTGAACATAATTTGGTGTTTTTGCAGGGCCCCAAGATTTACGATACTGGTATTGCTTATTCTACATTATATTTATTCCCCTTCGATGGATATATTACAGATACAAAAAATGGCATTACTATCTATTGGTGTGTCTAAACTTGCAATCTATTACAATTTAGTCTCTATTGGTCTCTTGTTAGAACCTATGCTGCACCGACACTCCGAATTTATGCACACGGACTGAGTTGGACTCTTCGACTCATTCCGAAACTTGACACCTTACACAAAACAACATCGTTACTACTTCGTAATTAATACAGTTTATTTTTTTTTGTTGGGTAAGTGGCTTATATGCTCTCACGATGTTCTTATGTAGTCCATTTATTTTCGGATTATTCCCGCAAGTGATGTTGGACCGAAAGGTGTATGTTTTTGGGGAGGCGGTATATCAGCGATACTCGTTTTTAATGAAGCTGAATAAACTGGGAAAAGATTAGTAGTTGTTGACTTGGAATTTATGCAATCCTTAACGAAATATAATATTTATTTATATATTTTATCTTTATTTAATACTAGCTTACTTAAAAATTCTTACAAAGTCGAAATCTGACACTTACAATCTTCCCAAATCGAGTCAAGTGTTACTGAGTCGGTGCTGCATAGGTTAGAGCATATAATCAATATGATCTTGAGGCTATTTTATGCAGGACTTTTGCTATTATGCCAATACAATTTTCTTGGTCATGCTTCTATTTTATCCAAAAAATGAGAAATTATTCATGGTTTGCTTCTCCTTTGCTGAGGTAATACATTATTTATCCCGTTTATCGTCTTTTTCGACTTCTCATTACGATTGTTAATGCAGGGTCCATTAGCATGGGCACTTATTGTATGGCGTTGTAGTTTGGTTTTCAATTCTATTGACAAAATTGTGAGTGTCTTCATACATCTCTTGCCTGGTATGTTATGTTATGTTATGTTACTTTGGTCATTTTTACATACAATAAATGTTTATGTTTGTTTATAGGTGTAGTTTTCTTTACAATTAGATGGTGGGATCATGAAGGAGAAATTGCCTCATGGCCTTATGTAGAAAGCAAGTCTTATCTTTGGACATGGCTTTTCGTTGTTCCTTTACTCGTTTACGGTATTTGGCAACTTCTGTATTTCGTTATCGTTGAAGTACTCCTGCGACAAAGGCTTCTTCGAGATCTTGAAGTTGTGACATCTTACAGGTTTGTTTGTTTGATTGCATAATCAACTGGTGTTTAGTGCACTTAAGATTTTTTAGTGATGAAAGGAAGGTTTGTCGTTCGGTTTTGAAAGGGAGACGTTCCAATAGTTTTATGGTTTTGACTATTTTTTATCGTTAAAGTTTTATACTTTGTAATTTTGGTAAAATAATCCCCAAAATTTTTAATTTTGACAACTAGTTCCCTTTAGGAAAATTCATTCGGTGAGAAGAATTCCCTTTATTCGGGCCGAATCGAATTAATGCGATGAGAACCAAACGTAAATAAGGAAAAGTAGAAAACACAAGATTTAGCGTGGATAGCGAAAACTGTGAAAACTAGGTGATCGATAAACCTCGATAGTGAACTCACTACAAGAATAATAGAAAACAATATGTTACGCCTTACAATTGTGTGCTAAGATCTAATCTAAGAAATATCATACCGAATATTATATAATATTCTCTTTACATATATTTAACTCCGGCTTCCCTATGTATCTAACAATATACACCGTATCGTTTTCCATATATGTAGCGAAACTGATCCAAATCCAATTCGATTGCTATCAAATAGATTCATCATAATCAACCGATCGGTATATTTAATCGGTCAACAGGGCCGATCAACATCACCTCTTCATGAGGTTTTCCCTGGTCGATCTTCCACACCGATTGACATTAGCCCCTCAGCATGACCGACAAACCAAGTCTTCCGGACTAATTGTATTTGATCCCCCGGTCGATCATACCCGTCGACCGGATCCTTCGACTATCATTCAATCTCCATTCCTACCAGTTCCTTAGCCAAATCAAATTTTGAGGACCGGTTTTGCCAAATATTTGCAAACTTGGAGAACTAAATTTGCTAAAATCTTCAAGTTTGGGAACAAAATATGTCGTTGTTACAGACTATATATGAGTCAAATTTGCTAAAATTATAAATGTTTGGAGAGTGAATGTGTCATTTTCTCGTTTTAAAACGCAGGGAACTTTCTAAAATTGCTCGGAAAGCAAATAATGTATGGTGGCGGTTGAACGGATTGCTAGGAGATGAGAATCGGCTCTTTATGTACATTTTTCTGCAGGGGATATTCACTGTTGCTACAACTGCACTTGCTGTTCCAATATTTATGTCTTATAGATTACATTTGATGTTTCAAGTGCTCAAAGTCTCTGCCACAATTTGGAATGGAGGTCATTTTGTACTAGAAGTCATGCCAAGACAGCTTCTTTTAAATCAGGACAAGAAGACAGTGCATGTCTCAACAAGCAACAAAAGCCAAATTTCTTGATGAAATTTGTATCAACATAACAAAAAATTGTGTATTTCTTGTTCAGGCATCACTGAAAATACTTTCAGAGGTTAAAGGTTCAATAATGGGAAAATTCATTCTTGTTAGCTTATAATGAAACACTAAATGGATTTTGTTATCGATATTCTTATAACTCGAAATGCAAGTAACGAGAAAAAATCACTTATCAAAGATAGGTCAATCAACTATCATGATAAAATAAGTTTACAAATTTTCAAGGAGTATTGTTATCCCCTTTTATTTTTTTGAATTACTTTTTACTCCAATTTCATGAGTTTTTAGATTCTTTCCCACTTTTTACCAATGTTTTAAATTTCCGGTATACCGGAAATTTCGGACGTACCGATTTAGATCGGTATTTTGGCAAAATACCGGCCGGTACGGGTCTTTCCGGGTCAGGTTAGGTTTGCAGGTCGGCCGGGTTTTTTGCAGGTTGGGTTGGTTTTGTTTTAAAAAAAATAAAATATGAATATTTTATAATTTAATTTATTTTAATTTTCCGTTACATATATGGTATACCGATCCAATGAGTTTGTCCGGTATACCAACCGGTACCGGTTTTTAAAACATTGCTTTTTACTCCAATTTCAAACAGCAAGTGGGAGTTCTTAGGTCTACATCATTCGTAAGTTTTAGATCATCAAACTTTGTAAAAACATAAAGCATGACCATGTTATCTAAAATTATTACAAATACAAAGCATGACATGAAATTGACATTTAGGACCAAAATTGATTACAAGTACAAAGCACGGCACCAAATTGATATTCACGACCAAAATTGATTACAAATACAAAGCAAGACACAAAATTGATTACAAATACAAAGCATGGCACAAAATTGACATTCAGGGCCAAAATTGATTACAAATACAACGTGACACCAAATTGATATTTAAGACCAAAAACTCATTTCTATATATTTTGTTTAATTATCTTTGAATTCGGTTCCCCTATTAATACAAAAATTTCTTTCAATTAAATATTTACGTTACAAAATACTCAATCGAAATATAAAAAACACACCATTAAAATATGACATTGACATGGCACAGTTTTCTAAGACTTTAAAGAATCTTATGTGTCCTTAATAAATTTACTAGGGGTGTAAGTAAATCCGGCCAATTCGCTAACCTTAGTGTCGAACCAATCATGGTTCGAGTTCGATTTCAACTCGAGTTCAAATTTCTAATGAAGTTAACCTCGAACCTCAAAATCTTTAATGAACCCAAATCAAACAAAAATTAGTATAACATTACACAATATATTAATAATTAATATATAGTATAACATTCATATATTAAAATATATAATATTTTAAATTAATACGAACCCTAAATTCGAGTCAAACCCGACCTCAAACCTCGAATCACATATTTAAAATTTTCAAACCCAAGCCAAACCTTATCTATTTTGAGCCAAACTTGAACCTTACAAAAAAACTTAAATTCAGCTCAGTTCCTTTCGTTTACACCCACCCACAATCATTTAATGCAACCATAACATCTCATGATGCTCCACAGTCAAAACAAGCCATAAAAATTGAAGCCAAAGCAATGTTATATTGAAGGCACACACACTGGTATCATCAATGAATGCATTAGTGTAAAAACAAATAGAGAATGAAGCTAACCTTGAAGCCATTGTTGCTATATTCGATGCTTTCGGGGTAAACGAGATGAAGTTGAAGGCGTGACAGAGCTGATAGATAATGGAGATTGAATAGATGAATTACGTGACTGGGATCGTGTAACTATCCTGTGAGAAGAGGGAGTTGTTGCATTTGTCATTTTGAGCCTTTTGTTAACACTTTCTCCCTCAAGAACCTCTTTTCTCTTCTTCCTTAGAATGTCCCAGAGTAAGCTGTCGTCTTTTACACGGTTTTCCTTCGTATTTGGAAGCTTCTAAAGAGTAAAATAAACCCAGTGTCATCAATGGCACAATGTAGTATGAAAAAATAGTAAATGAAACGGAGACATAGTCATCATAAAGTATCCAATGGAGCACGATATTATCTAAAAATACTCAAATGTTTTGTAGGCTTCATAGAGAAAGTGAGTTAACCTATGAAGAAATATATAAAAAAACCAAAATAAAAAGCATATTGTAGGGTTCTATTTAAAACAGCAAAAATTGAAAATTTGCAGTGTCTAACAGAGTTAACCTATGAAGGGTTATACAAAAAATAAAGAATAAAAAACGTATTATAGGATTGGACGCATCAATCCTATGCAAAAAAGGCAAAAAATGAAAAAATTGCCTTGTACCATAAAGAAAGTAAGAGAATAAACCAATGACGTTATATAAATAACAAACAAAATAAAAAATGTATTATGGGATTAGACACATGTTCCCATGTCCAATCCTAAGCAAAAATGGGAAAAATTGAAAAATTGTCGTGTACCATAAAGAAAGTAAGAGAGTATAGCCTATGAAGTTATATGAATAATTAACAAAATAAAAAAAACATATTATAAGATTGGACACATGTTTCCATATCCAATCCAATGCAAAAACGGCAAAAATTGAAAAACTGTCATGCCCATTAAAGAAAGTAAGAGAATAAACCTATAAAAAATAAAAATAAAAAACGAAGGTTCATAGAGAAAGTAAGGTATGAAGTGAATAAAAGATCTATTTGTTGCTTCTACTAGACCCCAAAATGGTATTAATGAAAACAAGTAAGTAAACTAGTAGGGTCTATAATTTAGTGAAAAAAGAGAAACTACCTTATCTGAAGCCAAATTTTGTACTGGTTGATCAGAATGGCCAATAAGTAAACCAAGAGACTTTGTCAATTTCAATACTGTTTCTTCAGATGCCTTGAGTTTATCTAGAGCTTTAGTCATATTTTCTTCAGCAAACTTGGCTCGTTCTCTTGCTTCCTCCAAACCAAACCTTCTAATCTTCAATTCCACATCCATTTCCTTAATGATATCTACTAAATATGTACATGTTCCTATTCTCATATCTTTCTCAACTCCATTCACATACTCAACCATAGGATTACACATGTTTTGGGCAAGTTCATAAATCATGTCATCTATTCCCGTTTCAACCGAACCAAGTACAACTCCGATTATAGCATATGTAGCTTTAAGAATCTTTAACATGACATTATAGAGATCATCAGACTGACCTGAACGATGGACTGTAGAAACACAAGCAAAAGCTTTCATGAAGAACTTTTTTATGGATGTTTGATGATCACCAAGAGTTTGAGCTAGTTTTTTGTGCCTGGAATTTATTCGAAATTCGATGTTCTTCAGAAGGTTGATGAGTTTCACTAGATGCAGTTTCTGTCTCTTGTTCAGTTCATTGGTTGTGGTCATTGCTTTAGTTACATAATTCTGACTCAGGGATAACTGAGGCTGCATGTAGATGAAACAAATTATCATAATAACAAGCATTTGATTCTAGAAAAGTGTAAGCTTTAAAGATTTTGAAGCATAAAAACTTCCCAGGATTATGCTGACAGAGAAGAGTTTTATAATTCTGGAATCACACAATTCATCAAAGGGAACAATACTGAAGCTAAAATGCGAAAATATTCTAGCATTATATAAGCTTATCTATCTTAGATTCATCAGGTTATCATCGATTCATGAATAAACAGTTTCATATAAAAACTTTGATCCATATGCCAGCAAAAAAGCAGAAAACCACAGGAAAAATGCTCTGCTAGAGCATGCAAGTTAACAACTATTATCGATAATTTGAGAATTTAAAAGGTTACTTGAAGACATGAAAGGTTGTCAATAGTTAAAATAGCACTAAATCGCCCATCTTCAGCAATTTCCATCGTTTTCAGTCCCACAAGCTTCATCAGCGGCAGAGCTAGTGACGCAAAAACATCTTCTGCCTTAAATTAAAAAGAAAGTAGACATCGGAACAAAATCTGCATCGAAACTCACGAAATTACTCGATGACATTCTCGTACCTCGAGCAAACCTGCTTTAATCTGAGAATGAAGCTGATGAAAGACGACCTTAAGCTGCTCGTGACGAGAAACGATTTGCATAAGTCTATAATGGAAAAGATGCGCCGGTGACGGCGGGGCCTGGTAACCGGAGCTACTCGTATTCATAGGTTTGTTTTCCGGCGGGAATGGAGGAGATTGAAAACTGAAACTCCTCGTCCAATTGAATTGGGCTTTGGGCTGCTCTGCAAATGGCATTCCGTTTGGTGACTCATTCTAAATTGATTTCGGCTCACGCCCATTTATCCCAAACTGCCGTTCAGTATTACTTCATTTTTTAGGAATAATTACTTCATTTTAAATGACTAAATTTCATTATTTTAAATTAAGTTTTATTTAGGATCTTTCACTATATCGATTTTAAAATAAAAATATTATTTATCCAGAAAAATTTTCATACAAATTTAATTTAGAATTTGAAATAAAAGTAATATTGATAACTGTGTCTAACGTTATAAATTATAATGGGAAAATAACATATTTAATCCCTAAATTATTTTGGTTTCCGTAAATTTGGTCCATAAACATTAATTTGTTATCTTTAGTCTCACATATTGATAATTTTAGCAACAATTGTCTCTAAAATTCCAAATTTGTCGAATTCAATCCAAATTGTGGCAAAATTAGTCCTCAATTACATCAAAAACTTTGATAAATTTGGCAAAAACAGTCTCAAAAATTTGACCATACACATTACCTTTTAGCACCTGTAGGTAATACAAATTATAGTATTCTATAAAATATTATATTTATATCATTTATTAAAATACCAATCAATTTTTTAGATAATTATCACCTTGTTTTTTTAACTAAAAATTGATATACCCGATTTAAATAAAAAAGTTACTTAAACCAAATTACAATTTAATTATATTTGATAAAAAAAATAGAAAACTCCCAGGCCGTTGATGTGGATTGTTATGTGCTCTGCATCCCAATGATTCGGAGCAACCGACACTAAAATTATAATCCAGTGATCAATGATCTGACAAGTTTTTTTAATAAAAATATGAATATAATAAACGATAATAATAATTAAATACATAAATTATTTAATACCAATTATTTATTTACATGAGATAAAATATTCATGCATTTTAATGGACGGTAGGTGTGAAACAATAAAAAATGTTTTATTTTATTTTAATGTATTATTCAATTTAATATATAAGGTTTAGTATGCTAGGAATAGAGGTCGGGTGATAGTCCAAGGGTTCGATAGTGAAAGACCGACTCGGGGAAACCTAACATGAAGCGGTGATGTTGATCGACTTGATGGATCTCGGATCTATTAAAGATATCGATCGGACGATTGTGATGAGTCTATTTGATAGAGGTCGGATTAGACTTGGATCGAGATTCGAGAGTATCGAGGGGAAATATCTTTCCTTAATTGACGCATTAAATATATGGAATAAAGATATTGAGATATATCTTATTGGTTATATATATATGGAAGAAGATATAAAGATATATTCTGTTGGCGATATATATGGAAGAAGATATGAATATATATTCTGGAGATATATATGGAAGAAGATATAAAGATATATTCTGTTGGCGATATATATGGAAGAAGATATGAATATATATTCTGGAGATATATATGGAAGAATATATGCAAATATATCTTGTTATATATATATGGAAGATGCGGTCAAAGATATGGAAAGAGAATATTGTAGAATATTCGGTAGAATATTTCCTAGATTAGATCNGATCTCGGATCTATTAAGGATATCGATCGGACGATTGTGATGAGTCTATTTGATAGAGGTCGGATTAGACTTGGATCGGGATTCGAGAGTATCGAGGGGAAATATCTTTCCTTAATTGACGCATTAAATATATGGAATAAAGATATTGAGATATATCTTATTGGTTATATATATATGGAAGAAGATATAAAGATATATTCTGTTGGCGATATATATGGAAGAAGATATGAATATATATTCTGGAGATATATATGGAAGAATATATGCAAATATATCTTGTTATATATATATGGAAGATGCGGTCAAAGATATGGAAAGAGAATATTGTAGAATATTCGGTAGAATATTTCCTAGATTAGATCATAGTTGGACTCTATAAATAGAGGTCTTATGAAGACAATTGTAATCAATCAATTCTATTCTTCTTGTGATAGTGAGTTCAGGCCGAAGTTTTTCGGTCACGTGGTTTTTTCCCGGTTTTGAGTTTCCACGGTAAATCTTGTGTCTTTTACATTTCTTCATTTACATTCGGTTCTCATCGCATTAATTCGATCCGACCCCGGATAACGGGAGACCCCGGATAACGGAAATTCTTTTCTTCTCCGGGAAGGAGGGAATTTTCCCAACATAGTAATTAATGGATATTTGACAAAATATACCTCGAAAAATTTATGATATCTATTAATATATGTACAAACAATAAGGGTGTGATTTTAAATTATGATAATAAATTATAAGATGATAAATAATGATTTTTTAATTATAATGCAGAATGAAATGTATACTTTATTTTAAACATATATTATGCATTATACTAGTAAATTTATATAATTTTCATAAAAACAAATTTTCATTACTTTTCCAGTTTTCCTTCCTCTAATCAGGGTTTTATTTGTCTTCAAAATTATTGTATTAGATTTTTTATTTTTATCATATTCTTATTTTTTACAAAAATATATTATTAATTTATTCCTTATTTAAAAATATTATTTTTCAGGTATTTTTTATTTCAAAATCATTAGAGTTCAAATTAATTAATGTATATTTTGAAATTAAATATTATATCTTTTTTCAAGGGGTAATAACAGTCAAACGATTTGAAGTAATTAAAATTCACAAATTGGATTTTTAAATTTAGTTGTTGTGTAGACAATTTGGTTTAATTATGAGATGGAGGCGCATAATATTTGATGTGAAAAACCTCAAAAAAAGTGAAAAAACCACAGTATCAATAGAATAAATTATGGAAAAATGGCAACTTGGGTTCCCAAAGTTTGAATAATTTGACAATTTTGGTCCCCAAAGTTTCAGTGGCAAAAACAGTCCCCAAAGTTTTGATGATTTGGCAATTTTGGTCCCCAAAGTTGCGTATTTTCGCAAAATACGTCCTCAAAGTTTACGAATTTTGGCAATTTTGGTCCCCAAATTAATTTTCGTCCGGGGACCTAATTTGCCACAATTCGCAAACTTTGGGGACGTATTTTGCGTACATGAAACTTTGGGGGCTGGTTTTGCCAAAATTGAAAACTTTGGGGATCAAAATTGCCAAATTATCCAAACTTTTGGGACCAAAACTGCCTTCCGCCCAATAAATTATCGATATATGTCAGAGTTACATGAATTTAGTAATCTAAACGAAGGTTAGATTGCTAAGTTAATGAAAATTCATTGAGAAAATCGCTTATTTGAAATACAAAGAGAAGTTCCCGATGAAGATCCACAAGTTATATTGCGATCCAGCCAATTTGTGAATCAAAAGTCCGAAAAAGGGAATCATTTTCCTTCCCTATATTTTCGCATATATAGATTCATTTTGGGGCTGAAATGTCTTTTACTTGTTCTCTCATTCTCCGCCATAACAGTCTTGAGCAAAAACAGTTAACATTGATATGTTTTTAACGAAGTCATATGTATCTGGTTCGAATGTCCCGTTTAAATACTAAAAATTGATATTAATTTTGTAACTTATTAGATAGTAAATAATATTGATATTAAATAACTTGATTATGAATAATCATTGATATCCAATTTGAGTTTATTAGAAATTTACAATTTTGAAAGTGCTAAAAAAGCCACATTAACTTGCAAACAACTACTTTGAGTCTACGTTACCAGAATTCGTTATTTTTACAGAAATTTACGAATCTGATTCTCTAGAATTCACAATTCTCTTCCGATTCTCGAATCGAGTTAAATGAGAAGGTAAAATTCAAAAAATAAATAAGTAATCAAAATTATTATGTTAGAAATTTTATAAGTTATGTAATATTTATCAACTTTTAATTATTTTATTGATTTTAAATTTTAACAAACTTTTAGTTTAATAATAAATTATTTATTATATATTATATTTATAATTTGATCATGATTAAAATATATTTTATCAATAATTATGACTATTTTAATTTATAAAAATTATAAATTATATAACTAAAATAATTATTATAATTATAAAATTTACTAATCTTTATCTGAATTCTCTAAAAAATTACGCATTTCGAATTGCAAATCGTATCACGTATTATGGTAACATGCGTTTAGAGTATATACATTTTGTCACCTCAAATACATAATATTTAATTTCACAAAACTTACGATTACTCAATCATTGAAATATACATAAAAGGTACGAAATTTGCATTAGGTCCCTCGGAGTTAGTGCTGGGAAATATGAGGAGCAATACCCTGCTTGCACGTGCACCTTATCTACAGTGTTCCATAATTGTTGCCTGCCAGATGCAGGTACTGTGGGGCCCATTTATATTCTATTATATTATATTCCTATTTTTTTTTATATGCAATTATTTTTTACCAAAATTGCATGTTTTATTCATTTTCAATGTTTATAATATTTAATCTAATATATACATTTTATATTATTCATTTAAATTGTATGAATATTTCTCTTTGTATGATTGGTATATTTGCATTATATTGTTTCGTTCCTATAAACAATCCTTTATAGTAAGTTATTGAAAATAATTTACTTGAACTTTAATTGTTGTAAATATTTTTGATTTGAAATATATTTATGGAAATATGTATAGGTCTTTAACTTTTTACTCAAAGGTAAAACTCCAATACAAATTGGTAGATAAAATATTTACTTTTGATATATGTTGTTTATTATAATATTATATACAGTAGAGAATCAAAGTCATGCGTATATATATAAGACCCCCAAATGTTTGTAAATTGCATACAAAACATGTAAAGTTAATATAATGTTTGTTATTGACTCCCCAATTTTTAAATCTTGTAGACATAATACCCACAAAGCATAATAATTGTGTTATTGACCTCCGAAGTTCCAAAATCTTCTATATTTGACGCTAACACTCGTTAATATTTAAATGCATCAGCAATTTGTGTATGACCGGTTAAACTTGAAAATATGTAATGACTATATCTTCAAACATTGAAAATTTTAAAATTAATACATAAATTGTCAAAAGCATTCATAAGAAAAAAGACGAAACCCACTATTATTTAATCGAATGTCATTCATAAACGGTTTGAAATTTCATAATTTTCATATAATTTTAAAATTTTTGGACATCAGATTTACATTATTTTAAATATATAGATCTCACTCCCATAATTTTCTAAATTTTAAAATTCAATGGGCCTAATTGAAATAGTGACAATATATATTATATTGTATAAATAATTGAAAAAAACGACATGCACATTTGTATATCGTCCTTTTTAATTAATGTATTTGGGTTATTTTATTAAAACAACGGAAGCATTGATTCAGCGACATGGCAGGGCAAAAGATTCCAATTTCCAATACGTATATAATTTTTTGTTACTTTATATTTAATAACTTAAATATTTATTTACACAAAATAATACATATTCATACTTATAACCAATTTCATAAAAACCGATCGTTATACTCTATAAGCTCATTGCATTATTATGCCGTGTATGTATCATATATGCAATATTTTATAAATCGGTACCGGCCGGTATACCAGACAGATTCATTGGATTGGTATACCATATATGTAGCGGGATATTAAAATAAATTAAATTATAAAATATTCAAATTTTATTTTTTAAAAACAAAACCCGACATGACCCAGCAACCCGACCCGACCCGGAAGCAAAATACCGGCCGAAACCGGTACGCCCAAAATTTTCGGTATACCGAAAATTTAAAACATTGCATATAATAAAATAAAATTAAATTATTAACATATTGAAAACACACAACTTTCAAAAACATTTTCAATTTATATTCTACTTAATTCAAAAGAATAAAATTTAAAAAATCTACAAACAACATATCTTTTTTTTCCTAAATAAAATAAGTTATATCTGACCACTTGAAATCCTAAGATTGATATTTTGTTTCAATACTAGTCAAAACTGGTGCGTTCGAAATTTTCAATATATCGGAAATTTAAAACACTTATTCATAGTTTACAAATTACATCAAGAGACCATAGACATATCATATTAAAAATATAATTAGTTTTCATTTGATAAATCACGGTATGTTGATAAATTATGAGAACGTGTTTCATACTTTAAGGATCTCATTTATTAAATTTCACAAACTTTGTGTACTAATTATATTGTAAACCAATTGCAATGAGCCCCGATCTTACCCATTTTATGACACTAATTATTTTAAGATATTATACTATGTATTTAGATATTTTACGAGTATAACTATCTTAGAAAACTTAATAAAATTTGCTTGTAATTGTGAAATAAAAACTTAAATTTGTGTAATTTGTTTTTGATGTTACTAAATATTGTATATTTTGAAAAAAAATTGATATTTTTAACAATAAAACTAATGAAAAATTATCAAAACTATCTTAATTATCATAATTTTATTTTTAAATTGTAAATATATTCACAAGATATATGCAAATCTTACACATATTTTAATTGTAAATTTTAATCAGTTTTATTTGATGAATAAAATTCTCAAATAAATTCGTTACTACAATTTAATAATTTTACATTAAAAAATATATTTATTACTGTTAAAAATAATTTTATTTTACTTCAGAAATGAAATGTGTTCCTACTTCTGACTTTGTGAAGAGATATGGTCTTACCGGGGCCCACTAGGTTTTTTTGAGTGTGGTGTAGTCGTAGTCCAATTTCTACGGGCCCACATGCTCCCCGCCTCCAACCGTTTACTTGTCCCGTTGTTCAACTCCATTAATTACGCGAACGACATCGTTTCTTCAATATTAGTATTTTTGTCAAATAAAATCATATTTTTTAAAAAAATTTGATCCTAAATTTTTCGAAAATATTTTTAATTTTGTTCGGGTTTGGTTCAAAAAAATGTAATTCAATGTAAGTTTTGGGGTGTTTTTGGCTAAATTTATATTATTTATTTAATATCAATAACAATATATGAATTAACTAAGAATTAATTTCCAAAATAGTTTAACAAATAAATGTAAACTCAAAAAAGGATTGTTGTAAGTTTTTCAAGATAGAACAATCTTTTAAATTTTCGATATATAAAAAATATCTAATGTATCGGTTCTGGCCGATATTTGTAAAATCGGTATTTTCGTGCGAGTTTTGAACGGGTCTGGTAGAGTCTAATTTGTTGTATTTAAGAAAAAACAAAAGCTTTTATATTTTTTTTTTTCTTTTTTGGAATTATGAATAATATAAATTGTTAATGTCTAAAAAGTTGTATATTTTCTCTAGGTTAATAATTTATAATATTTTATTATTTCCGTACATATCATGTATAATCGATACATATCTGGTATATCAATGTCATGAAATTTTCTGGTATACAGGCCAATATCATTTTTTAAAACATTGAGATAGACAAAGAGATTATGGTTCAACAATCAATCATAATAATATTTGGTTTTTAATGCCTAATTTAATGAATTTAAAATTTTAATAACCATATATTTTTTTATTTCATCATTAATTTTGTCATAAGATTATCACTAAAAAGTAGATAATCACACTTTTTAACAATATAATAATCACATCGTTATTTTGTTATACATATATCAGACAAATAGACATATTGGGATTGCTTGGTTATACGGTGGTTACTACAGTGCGGTGACCGCATCGTAATTTTATTTTCAACTACCAAACAAACTAGGCAATTATGGTGATCGTACCGGGATTTTTGACGGTCATGTGACCATGCATGATATGTATGGTCAACCCACAGTGGTTGGATAAATTTCAAAATTGTGATTCAAATTTAATTTAATTCTTTTAAAACCAAACTCTAATCAATTTTATTCTAATTTCACAAATATCACACTATTTTTCCAAGATGATATGGATTTGCGTTTTTTAGTTTTATTTTTGAAGTTAGATAATTCGTGAAACACTCAAAAAGTTTATGTCGACCTCCCGTCATGGATGTTATCGCCCATTATAATTGGTGAAAATTTAATATATTTTGATTGAAATCACCATATATTTATAAATTGTTTTACTAAAATCATAATTTATATTACAGTACATCATTGTAAAATAAAGTTATTAACAATTAGATATAATATTAGTTTATTGTATCTGTAATGAACGTGTTAGTATTTATTTGACTTATATTTATTTATAACAAATATATAATATAAATGTTAAATAGATATTTTATTATAATCACAGTAAGATCACCGCAGTTTTAGCAAATAATTTTCTAAAATCCGATCATAATTATAATGGTAATCTCAATACAATGTACACTGATCACACCTCACATTGATTTTGAAAAACTAAATCAAACAACCCCATTGTCGACTTATTATTTTGTCATTAAATTTTAATATACAGTGTATTGATTATTGATTATATATTTAATCATTAAATTTTATTGATTTGAGTTATCGAATTTCTTGTATATAAATTTAATATTTAATTTTGTGTGTAACAAATTTTAAATTAAAGAGGAAATAATAATATTAATCTACAAAAACAAAGTTTATCAAATTGTATAATCTATAATGTATAATGCATCAAAATTATAAATGAGAGGTATAATTTATATTCATTTATGCTTTTTTGTATAGCCTTGAATCAACACATGCATTTCACACCGTGTTCTAAATTTTGATGAAATTTATTCTCAGGTCGAAATAAAATTCATTTTGGTCGAAATATGTGAAACTTGACGATTATGTTAGGTTTTTAATTGAGTTTATTATTATTTTATAATTCTAAAACTCAAAGATATATAAATTTTAAAATTTACCACTTTGAATGATGATTTTTGAATATTGAACATGAATAAAATTGTTATTTCTAGATTTTATAATTAGTAGATTGATAAATAATTAATTTAATTTAAAGTTCGTTTTTTCGTTCCAATAAGAAATCAGAAATTGAAAATATTATATTCTTACATTTCATATCTACTTGTCTTTATTGGAGTTGAATAAAGTAGATGATGAGTTTGAAATTATAGTCTACAAATAGGGAAAACAATTGATAGCTTAGCTAAATTATTATGGAGTTTGGTTTATGTAATGCTGTTTAGTAATAATCCCTAGTATTAGGGATATACATGGGTCGGGTCGGGTCAGGCGGTTTGGTTGATCCAAGACCGTCCTTCAAAAATACATATGATACAAACCCGTCCCATATCCGATTAAAATTCCCAGGGTCTAGATTAGTTGTACCTTCATTGGATATCAAATCGTGAAAATACAAAATTTTTCGATCATTAAATTATTCATGATACCAACAAATCATGTCTTTTGACTAAAGAAAGTAGGATACTATTGTTGGGACGATCGGCACTTTTCATGGAAAGGGACGATCGACATTGTGAGTATGATCGACATTGAACTGACGATTGGTACCAGGTTCAGCCTTGAGAGCAGCAAGCTTCGGTGTGACGGTTGATCAACCGAAGGAGTGCACTGAGTGGGGTAGACAAGTATTAGTGGGTCTTAACCCTAAAGCCCACCTGTAACCATTATATAATGGGTGTCAGCCGTCTTAATGAGCATGATCATTATCTCAGGGTTTATCAAAGAATAGCAGGAGCACGAGGAGTAGGTTCTGGTTTAGAACTTTCTATTGTGACTTTTGATTTAAGTTGCACAAGAACTCGATAGTTCTTGTGGTTGTAATCTTTGTGTTATTCTCATGATAGTGATTGACCCGGAGGTGGTCCGTGGTTTTCTCCCGGTAGAAGGGTTCCACGTAAAATTTGTTGTGTTATTTTTTCCATTCCGCATCTAGTTTTTTGCTAAGATTAATTGGTAAAACGAATAGTGAAATCCATTAAAAGCGAACAAGTGGTATTGGAGCTCTTGGTTATCTGGTTACAGGTGGAGCAGAATGATTTTTGCTCAGTGTTCAGATTTTAGAGACGGAATATGAAGGACTCTAGCGTACCAATGATTAAACTCACGTCGGCAAATTATTCCATTTGGAATGTGAAGATGAATGACTTGTTGTATTGTAAGGATTTGTGGGCGACGATCGATCCGGCAAAACCAGAGGGGACAGAACCACAGAAATGGAAATCAATGAACAAGAAGGCGCTGGCGTACATCAGGTCGTGGGTCGACATGTCGTTGTTTCATCATATTGGAGAGTTGATATAACCAAAGGCCATGTGAGACAAACTGTAGAAAACATGTGAGAGAAAGAATGTGCAGGACAAAGTTGGCACAATTATGAAACTGGTAAATCTCATATATGTCGATGGGAGTTCGATGGCGGAGCACCTGAATAAGTTTTAGGATTTGGTGAATAAGTTGACTCGGGCCAATTTGAAACTTGACGATGAGTTGCAGGCGTTACTGGTTCTTGGGACACTGTCTGATACATGGGAGACACTGGTGGTGACATTGAGTAATTCTACACCGGTATTGTCGCTGTCAGGAGTTGTCGAGAGTCTCCTGAATGAAGAAGAAAGGAGAAAAGAAACAAGCAAGGATGGTTGGGGTACTCTGGCCGTTGCTACCGATCGACAGGGACGTGGGTCCAGTCGATCGTCAAAATAAAGGAGAAGCAAGTCACGTGGAGGTGACAAGCAGAATGAGGGAAATTCTTCAGGTGGCGAAGGAAGAGCATGTTTTCAGTGTGGGGTCGTCGAACACTTGAAGAAAGATTGTGTCCATTTTAAGAGGTCCTATGAAGTGGGCAAGAAGGAGGCCGAGGAGGCCAACATGGTCGGCTTGTAGGGTGACGAGCTTATTGTTCTGTCTCTGGACGAGATGAACTTGTCGCAGGGGGATCAGAGGAGTGAGTCTTTGACTCAGCTGCCTCTTACCATGCAACACCAAACCGCAGCAGCTTCAAGTCTTATACTGTTGGAGATTTCGGGATTGTGAAGATTGGAAATTCTAGTGCATCGCCGATCGTGGGCATCAGATGCATAGAAGTGACGGCCAACACGGGGATGAAACTTGTGTTAAACTAAAAAAGACATATTCCCACATTACGACTAAATTTTCTTTCTGGAATGTTTTTTATCTTGAATGGTAAATAAGTGTGTGTGGGAATGGCTCGTGGAAGTTGAAGAAATGGTTCCTGGTGGTTGCGAGCGGAGTGCTACAGCGGACCCTGTACAGATCTTGGGTGTCGACCGTCATGAAGTCGATCGACACATTATCGACCGTGGTGAAGTCAATCGCCACAACTGAGTCTGATGTTTCTCCGGATACATGGCACAAGAGATTAGCCCACCTAGGAGCCGAATGACTTAAATATTTGACGAATGATAGACTTCTGTCGAACGACAACTCTGTGCTAAGCTGATGTGAAGATTGCTTGAAGGGAAGCAATACAGAATTGCATTCCAAGTTAAGTCGACCAGAAAATCACAACCACTTGCATTGGTCTACAGCGATGTGTGTGAAGAAATGGATGTGGAGACATTCAGTGACAAGAAATATTTCATATCATTTGTGGATGATTCCACAAGGAAAGCCTGCGTGTATCCGATTCGAACCAAGGATGAGGCGTTCATCAGGTTTAAAGAATTCCAACATATGGTTGATCGAGAGACTGGAAAGAAGTTGATCTGCTTGAGGAGTGACAATGGATGTGAGTATACCTCGTCGGCATTTGTATTGTAAGGAGAACGAGATCAGACATGAGAGGACAGAACCAGGGCCACCGCAACACAATGAAATAGTGAACGGCTAAACCGAACACTACTCGATAAGGCGAGATGTATGCTCGCCACTGCAAAGTTGCTGAAGAGATTTTGGGGAGAAGCATTGTCGACCGCCTGTTATATGAGAAACATGTCCCCTTCGACATCTATTGATTTTAAGAATCCTGATGAACTTTGGTTCCAGAGAAAACCAAAGTATAATCACTTGAGATTGTTCGAATGTAAGGTAACAATACTGGTCTCGAAGGAACAAATGAAGAAATTGGATTCACATTCTCAGACCGGAGTGTTTCTGGGATATAGTGAAAATGAATTTGGTTACAAACTTTGGAATCCGACCAAGAAGAAAGTCATAAGATCGAGGGATGTGGTATTCTTCGAGGATGAAAATATCACCGATGTGACTTCTGGGTCCAAGGGGACGGACCATGTGAACACTGAAGAACCCAGGTTGACTTTGTCTACCAATACTGAGGAAGACCGATCAGCACTGCCGATCGACACTAATGATGATCGGTTGACACCGCCGATCGACATTGCAAATGGCGATGATGTTGATGCTGAAGCACCTACTGAAGCTCCTGAACAAGAGCCTGAAGTGCCGATGGATGAAGTGAGAATGAGTACCAGAGCTAGGCATCCTTTTAACAGATATCCAGCAAGTGACTATGTACTTGTCTCAGAACATTGAGAACCTGAGACATACAAGGAGGCCTTGAGTATGAAGGACAGTGACCGATAGAAAAGGGCGATGCATGAGGAGCTCGTCTCGCTTGAAAAGAATTAAACCTATGAGTTGGTGAAAGCACCGGTCGGGAGGAGGCCGCTGTCAAACAAATGGGTTTTCAAGCAGAAATTGGAACATGATGGGAGCGTTCGGTATAAAGCGAGATTAGTGGTGAAGGGTTTTATTCAGAAAAAATGGATTGATTTTGATGAAGTATTCAGTCCGGTTGTTAAGCTTGTGTTGATCAGAGCGGCTCTGGCGCTCGCTGCACAGTTCGACTTGGAGGTGGAATATATGGATGTAAAAACAGCTTTCTTACATAGAGATGTTGAGGAGGAGCTGTATATGGAGGAACCCGAGGGGTGTGTGAAGAAAGGAGACGAGGGCAAGGTGTGCAGACATACGAGGAGTCTATATGGTCTCAAATAGACACCAAGACAGTGGTACATGAAGTTCGATAACTTCATGAAGGAAACCAAGTTTGAACGGTCAAAAGAAGACCACTGCATGTACCGGAAGACCTTCGACAATAACAGATTTATTATGTTACTTATATATATCAATGACATATTGTTGATCAGTCAGGATATAAGATTGATCAAGGATTTAAAGGTTCAGTTATCAAAAGCATTTGAGATGAAAAACTTGGGGCCGACCAGCTGGGTTCTTGGGATGTCGATCGTCAGAGACAGAGCAACAAGGGAGATTGTCGTTCATCAACAGAGATGTGTTGAACAATTGCTGAAAAATTTCAACATGCGGGATGCAAAGGAAGTCAGTATACCGATGGGTGCTCAGTTTCGTTTGAGTAAGAGTTCTTGTCCGACCACCAAGGTCGATCAGGATGAAATGTCGACCGTACCATATGCTTCATTGGTCGACAGCCTGATGTATTTGATGGTGTGTACAAGACCAGACATTGCCTTTGCTGTTGGAGTGCTGAGTAGGTATCTGTCGAACCCAGGAAATGATCATTGGAAGCAGCCAAGTAGCTTTTAAGATATTTGAAGGGGACCAAGGAGATTGGTCTAAGATATCGAGTTGGGAAGGAGTTGAAACTGGAGTGTTTCTGTGATGCAGATTTTGCTGGAGAATTAGAGTCGAGGAAGTCGACCTCAAGGTTTGTATCAGTAATCGGAGGAGCAGCCATTTCTTGGGGTGCTCGGTTACAGAAATATGTGGCATTGTCGACCACAGAAGCACAGTATATGGCAATCACAGAGGTAGGAAAAGAAATGGTGTGGTTGAAGAGGTGGTTCTCATAGATCGGTTTTGCTATGGAACCGATCATACATTGTGACATTTAGAGTGCACTTGAGCTCACTAAGGACCCAACATTCCATTCCAGAACGAAACATGTGGATGTGAAATTCCACTGGATTAGAGATGCAGTGATTGAGAAGACTTTGCAGTTGAGAAAAATACACACTGAGAAAAATCCGGCAGATATGCTCACCAAGGTGGTGAGTATGAAGAAGCATCAGTTCTGTTTCAGACAGGTTGGGTTGAGACAGATTGAAAAAACTTATCAGTGATTGGTAAGACGCTCTAAGGCTGGAGGAAGAGATTGTTGGGACGATCGGCACTTTTCATGGAAAAGGGCGATCGACGGTCTGAGTATGATCGACATTAAAGTAACGATCGGTACCAAGTTCCAGCCTTGAAAGCAGCAAGCTCCGGTGTGACGGTCGATCAACCGAAGAAATGCACTGAGTGGTGTCGACAAAGATTAGTGGGCCTTAACCCTAAAGCCCACCTGTAACCATTATATAATGGGTGTCAGCCGTCTTAATGAGGATGATCATTATCTCAGGGTTTATTGGAGAATAGCAGGAGCACGAAGAGTAGGTTCTGGTTTAGAACTTTCTGTTGTGGCTTTTGATTTAAGTTGCACAAGAATTCGATAATTCTTGTGGTTGTAATCTTAGTGTTATTTTCGTGATTGTGGATTGACCAGGAGGTGGTTCGTGGTTTTCTCCCGGTAGTCGGATTCCACGTAAAATTTGATGTGTTCTTTTTCCCATTCCGCGTCTAGTTTTTTGCTAAGATTAATTGGTAAAACGAATCGTGAAATCTATTAAAAGCTAACAAATATGACAATCAATCATTTTTAAAGTGAAAATATATAATTTTCTATAATTAATCATGTCTCGTGTACTCGTAATTATCCCAAATAATATGGATTTAAAATAATAAACTCAAACACTAACAAATATTCAATTTTGAAGATCGAAAAATAACCAATTTTGTTTGCATCTATTGGTTTCAGGTCCGACCCAGCAGTTGCACATTTCTACATGTACGACTTGTTAAAGAAAAAACAATCTTGCGCACCCAATATCGGGTTTAAAATATCAAATTTAAAATAATAAAAGGAGGCAATAACTAAGATCAAATTTTGAATACTCTTACTAGAAAAATTCTATTCGCATATATCAGATTTCGGGTTTGTTTGGTACTCAAATAGACACCCATTCTATATCCCTTGCAATGTATTAGAGAAAAAACAATCTTGCCACCCAATATCGGGTTTGTTTGGTACTCAAATTAAAACTATGGTGAGGTGATGTGCGATGTCCAGATCGTGATTTTCTTATGTTACACAAAACACATCTTAATTGCGATGTGGTAATCGTTAAAAAATCACGATATCATCACAGCTGTTAAAACCAGCTGTGGCCTCATCGTGATTTTGGAAAAGACTAATTTACCCTTAATTCTATTAATTATAATATAATTATATTTATTATTTTATATATATAAAGGTATATTAGTATTTTTACGTAAATTGCGATCATAATATCACAATTTTACCAAATATATTTAAAAATTCACGATTATCATATCTCACCACTCCTCACCACACCTCACCGCACCTCACCGCACCTCACTATATCTCACCACACCGCAATTTTAAAAAGCTATATCAAACAAACCCAATAACTAAGATCTAATTTTGAAGATTCCAACTCGAACAATTCGATTCTCATCTATATCGAAATAACGGTATCTACATAATATCGGATTTAAAATAATAAATACATATACGAACTAAACCCTAATTTTGAAAAATTCGAAAAATTCGGTTCGCATATGTCACATTTCGGATTCGACCCAAATGTGGTCCCAAAACCGAGCCGCAGTGATCCCTGCGCGCCCGCGCCCCCCGCGATCGCAAACCCTAATCTATAACCCCAAAAATGCCTGAAACCAAATTCTTCAAACATTAACATCACACTCTCATTTTCTCTCTCTTTCTGTCTTTCTTCCTTTTCTTTCAGGGTCGTCGTGTCGTGGTTGCGTGAAAACTTAAAAGTCAGATTGCGTTTTAATGGGCTGATTCTTTTGTGTTTTGATTATTGTTTCTGGGTAGTTTTTGGATCGGATTTCTTCTCTGGTTTATGGATCAGCTTGCTCAGAATCGTCCCCTTCCACCGCCGTTTCTGGCTCGATATCTTCAGCTTCATAACAATCATAACCAGTTTCAGAGTCACAGAATTAACTCGGAAGATGACCAGAGTGGAGAAACGAATCAGAATCTGGGGTTAAATATGAATCGGGAGGATATTTACGGCGGCGGAGGAAGGCTTCCGACGGTAACTTCTGGAACTGAATCAACTCCCACATCGGAAGTTAAGGAGTTAGGTGATTACAACGATGCTATCCGGCGACAACGTGGCCGTCCGGCGGGTTCAAAGAACAAGCCAAAACCACCTATTATAATAACTCGCGACAGCGCGAATGCGCTCAGATCCCATGTTATGGAAATCGCTAATGGTTGCGATATTCATGAAAGTATTTCAACTTTCGCTACACGGCGGCAGAGAGGCGTCTGTGTTCTTAGCGGTACCGGAACTGTAACAAATGTCTCAATCCGGCAACCGGGTGCACCTGGATCCGTTGTAACTTTAGCCGGAAGAGCTGAAATTCTTTCACTTTCCGGTTCATTCCTTCCGCCTCCTGCTCCACCGGCGGCATCTGCGTTAACTATATATTTAGCCGGAGTACAAGGGCAAGTGATGGGAGGAATAGTCGTCGGACCGCTGCAAGCAGCTGGTCCGGTGGTGATCATGGCAGCTTCGTTTGCAAATGCAGCATATGAACGACTTCCACTTGAAGATGATGAAGGCATACACGCCGCCGCATGCGGCGGCGATCAGATGGGATCTTTGGGAATACTTGGACAAGACGGACATCCATTAATTACTGACCCCAGCTCAAATTTTCTCCATGAAATGCCTGAAAACCTAATGATTTCATGTCAAATTCCAACGGAGCCTTACTGGAACACCGGCAGCCGTGCTCCATTCTGATTATCTAGAACTTTCCGGTGAACTCTCAGATCTTGTATCATTTAAGTCTCTTTCGATTTGTCTCATTTTATCTGGTTATTAATTATTACATTTTGAACCATGAGAGATTTACAACGAAATTCAACGCTGGATTTCTATTTGATAACATAAAATGAATGAGGGTTTCATTTGAAGTTAAGTGCAAAAGAAGAAAGCAATAGAGAGACCTTAAATGGTGGAACAAGATGTTTTCTTGGTCAATTTCAACAGCTTTTAGACTCTGCAAACTGCAATGTGGATTTAAGGCACTTCTGATCAAACAGTCGCCCACAACACTATTTGGCCGTTTTTTTTTCTATATTTCTGACAAATATGTCTTTTGAGTTAAGTACAGACACATACATACATACCCATGTGATATTTGGACAACTACAATGTTTTGCGTGCTTGATAGTTTTAAGGCTGTAAGATGAATTGAGATAATTAGGGTATCACTTCTAATTGTCTAAACCAGACAATTTTCACCTATGATTTGCCATTGTTTTAAATTTAAGATATACGGGTATGGTATATTGAAAATTTCAGATTTTGTTCGATATATAGGGTTTGTTTGGATTGGCTTTTAAAAAATGTGGTACGATGAGATATGGTAGAGTGTGGTGAACGATGATAGTTAAATTAGAGATGAGATGAGCGTCAATTTGTTAAAGTGTTTGGTGAATTTGTGTAAAAATACTAATATACCTTATATATAAAAAAGAATATGAATATTTATATTTTAATTATTAGAAGTAAGGTATATTAGTCCTTTCGCAAATCACAATCGTGGCACATTGATTTTAGCATATCTGATGAAATCGTGATTTTTAACTATAAAAGCATTACTATTTTGTTTTGTTTTGTTTTGTTTTGTTTTGTTTTGTTTTGTTTTGTTTTGTTTTGTGTGCATAAGTGCTTTTAAAAAAAGGATTTCTTGATCGCATGTCACCGCACCACAGTTTCAATCATCGTTAAAAAAAACCCAAAATTTTATCGGCATGTATGAGCTTCCATCGAATTTGATGAATTTTCTTATTGTTATATTAACTAACAAATATATTGGCAATGAGTTAAAAATTGTGTGTATTTCTCTAAGCTAATTGCCTAATTTATCTTATGATCACATTTGTTCGATAATTTCACATTGTGATCTACTTTGAGTATCACTTGCATACAATTTATTATTATTTCAGTACATATATGATATCTTCATATAATATATCAAAACCAAAAGTATATATAATATCTATATTAATAAGTATAGGATTGTATCGGATTAAAGTTTTTGAAAACCGTATCTTATCCGAAACTGTATTGGATCTAATCTGATTAAATATTTGCAGTTCGAATATCCGAAAAAACAGTTCGATTACTTCGGATACTCAGATCACACGAGTATTTTGCACACGGACTAGTAAGAAACAAAAAATGTTTTTAAAAACTTAACTGAAATTTCAATATTGTCCTCAAGTTGCTTTTCGATTGTTAAAGTCGACAAGATTCCGGGCAATTAAATTATGTTTCTTTAAAACAATTTGCTCACTTTGTTATTTTTTATTTTTAAATAGATTTTATTAATCACTTTTAGTTTTATAATTTAAATAATCTACGAAATGTACTTCAGAATTAGGCATAGTTTCTTTTTTTAATAGTTTATTACATAGGTTTCATGAGACACTTTTCTTTCTAGTTAAAAACAAATCCTAACTTTAATTTCATGTAAATTATTGTCTTAAAACATTGTATTTAAGACAATATTTTGTTGATCTATTTAGCTCCATTAATTAGAGAAATGAATCATATTGTATTTAAGTAGAGTTGATATCACTTTAATCATCAATTTTTTTCTAAGTGTCTACGAATATTAATATTTTAATCGATTCCAATAGTGGATATGCACCATAGAACCTTTATTTAGGATGCCCTTAAATTAGTATCACCCAAATAAGAATAATTTAAGTAGAGTTAATATCAATTATGTGAATATGTATCAATGTATTGTAGGGTGTGTATGGATTGAATATCTTATCCGAACATATTTTTCTTATCTGATCTGATGGATGCATATCATTTAATATTGATACAAAACCAATCGGGAATAGTAGATGTTGAAATATTGTCCCACAAATAATTGGCTTGGTCCAAGCTTTTATCAATGTTATCGGAGTTGCATGATGGGCTTAAGGCTGGTCTCTATCGGTTTAGATGAAAAAAAATTTTAGTAGAAAAATGCATCAGACTTAGGCGACAAAAATAGATCGACCTATGATTCGATCACTACTAAGTATTGAAGCAAGTTTGAACCAAACCAATGCCAGTTCGACTTAAGGGGGAGTGTTGAAAAAACTGTATCACATCAGTTGTGGAAACATAAATATTCTATTTTATAAGGGAAGTAATAGCATGAGAAATATACAATGGTCGATGAATATATTTGGTAGTAATATTTAAAATAAGAAAAATAAATATATACATAGTATATATTATATCATTATATATTAATAAATGCCGGATAGGATAACACTTGACAAAAATAATATCCGAAATGAAATTGAAAGTGATCTTATTCGATTTAATATCCAGAAAATCAATTAAGATATAGTTTGGATATATCTTATATTCGGATCAACGAATTTTCAAGTACACCCCTGATGTATTCCTCTTGTTGAAATCTCTTCAACCACCATTAATCAATCAACTATGATTCTCTGAATGTGAATTATATACTCTATCATAACACTTCAACCAAAAGTTGAGACGAATATATTTCCCTTTATCTAGTCTCTTCAACGAGTGACTATGGCTTCCTAATTAATTGATTCTCATGAGAAATTTGATTATGAGTAGATTTGATATTGGATTTGTGGCGGAAGCGTGATATTATTATGGCTATTAAATAAATAAATGTGAATAAAAACATCAGGATTTAACGAAGTTCGACAAAAATATCCATACGTTCCCGAATATTACCAAAGTGTAATATTATTTTATAGTCTGTTAAACTTGAGCAAAACAAGAGTATTTGGAAGATGACATTTTATTCCAAAAACTTTTCTCTGTTTCTACCTTGTTGCCCTTTACAATATGCTTAGAGTATATAACACTGCACATATGCATGTATTTTATAAAGAACATAATTGTAAAGGAAAGTATTGATGAGGATTATCCAAATTGGTGGTGTTGCCTTCATTGATTGAGTTCCCCAATTTGTTTCGGTTTCCTTATTTGATGAATTTGATGATAATCTCTTCATGGTCAATAAATATTACAACCAATTAAAAAATAAATCAAAACAATATGCAAATGAGAATGAGATAGTTCTCCAATTGCAAATCTCCTATTATGATTTTGGAATGACTTCCAATAAAGATGATCATACTTATTTATATACAAATTTTCAAGTATAAATATATGGGTGAACATGAAAATCTAGGGACATTTTCAAAAGTACAGTTATTTTCAATCCACTTTTCAAAAATACACTTTTTAAATTCTCTTTCAAAACTACATTTATTTCTTTTTTAATTATACAAAATACTCATATATAATATTAACAAATTAAGGTCCATTTCAAAAATTTTTAAAACATTAACAAAATAAACCCTAGTTTTGATGTAGAATGAAAATCTCCACTTCTGCTGCTGTGACTTCAAATTGAGGGGATTTTTCTTGTAAGTTTGTGCCGGTTAACAATTTTTAAGTATTTCTTCATTATTGTCTCCATTTGGGTCCGTTTATTAATATTATTTCGTCATTGATTCGTTGATTTCATCATTGAATCGCAAATTGGATAAAATAAAATGATGTTTTCCTTATTACTCGTTTGATTCATGTATGTTTATATGATATTTAAATTATTATATTAGACTTTATTACTCGTTTGATTCATGTTTCTACAAAATGACGTATTTTGTTGATGAATATTACAAATAATTCTGTTTTTTGAATATTATAATAAACTTATGAATTCTTATTTTAATAATTGTCATTGATGAAATATTTTGTAGATAACTATTATATTTATTTTATTTTAATGTTGTTGTATTTAAATATGTAGAACATGAATATATTGTGATATTTAATCTAATTATCATAATCATTACCATATAAAATATTTTTTTTGTGATTAAATTATTTTTGATTGTAGGAATGACAACCAACTCGCTTACAATTTCATTATTTTGGGGTGTTAATTTACTTACTATCAGTAATTAAGTGTGTTATGATAAACCACCATGTGATTGTGCAATCTTTTCTCGTGAAATTTCATTTGTTGAGTTGCTCAACCAATTGCATATCATTATAGGAGTAACTCACCAAACAAGTTTGCTAAAACTATATGTTCAATATATGTTGTTGGATCATATTCATCGTGTTAACCATTTTTTCCATAGTATTGATAATGATGCGGGCCTCACATATATTTTCGATCCAAGTCGGGATGCTTCGGGCATTAACATTTATATTGTTGAAGTTTCGTTATCTCCAATTGGCGAGTCTACACTAACGCCAAATATAGGTACATTGTGATTAAAAAAAATTGTTTTTTTTCTATCTTTATTTCGCACATGAATTGTTATTTTTTATTGTAGGAAATGCTTCTATCGATGCTAATGAAAATGCACATGAGAAGGATAACAATCATTTTAATGAAGTTGAATCAGACGAAAAGCAAGTTTACGATGATGGTTTAGTGGGTACCAATGTTTTGGAAAAAGAAAATTGGAATATAAGATATTTGTTCACTGACATTGTACCTCCAATGCTTGGTGATTCAATTGATATTCCAACTAATGTTGTTTATGATGTTGAGAAATATAATATTGCCAAAGGTACGCAGTATAAGAGTAAAAAAGAGTTAAAAGAGGTAGTTCAGAGATATTCTATTCATATTGTACAACGACCATATATTGTGTTTTGCAGTGATACTAAAATATGGGAGGTTCGATGTCGCAATAGAATTAATGATCCTCCATGTATGTGGAGAATTAGAGGTAGATTGGGAAAAAAAACAAATGTGGAAGTGTTGTGGTTCGAAAACTGGGGGTGTTAACAGTCGACCGGTTCGTTGCAAGACGAACTCGGTTATTATTTATTTATGTGTGGAGAACGTTAATGAATCAAAGGTGAAGGGACACGAGGATTTTAGAGTGGAAAACCTCGGAAGCGAGGTAAAAACCACTTGACTAAGGGCTAAAAGAAGTGCCCTTAGCCGGTTCAATAAGTGAATCCATGATCACACAATACATGTTCGTTCAGCAGACAACAAGAGAGAAAGGGAATCGAAAATAAATCGAGAGTATTCTTTCTTCCAAGGCTCTGGAGATAGAAAGGAAGGAAGTCCTTTTTCATTCTCTAAGTGTATTTTTTATACTTCCACTGTACTGTGTACAGTAGGGTGTCGTTTTGTGTCTGTCTTTTGCAGCTAGGTCGACTGACGTCAGGCGGAACAGCTGCCGGAAACGGCTTCACAGAGCTGCACGACGTTGGACCTTTCGGCGTTGCCAGCCGGCTACTCTCTGGCCTCTAGTGGCTTGCTCCAATTGCCGAACCATGCTTATGACAAGGCTGTCGAGGGTTGTCATCGCATGTGGTGAGCAAGAATGGCCCGAAGTAGCGCCTGCAATAAGTGGACAGATCGGTCGGGCCACATGTGAGGAACTGGGCCCCACACCTCGGGACCGATAGCCAAAGGTGATCGATCGAGCCAAACGATATAAATGGGCCCTTTGCTAATGCGGGCTGGATCCGGGCCTCCAAGTTCGGCTTACGTTGTTGGGCTGTCTTGGCCAAGACTGGTCCTGACCCTGTTCGGGGTATCGGGTTCCGGGGATCTCGTCACTAGCCCCTCGGACGCGGTCACCACCATGGTGGTGACCGGGGTTCGATCAACAATCAAGATCGTTTGTGCACATGTGCCCGATCACAACGACGGAAACTCGTACCTGAACCGATCGTAATGGCGTCCTTGTGGACCGATCCAGCACTTAGAAGTTTCATGATGTGGATTTTCGAATTTGAAATCCGGAACAGTTGAGTGGCAAGGGCGTAATTCCAGACTCTGCAGTTGTTAACGCCTTTTCATATTCCAAAGGAGGGCAGATTGTCAGACTGCAGCCGCCTGCAGAGATGACGTGTCACCCTATGATTGAGCAGTACGGGATATAAAAGCCAGGATTTTTCCTTTGTGCAGCCATTATCACTCTCTGCGATATACTGCTCAGCCTTGGAAACCTCCAGCGATTCTCGTTCAACCGTTGCTCATCACCAAATCCTCTTCAAATTTTAAGGTAATCCTCCATGGCACCCCGTAGGTCTAGATACCCTGATATCGCTACCATGGACCTTGAAGCATTTAGGGTTAAGTTTTCCATTCCAACCCATTACCCCATGTGGAGGGGGAAGGAAGACGTTCCGCGCTTCCTTCCCGCTGAGATGAACGTTCCGGCTAGCGCTATACCTGTTAGCTATGCCTCCCTTAGATCTGGCTTGCGATTTCCCCTGCATCCTTTCGTCGCAGCCGTTCTTCGGGAGATCCACTACCCGACTTTCGCTCTTTTTTCGGGCAGTTACGTATATATTATCGCCTTTATCTATTACTGCCACAAACAGAGGGTGGAGCCGACCCTCAGGAATTTTTTCAATTTGTTCTTGGTGGGATCCCGTAGGGGCAGAAGGTTGTTAGGAGGTCGCAAGCTATATTACATAGCTACCCGAACGAAGGAATGTATTATCGTTGACAATGAAGATTCCCTACATGAATGAAAATCTTGCTATGTCTGGATAGACATCCCGAGGGAGGACTTGCTGAAAGTTACCTTCCTAACCAATCACCCAGACATCGGGAAGTTGGACCGAAGCCGGTTCAACCCATCCCACCCCGATATTGCCAATACCTTGGCAATGCTTCCTCCTCCCGAACGGCGTCTGAAACGAATTGACATCGTTCGGGAGAAGAAGCTATTGGAGATCGGGGTAGCAGGAAGGAAAGGAGCCCCTGCCCCGAAGGGTATCTTCTCCAGTTCTGAATCCTCTGAGTCAGAAGAATCGGGAACGACTTGGCCCTCTCCAATTCATATTCCTGATCCTCATTATTTTTCCTTTGCAGATTCCACTGATACTATGTACGGGAACCGACTTGCTGCAGTGGCTGCTGCTTCAAAAGCCAAGAAGGAGGCTCAGCTGCAGGCCTCAAAATCTAAGCCCAGCGCTGCGGCTGGGTCTTCAAGATCGTCAGGAAGCTCCAGCAGCCACAGGCCAGAGCCCCGATCGATGGACGAGGTGGATGAGGTTATCTCTAGGAAGATACACTCATTAAGCCTTCCTTCCATGTATATGATCGAGAATAATTCCCCCCTGGATCTTAACGTCGTGCGGTTATTGTTGCAGGGGTCGATTCGGGTGGAAGATGTTCACCCCTCATCCAGTTTAGGTGATAGGGCGCAGAGGCTTTCAGTTTCTGCGTCGACGAGCAAGCGGGGCCCCGAAGAGGAAGCCCCGAAGCAATACAAAAGGCTGCGGTCAACTGTGAGCAGGCCCGCAGCCCCGATCCCAACAAAAGGGGTCACAATCGGGGACAAACCGGCCCCGTCCTCGTCCAACCCAGAGGCCATTCGCGGGGCGATTCAGGAGATGGTGTCCTCCATTTTCAAGGCCCGGGGACCGAAGAGGGTTCCCCCTTCATGGAAGGATGCCACACTTTAAGAATACCAGCTCCTGGGAAAGAAGAACCCGCCCGGTATCGATGGCTCACTTCCCAGCTTGGTATCTGCATATCTGGAATCCCAAGCTGTGGTAAGTCGTTTTTAACTCATGTTCATGATCGGGTACACTTCTCTAACCTCATTTGGTTGTTGCAGTCACATAGAATGGCCTTGGACCTTGCTTCCACCGTCCAGCTCAGCAGCAGCGCTTCCTCGGCATCTGAGGAGCTCGAAAGCCAACTTGTCTTAGCTCAACGGCAAGTTGAGATTAAACAAAAGGAGTTGGAGGCGGTCATGGCCGATCGGGACCGTCTGAATGGAGAGTTGCTTGGAGCGGGCACTGAGCTGTCCTTAGCTGCCTCAAAGGCGGGGGAGGCCCAAGCAGCAGCAAACTCCGCCACGGCCCGAGTTTTGGAGCTGGAGCGTCAGATACAGGAGATATCTGACGAAAGCAACAAGCTCCTCCTGCAATCCCAAGATGAGAAGAATGCCTTGAAGGAAGAGCGGGAAGCGCTCAAAGAAGACCTGATCAGGGTTCAAGGGTCGACTGAGGGCGCGGTTCGGGAAGCCCTATTGGGTTTTGCCCGATCGCCCCTGATGTTTGCCTTAGCGGCAAATGTCTATAGACCGAACGTCTCCCAATACATGAACAACATGAAGGACCAAATAGTTAGCAAGTTTGGTCTGGATCCCGAAGATGAACGTTGGGAGACGCTTGACCCACTGACCAAGGATGGAAACTTCTGCGAGATCCCCGAATTGGATGAACCCCCGATGGAGAATGATCCCAACTATCCCCTTTTTGACCTGATGGAGAGATCGGTCAACGAGATAGTTGAGGAAAGGGGGAAAAAGGTGAAGGATCTCAAGGCGTGGATTGCAGAGAAGTCTGGCGCTGCAAATAAGGAAGAATGACAGATAGAATAGATTTCAAATTTCCCAGTCCTTTCTTTTCTGCATTTGTAAACTTTGCTTTGAGTAAAGCATCTTCCTTTCACATAATTCGCCTTAAATTATTCCAAGTATAAGGTCGGGGCTTAAGCCAAATATGGCCCGAACGGTCCTCACCAGTTAACTTTGAATTCTGCTAAGATTAGTACATTAGGGAACCCCAACTATACTAGGAGATCACACTTGAATCCGTCCAATAAAATATCATGACTTTGGCGGCGTTGCCATGGCTCTTCCAATGAGCCCCATGACAAATTTTTAGGCGAAGCTCCGGTTCTAAAAATAGTCTCATGGCGGGCTTTGGCTTGCCATTTGACAGGTTAACTCCGTCCTAGTTTCTTGCTCACGGATTAAGCGTAATGAAGCAAGGGCTACCTCTAGGTGATGAATGCCGTTTGAAGAAGGAATTGAGTTCGTAGTGAGTTCTGGGAGTATGCGATTTATCTAAGTACTCGGCAAGCGTGGAAGCAACTGACTTGTCAGAGCGGTCACACCACTTGGGAGCCTTATAGATGATCGCTACAGTCACCAGTCCAAACTCGTCCAGAAAACCCGACTCCAAGATCGGTCACCCACTTAGCTAGAATCACTTTGTATTGCATCCATTGTAACTTATTCATGTATAAGAAACTTGTTAAAGTTCAGAGTTACCATATATGTCAAACGCTTTATATAAAATAACGCCTTAAGTTCATAACATTCTACGTTCGGGGGATCTCACTTCCATCTAGATTTTTAAGCTTATAAGCCCCTGCGCCCAAGTTCTTCATGACCCGATAGGGCCCTTCCCAATTTATGTCCAGCTTCCCAACATTTCTCTGAACTCTCACATTCCTGAGAACGAGGTCGCCTTCTGAGAACTCCCTGGGCACAACTCGTTTGTTATGAGCTCGCTCCATTGTTCTTTGATAAGCACACATGCGTGCATAGATGACGTTTCTTTTCTCTTCAATCATCTCCAAGTCCAAAGATCTTCGCTCATTATTCAAGTGTTCGTCATACTGAGTTATCCGAGGGGATCTTATGGCTACCTCCACTGGACTGACCGCTTCGGACCCGTATACCAAAGAAAACAGAGATTCCTGGGTCGTTGAACGGGGTGTGGTGCGGTAAGCCCATAATACTTCGTAAATGTGATCGGGCCAATTTCCACCCAAATCCTCCAACTTAGTTTTTAATCCCTTCAGGATAACTTTGTTGGAGACCTCAGTTAATCCGTTGGTCTGGGGATGAGCTACTGATGAGAAGTGTTGAGCGATACCCAATTTGACGCAAAGATCTCAAACGGCTTTCCCGCGGAATTGAAGTCCATTATCAGATACAAAAGCTCGAGGTACCCCGAAGCGGCTTATGATGTTCCTCCATAGGAAATGCTTTACCACCTTTTCAGAAATGATGGCCACCGCTTCAGCCTCGATCCACTTTGTATAATACTCCACTGCCACTATGCAAAACTTGCGCTGCTGGACCGACCGAGGGAACGGCCCCAGGATATCAATCCCCCATCTGTCAAATGGACAATGAAGTGGGGTCATCGATAAGGATGCCCCTGACAACTGGGGAACTGGGGAATGATGTTGGCAAACACCGCAGTGTCTTGTGTACTTCTTTGCATCCTCAAGGAGCGTTGGCCAGAAATAACCAGCTCTTATGACACGATGATATAGCGATCGGGACCCAGAATGTATTCCGCACATCCCCTCATGAACATAAATCATGACGGCCTCAGCCTCCAAAGGGGACAAGCATCGCAGGAGCGGTCCCTCAAAACTTTTCTTGAATAGGTGTCCGTCATTGAGCACATATCGTGTCGCCCGGGTTTCAATCTTCCTGGCCTCGGACGCATTATCTGGTAGATGGCCGTTGGTCAGATATTTGATAAAAGGGGACATCCACGTGGCATCTTCTGGGGAGCCAATGGCATTAATCTTTAAATCTTGGAGTTCATGGCATAGGGCTCCCACCTCCTCGATCGACTGTTCGGTCACAGGAATTTCGACCGAAGGTCTATCCTGAATGTGGACCGATACTGTGCCCGGTCCAACGTCTGGTAAGCCTGCAACCAATCTGGCTAATGCATCAGCCACCTTGTTATGTTCTCTAGGCACGTGCTCGAGCGAGAACTCCTGAAATTTCTTTGCCAACTCCAAGACCTTTGCATGATATAATTTCATGGTTGGCTCGTGCGTCTCGAATCGCCCTGCGAATTGCTCCACCACCAACTTGGAGTCTGAGAACATCTGCACTTTACCAACTCCCATCCTTTGAGCAAAGGTCATCCCCGACAGTACGGCTTCGTATTCCACCACGTTGTTCGTTCCAGAAAATAAGAACTTGACCGCGGAGTGGATGACGTCGCCCTGAAGTGTGGTGTGGGTAATTCCCGCTCCATTGCCTCCGAAGGTTGATCCATCAACATATATGACCCATCGGTCGTCCTCTTGGTTGAGAAATATGAGCGATCGGGTCATCTCGACCACGAAATCCACAAGGACTTGAGTTTTGATGGCCCTTCGGGGAACAAATTCAATATACATAGAGCTGATCTTGATCTTCCACTTAGCCAACCTCTCATTAGAATCCGCCTGACTCAATACTGCCTTCAAAGGCTGATCGGTATACACATAAACCTTGCGACCTTAGAAATAATGCTTAAGCTTAGCTATAGCTTTCTGCAAGGCCAACATGAATTTCTCCAAGGTTGTGTATCTTGTTTCGGCTTGTACCAGAGAATGGCTAACGTAGTAAACGGGCCGATGAATATTATCCCCGATGGTCACCAGGGCTGCGCTGACTGCGGCTTTTGACACGGCCAAATACAACCCCAAGGGTTCGTAGCACGTCGGGCTCACCATGACAGGATGAGTGCTCAAATAAGTCTTCAAGTTGGAAAATGTCTGATCGCACTCCTCGGTCCAACCAAGATGGCTAGCTTTCCTCAATGTCCTGAAAAAAGGTAGAGCCCGGTCAGTGGATCTATAAATAAATCTGCTTAATGCCGCCAATCGGCCAGTCAGCCTTTGGAATTCTCGCTTGTTTCTTGGAGGCTGCATGTCAATAATAGTTTGGACTTTCTCAGGATTGACCTCGATGCCTTTCTCAGAAATGTAATATCCAAGGAACTTGCCATTTCGAATCCCGAAGCAACACTTGTTTGGATTTAGTTTGAGTTTATATTTACGGCATACTTCGAAACAACAAGACAAATAAGGAATATGGTCTTCATCATTCATGGACTTGACAATCATATCATCAACATAAACTTCCATAACATGGCCTATCAACTCCCTAAAGATCTTGTTGACTAGCCATTGGTATGTTGCTCCGGCGTTCTTTAAGCCAAATAACATAACCTCATAGCAGTAAACGTCGTCTTCCGCCATGAATGATGACTTCTTTTGATCTTTCTTAGCAAGGAAGATCTGATGATACCCGAAGTAAGCGTCCATGGTACTCATCATGGTGCTGCCCGCCACGGCATCTACCAATCCGTCAATATGCGGCAGTGGGAATGGGTCCGACTCGCAGCTTTTGTTGACGTCGGTAAAATCCACGCACATTCTCCATTTCCCATATGCCTTGGAGACCACTACTGGGTTTGCAACCCACTCAGTGTAGTGGATCTCCCTGATGAAGCCCGACTGCAGCAATTTGTTCACCTCTGCCCGGATGATCTCAATCTTCTCAGGATAATAACGTCTCATCTTTTGTCTTATAGGCTTGATTCCAGGTTCGGTGTTGATCCGATGCTCACACTCGGATCGGTCAATCCCCGGAACATCGTCCGGGGTCCATGCGAAGATGTCCACATTGCTCCTTAGCAATCGGACCAGCTCTTCTTCGAAGGTCGGGGCTAGATGTGCCCCGATGCGTGTAGTCTTGGTGGAATCATCCTACACCAAGTTGATGGTCTTGAACCCGACGGGTTCCATAGCTTGCCTCGGGTGTGGGGGCTCTTCGAGCAAATCTACCCGAGCTCTCTTGATAGGTGTCAGGGTGCGGCACGAGCTCATGTAGCACTGTCTTGCTACTTTTTGGTCCCCCTTGACAGAAATCACTCCATGAGTGGAGGGGAACTTGAGCATCATGTGGTACGTGGAAGGGACTGCCTCAAACTTACTGAGGCCCGTCCGTCCGATGATAGCGTTGTACGACTTCAACGACTATAAACTCTAGGTTCTCCGATCGGTCCCTGCGCGGTTCTCCTAACGTGACGGGGAAAAGAATTTTCCCGCACGGTATAACACTTCTCTGGTCGAATGACCAGAGGGTGATGTTGGCAATCGGGAGATCGTGGGCCGCGGCTCCTAGCATCTCCGCTACTTCACGCTTTATCAGGTTGCATGAATCCCCGGTGTCCACCAGAATCCTATGGACCCGTCGGTCTGCAATAATTCCAGTGATGATAAGAGGATCATCACATGGATCGGTGACCCCTTCCCGATCGGCCGCGGTAAAAATGATTTCCCCCACAAAGACTGAGGACCGCTTAGCCGATTCATACTTCACCAGTGCCACAGATTCGGAGCTCTCGGGGAACTCCTCACGCGCTGCTCTTTATCGGTCCCTAACCGACTCATTAATCCTTATTCCGCCGGAGATAACATAAATATCTCCAGCGACCTCCCTTTCTCTGGGCACCTTCTGATTTGGGGGAGGTTGGGTGCCCACTTCGGCAGGTGAGGGAGCTGGTTGCTCCCTCCTGTCTCCTTCATTTCGCGGGGCCCTACCGCCTCGGCCCCGCCATCTCCTTCTTCGGCCCTGGCCCCGGTTCTCTTGACCGGGCTGGCCCCTATCCTGTTCGGGTTGGGGAGATCTTCGGTCTCCCGCCCGGTCGTTGTAATGTCGGGGCTTACCCCGATTGTCTCTTCCCCTTGGCCTGTGACGATCGTCACCCTGATGGCCCGCTCGGGGAGAGTCAGCCCGCTTGCCCCTTCGATCATCATGATCTGGCTTTTCCTTATTCATTGCCGCTACTGTCTCTCGCAGTAGCGGGCATTTCAAAGTTGGGTGATCGCGGTTGTGATGCAACTCGCAATAGACCCGATTGTCCTCCTTCTTCGGATGAGCGATCTTTTCAGCCACAGCCTCAACTTCCCACGGCTGTTTCTTAGGGTAAGATACCCTATGGTCACCTGCGGGATCAGAATTCCAGCCAGGCTTTCGATTTCCCGCTCCCAGCGCTTCATCCACCTTGATGTACTTGTTGATTTTCTGAAGGAGCTTTCCCAAGGTGGATGGTGGGCTATTCACAAGGCTGGCCGAAAGGCCACAAGGTCCTAAGACCTGCTGCAAGATATCGATTTTGTCTCGGAGCTCCAACTTGATACCCCGGGCAGTTCGGTTGAACATCTCCATAAAAGAGCGGAGACTCATCTTCGCCGGGATATACTTCATGTCGTATAGTTCCTGCCTGCTACGAGGCGGTCCTACGTTTGGAGCGAATTACTCCGAGAAATCCATGATGAATCTGCCATACGACTGTATGGATCGGGCCGGCAAGTTCTTGAACCAGGTCCGAGCATCGCCCTGCAACCCTGCCGCGAAGATGTGGCATTTCAATGAATCGGAGGCCCGAATGGTCCCCATCCTCAGCTCAAAATCTGCGACGTGATCAATCGGATCGCCGTCACCTCGGAATACAGGTAACCCCTCAGGGTTACGATAGTATCGATCGGGGATTACGCCCAGATCTCTTCAGAAAAAGGGAGCATCAAATCTCCCAACGCGGCGGAGACGCCTCCAGATTGCTGGGATGACGCCTGGGCCACATGTAGATTGTGCCACCAGTCATCATCCTTACTCCGCCTGATAGGGGCACCCATGGCCCGATCGAAAAGTCTAAGATTACGCTCCAGATTAGGATCGCAATCCCTCTGCGTTCGCAGGGCCTCCAACTCCCTGGTAAGCTAGTCGATGCACCTCTGCATCTATTCCTGGTTCGTCCCAGGAACGGGAGTTGGAGTTCTCACTGGAGGAGGCGGAGTAGATTGGTATCTCGGCCTCCTCATTGTTATTCCACGCCTGACAATCTCCTCTTCATCGGAGCTCGGCGCTTCAGGGTCGCTTTCGTACCCCCTGTTGGTTGGAGCAGGGCTTGAAATAGCCGGTGGTTCTGTTCCACTCCTCTCCGACGTAACTTCCAGAATAACTTTCCTAACAACAGCTTCCAGGTCCTGTAAAGAGAACGTTGAGGCTGGAACACTGCTGGGGAGCTTGTCACTATCGTTCGTCGAAGTTCCCGTCGCCATGCCTTTGATTATCCTATCCCAGGTAAAGACCTCAAATGGGGATTAAAAACTCGTCCCCACGGACGGTGCCAAACTGTTGTGGTTCGAAAACTAGGGGTGTCAACAGTCGACCGGTTCGTTGCAAGATGAACTCGGTTATTATTTATTTATGTGTGGAGAACGTTAATGAATCAAAGGTGAAGGGACACGAGGATTTTAGAGTGGAAGACCACGGAAGCGAGGTAAAAACCACTTGACTAAGGGCTAAAAGAAGTGCCCTTAGCCAGTTCAATAAGTGAATCCATGATCACACAATACATGTTCGTTCAGCAGACAACAAAGAGAGAAATGGAATCGAAAATAAATCGAGAGTGTTCTTTCTTGCCAAGGCTCTGGAGATAGAAAGGAAGGAAGTCCTTTTTTCATTCTCTAAGTGTCATTTTTATACTCCGACTGTACTGTGTACAGTAGGGTGTCGTTTTGTGTTTGTCTTTTGCATCTAGGTCGGCTGATGTCAGGCGGAACAGCCGTCGGAAACGGCTTCACAGAGCTGCACGGCGCTGGACCTTTCGGCGTTGCCAGTCGGCTACTCTCTGGCCTCTAGTGGCTTGCTCCAATTGCCGAACCATGCTTCTGACAAGGCTGTCGAGGGTTGTCATCGCATGTGGTGAGCAAGAATGGCCCGAAGTAGCGCCTGCAATAAGTGGACCGATCAGTCGGGCCACATGTGAGGAACTGGGCCCCACACCTCGGGACCGATCGCCAAAGGCGATCGATCGGGCCACACGATATAAATGGGCCCTTTGCTAATGCGGGCTGGATCCGGGCCTCCAAGTTCGGCTTACGTTGTTGGGCTGTCTTGGCCAAGGCTGGTCCTGATCTGTTCGGGGTATCGGGTTCCGGGTATCTCGTCAATATTCATTTTTTATAAAATTGAATTCTCTTATATAATAAATTTATAAAATATTTGTAGTTTAAAAGTTAGAGTTTATGTAACTCTAAACAAATTTTAATATTATTTGATATTATTTTATTTAAAAATAATAGTCGAGTCGAAAATTCGGCTATTACAATATTGCCGAGTCAAGTCGAATGGAATCGTGTCGTACCGAGTTGGTGCCTCGTAGGTTTAAATCTCCCGACAAAATAATACTCATGTTGGGCCTAGGCCCAATAATATCCAGCCTATGGTGAACAAGTAGGCCGACAGGCAATGACCCAAGAAACAGAAATGTTATTCATTGGGCTGAGGAAAACAAATTTAAATAGTAATGCAGCAGTTTTGCTCTCAGTTGTACTTAACTATTTTTCGTATATTATCAGTATTATATACTGAATTTTTTAAAAAAATTCTATATGACCCGATATATTTAGATTACACAACTCTAAATTAGATCTCTTGTAAAGTAATAAATAAAATTGAGGACATTTATTTAAGTGTAATATATGCATCCATACAAATCGTGTTGGTCGGCAAATCGATTGATTCGATTAATGTTAAAACTCGAATTCAACTTCATTTTTTATGAAACAAACCAAATTATAATCGAGTTCAAATTCCTAGGTGATATATCCATGCAAACATTTATTATGAAGATATACATATTCTTATAAAGTTGTTCACGGGTCGAGAAAGCAAACATATCGAAATATTTAAATGACGGTCTTGGCTTGTGGCTTTTTGGAGTTTTCGAGTCGGATTACTTATTTACTATTTAAGTTTCTTTACAAAGATATTCAAGAGATTTGTAATTGAGTTAGATTATATATCTATATAAATATTGATAAATTATAAAAGGATAGCGTTTCTTAGTGATATAAGAAATCAACCATTAGCCACTTCTTGTCAGGATCGAAAATCGACCCGAATATGGCTGTCAGAGGATGATCAAATCTTCTTTCAATTTCCAGTTTGTTCATTTGTTGTATAACTACAAATTTGATTTTAATAGTAGATTCCAAGCCTACAATTCAATTACGTCCGTCGGATGGTTTTTTATCATTTCTTGCTTATGTCCAATGATTAAACAAGAACAACAAAAAAACCTAATAATTACATAAAATGTTTCCATCTAAATAATTCAGTGTTTTTCTTATTGGATTTGTATGTTGGCAATGTCGAAAGAGTTTGCTCTACAAAAAGGGTAACAAATGAACAAGCAAATAACGTTGAATTCTCATTTTTTGGTGATGTGTGACTTTGAAGTGANACGGGGCCCAGCGAGCCTGAATTACGAGAATACCCCCTGAGAATGTCTCGCGATAGAGATATGAAAATACCGAAAATACTACGTAACCATGTCGAACGAGCCCCCGGGTAAGGATAAATTCAAGAGAATATACCCGGGTAATATCAGACATAATTCTTTTAGCATTTGCTATAGTGGATGAGGAAAGTAGTGATACTTGGAGTTGGTTTCTTGAGCTTATTAATGAACATATTATTCGTAAAGAACGTTATACATGTATCGTTTCTGATCGAGGTCCTGGATTAATAAGAGCATTACGTAGAATGTCTGCATTCAATGATCCTGAGGGTTGTTATAGATTTTGTATTCGACATGTGGTTTCGAATTTCATGGATAAATTTCGAAATAGTTATCTCAGAGATTTGGTTTGGGCTGCTACATATGCAATTGAAGTGTCAAAGTTCGATGAAATCATGGAGAAGATTCATACAAAAAGTGAAGGTGCGTATAAGTGGTTGCAAAATATAGTGCCACAACGATGGACTTTCGCACAACGATGGACTTTCGCACATGAGCGAGGTATGACTCATATCCTTTTATTGTGTTTTTATATTTGGTTAACATTATTAAATGTTAGGTACGGAGCTAAAACTTCAAATCGAGCTGAATGTTTGAATAGTATGTTGAAAAATGTACGGCGTCTACCTATCACAGCTATTGCACAATCTGCTTTTGTTCGTTGCTTGGATTTTTTTACTCAACATCGCAATGAGATTGAACTTTTGAAAATGAAGCGACATTTATGGCCAGACAATGTTTATAAACGATATTGTCGTTGGGATAAGAAAGCAACACGGCTTACTGTTAAACCATATAATATAGTTGATATGACATCATCTGTAAATGTTCCAGGTAAACCAGGACGTCACGCTAAAGTGTATGTTGTTAATCTCAAGGATCGATCTTGTTCTTGTGGAAAATGGTTAGCATATAAAGTGTCTTGTTCACATGTCATGCAGGTTAATGTTTTGCTACATTTTTAACAAGTTTATTGATATATAAATGATTAATATTTTATTATGCTTCTAGGTATGTAGATACTACAAGTTGATCCACGCAAATTGTTACCAGATGAATATGCATATTGAAACAATGGTAGCTACATATGCATATTATTTTGATATATAACTATCAAAATATTGTTGCCGACCAATATTGTTGTACCGGCTGGTATACCAATCCATAATTCTGTTCCTGTCCGATATGACTTATAATAAATGAAGTTAAAGCGGTCGGTACAGTTCTTATCGGTCATGATCAGTACGAGGTATATTTCCAATATAACTGTGGTATACCGATGATATATAGAAATATCGATGTATCGGTCAAATCCGATATTTACCTATATGACCAGTATGACAGGCGGTATACCACCGCTATGACTCCCATGCTTGTAAGGTTGGTATTCCGCCCGGTACAAAAAAATATTTTGAGAAAAATAAATTTTTGTTATCATACCGCTTTTCGGGTGGGATACCAAAACAACCTCTGAAATGACCATAAAATTTGATCGTCACCAATATGTAGATAGAAATATATGCATGTAACCATGCTCAAAAATTTCAAGACAATCCAACGGTACAACTATGAGATAGGAATTGAAAAACCAAATTCTGTGTACTTGAAAAATTAGAAACAAACACTTCTAGAGCACGTTAATTCGAACATTGAAAAGACAATAAAAATCAATCTTCACCGTTCAGAATGGAGAATAATATTTTTGTAGCAGTATACAAAATATTCAGAAAGATCGAACGGTTCAATTCTTATAAATAGACTGAATAACAAAGTTGCGTTGAATCGAAATATATATCCGTTTTATCCAACATAAACTCTGGAATAAAAATTCAATTGAATTAAAAATGTCCCCATGGACGGCGCCAATATTATCGCTGCTAAAAATAGGCAATAACAAAATTCTGACCTCCTTCTCTGGGTAGGGGTCATATGCGAAAGTATTACGAAAACAAGAAGGAAAAGACATGCTTTTATAAGTGGAAAACTTTTCTATAAAAGAAAGGATAAAACCACCCCGGCCGTAGTGTCACGACCCGAATCCACGATAACTCGCTCCGAGTCCAACAGTGGGCCACGCGCATTCACGCCCAAAGCCTCGTGGAACAAGTTTATTTAAAATCAATATTACCGGTGCTTTATTTATAACCAAAAGGGGACAACGAGTCTTCATTTCCAATCCATCGATTGGAAATTATTCAAACATAATAAGGAATAGACTAAAACAACTTTAAGGTCCGACACAACTGCACCGGCCCGTCCTTCCATGGGTAACCCTCTTACTCCGCACGACCGCCATCGATCTCGGGTTCGCATAAGCCAACATAAACATAAACACACTTATGAGTTGATAACTCAATAAGAGACCAACGATTAACATAACCCCCATGCCCGTGCGCGTACGAATACCACTCATGCACCGAGCGTGGTGTCATGCCCTTGACCCCGATGATGCCTCTGCCATAGTCATGCCATATATCATACCGTACCATGCCCGAGACGTGTCTCAAGTCAACTGATGGTGGCTACTCCGCGTCCCATACCGCGGTACCTTCGGGTTCGGTCTTAATCGACCGTACCCTACATCCATGCGTTCCCCCTTGGGGTGAACGATTTTAGCTCCTACCGTGATCTAGTCATGTTTCCACCAGAGATACCCTAGCCGAGGGGTCCAATCCAGCTCAACCTTACACGAGCTCGTCATAGTGCCTTGCCCCAGGCAAGATCTTTTCCATACCTTAGGTGCCTCGCCTCTGGCTAGCTCTTCTCCAACAATTACCCATATCAAACATCGTATCTTTGTGGCCTTGTCCCCAACAAGGTCTTTCCTATTTGCGTGTCTTGGTAATGACTCGGGTTGATGCCATTAGGCACCAAAATCCTATCATAACCACTCATCTACACTTCTTAGTTGCCTCGTCCCATACGAGGTCTCCCCCTTTCGAGGATTCAAGATTCAATTTTACTTGTCGCGGTCGAACCCTCGTCATGTCATTATCCCTTCGTGGTTCACGGTGACTCACATGGCATGGTGAGTACCGATTCACCATGTTAGGGTGAACTCCATCGATCGATTCGCCGCCGTCCACTTCTTTACCGTTCCGCTTAGTCGAGGCTATCACGTACTAGGTTAGTCACGGCACGACGACCGACGAAAGTGTTCTTCATATCATGACCCTCCTTTCCCAAACATAAACATGAACGTAAAGTCTCTTACCCTTTGTTGTACTTGCTCTCGCTCATGTACCACCAACTCCTTGGCAAGTTTCGTTTTGTGTCTAAGTCTTGCCAAGGCTCAAGGTATTTATAAAATTCATGACTTGATTTGAATCATGCATTGGAGTCAATCATTCCCTAATTCCAAGGCAATCTAATCAATTTACTCTAGTTCCAAAAAAATCACATTAAAAGTGTGTTCTTTAAAATTTTTCTACTTTAATAAAATAAAAATAAAATATTTACAGAACATACAGTTGTTTTCTTTATAATTTTACTAAAAATAAAAACTACTTTTCATTTTTTTGCCTAAATCCAAAAAAGAGTAATTTGGTTAGTTTTCAAATCTCATTTCATTCTAAAAAATAGAAATTAAAAATTCATACATACAGCTTAATTTCCGCCCTAATTTCAAACCAATCCCGTGGGATTTCCCTTTTCCTCTCATAACTTGTGCATCTACTCTTTTTATGTGGTCAACACTACATAAATCTCTCCNGACACTTAGCTAATTTTACGGAAGAGACAGTCATGTCGATCGATGTTATTATTGTTGACGATATGATCGGCATTCTTGCGGTCGACATTACTACGATCGTCGATTGTTTTGATCGACAATAATATGACCGGCATTAACGCGATTTGCACTCGTATGGTTGGCTTATTATTAACAAACGCATTGGTTTGGTATTGCATGTGAATTGTTAATTCTACTATATACAAAGGATGTACAAAAGTTACATTCATGAAGAGTTAAACCTTAGATCTCCTAAGCTATCTATTACAAGTTTGTCTAAGTGATCGGTAAGATGACCAAATTTTGGATTGTCATCGTCCTCTTGAGTTGGTGAGCGAGTGTTGAAATCCCCTATCGAGGGTGATCGGGTCGACACTCTCCCAATCCTCGCAGTTTGGATTTAGTCCAAAGATATTGGTGATCTTTTGGACTATTATACCCTTCTGTTCTTTAATTATTCCGAGGGAGTACGTCATTGCCAGATTCTTGAAGGTTGGTGAGATGACGAACCTATCCAAAAATGAAGTTGGATCTTTGACATGTTTGTCGATCGCTTGCTGAAGAGTGGTAATTCGACCATAATAATCAGTGCACCTTGTAGTGACGTTGGGGAGGTCATTGTCAATAGAACTCATGAAAGTTTGAAGTTTTTCTTTATGAGTTTTAAGAGCGTGACGATATTCCTTATCGGCATACCGAAAAGCGTGCTCTATACAGTTGAAATTCTCTCGTTCGACATCCAGAAGAGTGGTTAGGAGGTCGTATTTATGTTCGAACTCAACACTCCTCGTCATTTTTGATTGAGTCTCTTGTGACGAACGAGATAGTTCTTTGGCGATAACATCTACTCTATTCTCCAGTGTCTTATTTTTCTCCTGAATGTGGGGGAGTTTTGTGTTTGACGTCTTGTTTCGGCTAGCCCCCCTCTAGCCGAGTGGACTTATTCCTTTCCTCAGCAAGTTTGTTCTTTTCTTCTGCAAACTTCCTTTGCGGAAAGGCGGTTACCTTCAAGGAACATTTTGTCTTTTAATACATAGACAAAAGTTCCTTCGACATCTACGACGATCGACAATTATGAAATTATAGGGAATGTAATTTATTGAAATTATTTGAAGTTACCTCGCGAATGGTGATCAATGTGTTACCAAGCGAGGCAGGTAGTAGGGTCGACAGTGTGCCAACCTCCATCATCTCGTCGATGTGATGACTGACGAGCGACTGACGAGCATCCCTAATGCTACCTAAACTGTCGCACGCTTGATGTCAATTTCCGTCGACCGGCAACCGGAGCTGGTGTAAGGACCCCTCGGGGGTGCGAGAGAGAGGGCACCTTAGGCGAATCCCTACATTGGCTATAGACGGGGAACGATCAGAGATTAAGTATAGTGATTCGTCTTCCATTGCACGAGGCCTTTTCCCTAGCAAAGTGGCAAGCGGAACGTTAGAACTGGAAAGTTAAGCGTGCTCACCCTGGAGCAATTCAGGGATGGGTGACCCACTGGGAAGTGTGGGAGCTAGGGAAAAAGTAAAGTCGTGGGGACTAGGTGGGTGTCATTAGGGTCAGCCTAGTTCAAAGCGGACAATATCGTACAAGCGGAAAGACGGGTCGTTACAGGCTGGGTGGTCAAAGGATCCACCATGTTTTGCCTTTAGAATTTAGCAAACCATGATGGAAAACTTTGACTCCTAGTGGACGAACTTGCTTCAGAAGGTGACGAAGGGTTGTTCGTCATTTGGACTAGTTGGGGAGGATCAGCGATTGTTATGACGTCCGCTGTCATGCCTCATCTTATATATATAAATATAATCTAAGGTGAGACATGATGTCGTACTCTATAAAATAGAGCACAATGTCATACATGTTCTTATTATCTATTCAAATGCATTTGTACAATTATAAGTAAACAATACCTCACAAATCTTAAAACTTAAAACACTTACACAAAAGACTGTAAACATAACAATACACGTCAACAAAACCTACACACAACCCTTTACTCTTTCTTGACTTGTGACAAACTGATTGACCTATTTAGATCTCCTTGTCGTCTTTACCTGGTAGGGATGAGTTGTCATAAGACTGTACCAAGAGAAAATACCTAAACAACAAACATATAATAACAAACAATCAAAACATCAACATATGAAATGGAAACACATATATACTGCATTTTTCTTTATCTTGTATTGCCGGTATGGCGAGCCCGATAACCCATCTCAACCCTTGGCTTAGGCATCACCAAAGATCAAGAAAACATAAGAAGCAATACTCAAGTATTGATCAAAAGAAGTCACCCCTCTTCACAACACATGAATATGTCAACATACATGTTTTGGATCCCCTATATCATAATTTTGGCCATGTCCACTTTCATGTTGCCACAAGCTAGCTTGTTTTGTGCCTAATTCCATGGTAAAACCATGTTGCCAGGAGTGTGCATCCACCATTCCTCAAATTTTCACAAAACAAGACAATTTAAAGATAAAACTACTTGCTAAATTTTAGGCTTAGTCCAGCGACACAAAACACCATACATAATTTGAGGGCTCAACTGAACTTAATATTTAATGTAAAAGCACTAATTTGAAATCTGATTCGACAAGCTAAAACATCATAAGAGGACGCAACTTCATCAGAGCACTCAAACGTTTCATAAAAAACCATTAACAGAAGATCTTTAAATAGAAGAACAGTTCTGCGAGGGTTTGGAAAACATTTCATAACATCTTAACATGTGTTCCTCTACCTGTAAACATAACATATATAGAAACTAGACTAAACAAGGAACAAACCATGCAGGTTTCATCACAGAATCGCAGCCAAAAAGTAATAGTCAATTCATCAACATCAGCAACAAAACATAAAATGCAGAAACTGTATTTTAACTTGTAAATCTCAATCATGCCACTAGCTTTTAGTTTTACCCTAAGCTGCGTGGAAACGCATTATATTAAGTTTTTTTGCTTTTTCGTTACTCGTTGAAACGGGTACGCGTTTTTTGGCTATTGAAGCGATTCTATAAACTAAAGTAGAGAGACTTCATAAACAAAGAAAGCCGTCGTCCATTTTTGGGTGAGAGGGAAGGATTCCACCACTCCTGTGGAGAGATTACTTAACTTTTAAACTAAAATATATAATACAATTTAATATTTATATAAAAATATGTAACATTTATGGTGTCTAAATAAAAAGAAATACTTGTATAATAATTTCATTTTATTATAAATAAATATAATAGATATCATTATTATCTTTTTTTATTTGAATAATGTTTTATCAGTAGAAACTCTATCTTAATCGTTCTTTGTTTCCCGTTTCTCACGTTTCTACGTTCTAACGTTTTCCGTTCCGATTAGTTTAGGTTTTCCCCCTTGATTTTATGTTTTCTAAGCTCAATGGTACCCTAGGAATGTTTCTCCCTTTCTGGTTTTGTCCAAATTCACTCTTCAAAGACTCCAAATGGTTATGTTTTATCTTAACCAAGTTATTCCCAAAGTCATATTTATCCTTTTGTCTTCTTATAATAATAAAGAATGAATTGGTATTCTTTTATGTAGTATTTAGATCCCTTATTTATATCATAGACAATACATATTATGAAATTTCATTCCTTATACTATATAAACTATAGATAAAAACTACACAGCATCTTATTTTCTAAAGATCAAAACTATTGCAACTAGTGATTATGTGTATTCTATATTATTTACCTTGTTAAAGATATGTGTTGTCTCTTGGCCTTACATCCGCCAATCGCATTGGAGGCTCCCTCAGATGGTTGATCAGTTGAACTTGCTCGACCTGCAGAAATTTGTTGAATAATGAGCATTGTTCGGTAGTACAACCATCGATCTTATTGCAACTTTCAAGTGTAAGGTCTTCTAAGAAGAGGTTTACCCTTTCTTCGAGGGGCTCAATTTGAAAAGCTACGCTTGCCGAAGGGTTTGAAGAGGCCCCTTCTACAAGTTCGATCTATCGCAATGCTTCTACTGCCCTAGAAGCATCCATTTCTGCAGTTATTTTAGCTAAGGAAGGTGGTGTTGGGGTAACGAATCACTTCCGATCAGACGCATAATAAAGTAAAATTGGTATCAAATCTGTGAGTTTCTTCTTTATATCGTCTCTTATTCTTTGAATGTTGATTGCAAGCACGATGTTTACGTGGAACTGGAGAATTCCGGATAAAACCACTAAAGTTAGGTATGCACCTTGACTCTTAATCTACTAAGAGAAATAGGACACAAGAAACACACAATTTCAGATACACGAATACAGTCTTGATTCTTGCACTCTTGATATCGTCCCTCTTCCGTATACAACCCCTCTAACGAGCACTTCCAACCTTATCTCTCTTGTGATTCTCAGAAAGACTTCTTCAGAAAATATCGGTTAGTTGAACTCCTTCTTCTTGAATTGCCTTTGTGTTTTCGTTTTTGAATGATTTCAGTTACATCCTCAAACTTCTGCACGTCTGTATATTTGTAACCTCCAGTGGCAGTTATCTTCCAGGATCATGGGCCATTACATGCAGCCCATTTACATGTCTTTCTGCAAGTGAATTGGGCCTTATGTTGGGCCTGTAAGAAAATACAAAACCAAATATTATACCAAATATATATATAATACTCTTACGTCCCACAGGTGGCGGTGACGATGACGATCTCTTTTTTGACGAAGATCACTGCAGTTAGAAAATAAAGGAGTTTGAAGGTGTATGGATTTTATAGGGTCCATCAGAGAATTTTTACCTTTGCCTTCTTTGCTTTCTTCTCCTTCGGCTTCTCAGTGATCATCTCATGTTGTCTCTTCATTTTTCCTAAAGAGTGTATGGATGAAGAAGCTGAGAAAAGAAGACAATATTAGTATATGACATGAGAATGAAGAAAAAATGACAAGTCTAAGAACTTAAGTTCGGCGGTTGGTGATGATGGTTGAACCCAAGGTCGACAGATGCGATCACTCATCGATCGAGAATATATGTACAGTTATATGAGATTATCCTCTGCAGACATCACTTTCCAGTTTAGACGATCGTCTTTTTCTGGAAAGAGAGCCATTATGGTCGGCAAGGTCTTGAGCTGATCGGTGGAAATTGTTGTTTCTTCACCGTCGATCGTCAGTTTCCCAGTTGATGCAGACACTTGGAGAGGGAATTCAAGGTTGTTATCTTGAATTCCGACCCAGACAAAAATATTGTACCAGTCGTGTTGCGAATCTGGTCGATCGACAAGATCATGATCTTTGTATATGCAAACAAAGTACACAATTTGCGTTGGGCAAATACTTGAGTGTCTGATCTCCACATCACCTTGTAGTCCGTCAAGAAGTTTGTGACGGTCACGGCGATATTTTCAGCGTTGTATTTGTAAATGAAGACGACGATCACAAAGTAGTTGCTTGGCATCAGTGTAAACACGAGTATCGCCAAGGCTCACAACAGTTCAACAATGATAGGGTGTAACATGAATTTGAGCCCATTCTTCAGTGCATAAATCATCATTGGCACAATGTAGCTCAATGGTGATCAACCAGTAGTGGGCCACGGTTCATACCCAAGTTCCCCTACTTCCAGTCTGCACTCCTTTGAAATGGAGTATTTCTCGCGAACAGTTTCCAAATTAAGTGAAGGGGCCATATGTAAATATAACAAATCATCAAAAATGGAAGTCTCGTCGGAAATTGCATAAAATTATCGAAAAATAGTGACGGAATGTAGAAGTTCGCCGGGAAAATTGACGAAAACGGAAAATGAACCTTAGTTTATAGGAGAGGTGCTGGAGAAAGGAATAGAAGTCACCGGAGATTGGATGCCAGAAATCGCCTCTTAAAATCGTCTGTGAGCAGGAGAGATTTGGGAGCGCAAAAGGAAATGAAGACGCGTAAGGGTTTTGTTCTGACCCAACGCGCAATTATGCCAAGTGGACGGCTCGGTTCGCGACTCTATGAATTCTGCACTATTTACTAAGTTTGCGATGTGATAGCTTTGAACAATGTGAGAATTCGTATCTACATGTGCCGATCGTATATGGAAGATCTGATGACGCGTGTCGATTAATACGTGTACGCGCACAAACCATTACAAAGTAAACTTCATTCGACGTTTGACAATGAAGATCGTATGAAGTCGAGGGGCTAATGTTAATGCATGAATTTATGACGACGGGTCGAACCAGAGGTGTTATCGCTGCTAAAAATCCGCAATAACAAAATTTAGACCCCTTTTACGGATAGGGGTCGAATGAAAAAGTAATACGAAAGCAAGAAGTAAAAAGACACGATTTTTGTAGGTGGGAAACCTTTCTGTAAAAGAGAGGATAAAAAACCACCCCGGCCGTAGCATTTGAATCCACTATAAACGTCAAGTTTGTAGATTTACAATAGGAGAACATGATGTAGAAAACCAAAGAAAAAGATCATGTTTTGATGGCCGTAGTCGTAGGTTTCCCGGGCGAAAAAGAAAAGAATAGCGGCCTCCTCCTTAGGTCAAGAATCCAAACTCTCCTCCTTAACATTTTAACCATGTTTATATAGATGATTTGTCCAGCCCAATTATAACTCACTAGGCCCACCAATAATGGAATCCAATAAATAATGACTCATTAATCTCTAAATTAGGCACAATGGTCCAATAAATAAGTAACCCGATCCAAATACCACGATAAGCTATAAACAATGTCAATCATCAAAAAATCTCGATCTGCTTTATTTCTCGACTTGGAAATGACTATATAAATATATATATGTGTCATCGAATAAAAAGTATCTCAGGGTGATATCAAGAGGGGTCGGGTGTGCAGAGATGACTACAAGATAATGATCGGCGTATTTTTTGAATACACGATCGATGTTTATTGCATAAAACCCAATCGGTAAGCAGTTACATGATAGTAGTGAACCTGATTGACAATTTTCAGGTTGATCGACCCCCATCAAGACCAGATCGACAATGGACGATGCTTTTAGCGATCGACACGGTCGGTAGTAACACGTAAATGTCAACAATGGATGCGCCACCAGTCTCAGACGGCGCCGCACAAATTTTTGGCACTAAAAGTCATATTAATCAACTCGAGGACGTCTGACAAGGCAAGAGGAGATTACGATTAAGATTTAGTAATTCTTTATTCATCTTTTAACCTTATAAAGAGGAAGAGATGGATGAAGGAAAGAACAAGTTCTGAGGTTCTTCTAATATCCCACAAGGTTAGAAACTCTGTAACTTATCTTTTCTATTAGTGATATTTCTTCATGCGTTTGGTGCCCGTGGGTTTTCCTCCCGGTTTTCAAATTTCCCACGTATAATTCTGCATGTTTTTCATTACTGCAACAGATTACCCGCGGTTCTCTCAGATATTGATTTTTGTGTGATTGAGATGAGAAAATTTGGAAAAATGAGATTAAATTAAGCAGCATCGATTTTTACCCTTAACAGATATTGATTTTTGTGTGATTGAGAGGAGAAATTCGGAAAAATGAACTTAAAGAAAGGACAAAGGATTTTGAATATTCACTAATGATAATGTTGGGTTTTTTTGGTTTGTAAAAAAATAATGTGGAGATATAGGGAAATAAAAGTTTTGCTGAGGATTGATGGAGAAGTTTATAGGTTCTCATGAGCATTTCTGCAACAAAAGTTTCGATACAAAATGTAACGACCCGCTTCACCTGCACGATATTGTCTACTTCGCTTTAGACTAGTCCTAATGACTAATAGATTTTATTTTTTCCCTAACCATAAACTTTCCAGTTCCACTATATCCTTTGCCACTTTGCTAGGGAAAAAACTCGTGAAAGTGATGGGTGAATCATTATATTTAACATATGATCATTCTTCGTATATAGTCGATGTTTTTATTTTTCTAAGGTGCCTCAACACCCCTGAAGAGTCTTATATTCACCCCTCCTTATGGACTCAGCATCCTCGATGAGATTTACCTCACACTCCGACTATAACTCAGGTTATGTTCCGATATCATGATGAAAAACGGTAATTGAATAGTAAATGATTTATTTAAAATCTTTTTCATCATTTTTGCTAATTCACATTATTTCTTCCATATATTGAGAATCTCACTTGATTACATATTTGACTTGATTATCTTTTAATTGTATGGTTGTATTCCCGTTATTACTTATGGTCTGTGTACACATTACACTTCACCTCATACAAGTAATGCATCCAAATTTTGAGCGCAAATACCACCACGGCAAGCTCCAAATTATGTGTGGTGTAATTCTCTTCGTGCGTTTTCAGTTGCCTCGACGCATGAGCTATCACTCGTTCATTCTGCACCAAAATGCAACCTAACCCTTCATTAGAAGCATAGTTGTACACCACGAAATCCTGCTCTTCGGTCGGTAATACTAGCACAAGTATCATAGTCAATTTTGTCTTTAATGTCACAAAGTTTTCCTTACATTTCTCGTTTCATTCATACTTCACATCTCTTATGGTAAGATTCGTAAGTGCTTAGCTATATTTGAGAACTCATCTATAGACTTCCTATAGTAGTCTACGAAGCCAATGAAACTTTTAATTTCCCTTGCGTTCCTACGTTTTGGCAATTCTATTATTGTTTCTAACTTCGTCGGGTGAACACTTACCCCACCAGGTTAGTGAAGGCTATAACTTCTTCATTTTTAGTAAAAATCTTCATGGGTTTAATGCATTGTCGGTTTTCCACCCGGATCTCGATTTTCCCAAGTAAAAAAATTGTTTTCTTTTATACGGCAGATCGATTACATACGGTCGGAAACACAAAAAAAATTAATATTACGAGAATTGTATTTTTTCTCCTAACACGTGATATCTTGGTTTATTTTAAATTACCAGGTCATCAAGTTTTATCACGTACCTTGAATATGTAGTATTAGTGTATTCTAATCATAATATTGAAATCATACTTTAATCTATATTTATAATTATATGATATATTTGTTTCTCGTTGTTTATTATCTACGAATATTCCAAGCTTATTGATTTTCTTTTCTTTAATAAGTGTGAATATTTTCATATGATCTAACATTATAATATATCTTATATTCATCATAATAAAGTAATAATATATTTCATAGATTAACTTATTAAATATTTTATTTTAAATATATTTAATCTTGTAATATTATTATATTATAATAATATTTTATTCTTTTCCAATTCTCAATAGATTCATAAGGTATATATTGTAAGACTTCGAGTTTTATATGATATCTTAATATATTAATTAAGTTATTAGGCATTGATTAAGATAGGAAATGAATCTTGGGAATCAATTTTATAAGAAATGAAAGTAAGAATACTTTATATTTATAGTTTAGTAACAGGCTTCAAGTGATTGGAGGTATTTTATGCATTTTTTCTTGTCTACCACGTGGGTTTGGCTGTGGTTAAGGATATATTCGTATTTCAAGTGTTCTATAGTGAAAGAAATAGGAAGAAACAACTTACCAAAGGCAAGTAAACGAGCAGACAAACTACAACCACATTTTTGGGAGTAAGTGGAGAAAAATGAGTCTATGTTCTCTAACAAGTGTTCATAATTCTAAAGAGTTATTTCACAGCAGGTATAAGACACAAATAGAGGTATTTGACAAGGGAAATCATGGAAAAACGAAAGAAAAGAGTGATGATTGAGAGAAGCATATAGTTTAGCCAGCATATGCATCATGTTACTGCTGTATGTTATGAATTTTATTGTGACTGCTATGAATGTCGTATTATGATGATTTTTACATGTACTGAAACCTCCATGTGTCAATTTTCAAGGAAAATTTATGTTGTTATAAAATGAAATTAGACCAGAAAGTTATATTATAATTTTCAAGAACAATACAGTTTTTCATGCAAGTAGAACAGTCAAGTTCATGGTCTGATTTCCTATGTTTCCAGAGCTCTTATGAAATTTCTTATGCTTTTAAGTTTTTATAACATTGAAATGACTTTCAAATTAGTATTTTTATGTGATTTGTGGATGTCAATTGAGCTCTCATAAAGGAAAATCTTTACATCATAGATAGACTGTTGTTGTAAGTTCAAAATTGTTTTTCATGTCATGTATTTGTTTATATGTTTTATGTGAAAATTCGAGAGCTAGTGGACACAAAACTCTAACAACATGTTATTAATAACATGGTTTCAGTCAAGATATGAGCTAGTTATAAAAAAAGATTTATCAAGATGTAGCCACATACAGAGTAAGCATGAGGTGAATCCGACCCTTGGAAGTATCAATGGTTTGGTCGCGCTTTCTGTCCATTTCTTAGGTTAGATGACTCATGTATCATAATCCTTAACTCTTGGTGATGCGTAAGCCAAGGGTTAAGGCAGGGCCATGACTGTTACCTGGTAACCACAAGAACATAAATAAGAACAACAGTTTGCAAGATTATATGTTTATTATTATGCTGAATGTCATAGATTACATGTTTATAAGATTTTACCGCATTGATATTATTCTTGCTTATCTCTTATTACTCTCATGACCTCTTAATGAATTAGTTACACAGATAACAAAGACGAAAAGTAGGATATTCAGCTGCCAAGATATGTCAAGATACTAAGTCGACAGATGTATGAAGTTTTGTAAATAAAACTTAGTGTGTTTTATGTTGTGTGTATCGTTAGGATATCATATTATGACTATGTAAATTAGCTTCTACTGTGTTTTAAAGAATGATATGTATTATAGTTTCATGTAAGGCTTTGTATTCTAATTTTTAGAGTACGACATCATGTTATTTAATTAAGTAAATTAAGTATAGTAAATTAAATTAATAAGATAGACTGAATTTAAAAGTTAATGACATATATGTAATTAATGATATATTATTTTCAATTATTTACAAATATAACTATATATTATCATTTATAATTAATGATTATTATTCTTTTATATTAACATGTAATTAATATATCTTCAATATATTGTATTATATATGAACTCTTTGAATTTCTTAAAATTATCATTACAACTAAGGTTTTGAGACATTTTTGTTCTAAGTCCAGAACATTCAAATCATTTCTACTTTCAGAAGTCAAGAAAGAGAGGCGAAGAAGGTGACCACAAAGGAGATTGATCCCACGGCTGGCAAACTTGCTCCTCTCTCAGCCATTGATCTCCATTTCCCTCCAAACCAAGCTNATATTTTATTATACACTAGTTTTGGATAATTAAATTGTTTTGTAATAACAAATAGCCACCAGTGCATTCTTTTCAAAAATGTCCTAATGATTGAAAAGTAAATTCAAAGATAAGGAAATTCGCGAACTATAAAAAACAAAAAAATTATAAAAGTCTTTCTTATTCATTTTATCTTAATGAATATGATTCACCATGTGGATTTAGTGATCAAATACGAATAGCTGGGTTTTGTATGGTTCGTCATGGCATGAATATGATATAATTCTAATAATTAAACTAATAAATTATACGATTCACGAAATACAATGTACATTAACCATAATAGGTTTAGCAAGTCATCTTCGCCAACAACGTTAATACACGAGGAATCAATAGAGATTAAGTATAACGAATTATCGACGTTTGCATAATACCAATTTCTAGATTGATCAACTACAGATTGAATTACTAGTGGAACAACTTCAGCATTTAAAAAATAGAGTAATTTTGAAAGAAACATTGAAGTTGGTAAGACCAGTCAAAGTTGCAGTGTTTTAGGTCAGATTAGGAAGTTGAAATTTGACTTTTATTTCAAGACATAATGTCAATATAATACATTCAAATATTTACATTCGTGAACCCGTAGCCACGAAACTATTTGGTTGGCCAGCCGATCCGGACTGATGAACCGCTTGGGGTTCGGTCGGTTGTTAGACCGGCGGTCCCACACAGGTTCAATGAGTAATATAATTAGTATCAGTTATTGAATAAATAATAAATATATTTGTTCAGACAAACAATGCTCGGGGTTGGGACCAAGTAACATAGACATGGTCTTCCTCTAACAACTATTTTGTTTCTAAAATTGTTTGATTTCATTCATCATATATAAATAATGCTCAATTATAAGTTTAGTCCAATCACCGTGACATGAGTATATGTGAAGAATGAAAGTCAAATGATAGTCGAAAGATCTAGTTGATAGACATGACCAATCGAGTTCAAAAGACTCGATTTAGTTGATCGACTTGACCAACTAGGGTACCAAGGGGCTAATGGTGATCGGTATTGAAGTACAATCGGGGAACCTAACATGATTGTGATGGGTCTATTTAACATGCTTGATCAATCCCTTTGACCTTTTAAGATAGCGATCAAATGATTATGATGAATCTATTTGATATCGCTCGGATTGAAATTGGATCATGCCTTTTGTTGATTATTTATATGGAAGAAGATATTGTGTATCTTGTTAGTTACATATATGAAATAACATATGCGAATATATCTTGTTAGGTACATGTATGGAAGAAGAATATATGGTAGATGCGATAAAAAATATGGAAAAAGAATATTGTAGAATATTCGGTATGATAATTTTTAAATTAAATCTTGGTATATACTCTATAAATAGATGATATCATTTATATAATTGTAAGACATAACATATCGTTTCGTATTTTTCTTGTACTCTATAACATAGGGTTTCAATGTTTATTGGTGACGTGGTTTTCACCGATTTTGGGTTTACACACTAAATTCCGTGTCTTCTATTTTCTTCATTTTTTTGGATTCCCATAGGATTAATTCTATTCAACATCGAATAAATATAATTCTTTCTCTCATTAGAGGAATTTCCCAAGAGTATATTAATTAAATAATACATGGAACCATTATTTTAAAATGGACGACACACAAATTTGGTTTTCATTGTTTTCTAGTTTTGACAATTTTAATTCTCATACTTTTGTAATTGTGACAAATTAAGTCTCTATAGTTTTTTTGTACAAAAAGTAGTCCTTATACTTTCCAACTTTTAGTAAAACTGGTCATAAATGTTGTATGTATGTGGCAAAATTTGGTCATCGAGGTTTGTATTTTTTGCAATGAAATTTGGTGCCCATAAATTCATTGCTTTGTCAAATTTGGTTTTCGAGTCGGACCTGGATAAGCCGTGTTCCAACCAGAAAATCATGTAACGGGTAGGTGCACGTTATAAACCTATTTAATTTATGTTACCCAATTTATATAATTCGTGAACTAATTTTGCTACTACATCTAAACTACATGGACATGTTTTGTGTCGATTTGACTCTAGGGACTAAATATGAAATTTGATTACTGATTTTACCAAATGTCATAAATTATGAGACGAACAATGCAATATATCCAAAGTTCCCAAAAATGTCAAAAAAACTTGGAGACCTAAATCTACCAAAATCATCAAGTAACATACCAAAAGTGTGATTTTTCATTTTAAAATAGATAATACCGATATCTTGTCATATGAGTACTAACTACTTACATGAGGGGCAAACGAGTCGAACAAGTTCACCAACTTTTCGAACCGAACTACACAATATTTGAGTTTGAGTTTGAGTTTGATTTTTTCGAATAGGTGAGCTCAATTCGAGTTTGAATTACTAATGAACTGAACATTGAACCTAAAATTTTCAACGAACTCAACACTAAAAATTATATTCATATCGATTAATTAATTTGTACCGCTAGTCACTAATGGTAAAATATGGATAATAAAAGGAAAAATAATTAGTTTATTATTATATTAGGTCTTCTGCAACGGTGCCCGAAATTGTATCTAAACTGCCACATTGGCAACTTTGGTTGCCACATATGTATGGCCAGGCCTTGGCTACAATTATTTTAAATATTTATTTATTTAATAAAATAAATTTTATAAATCTAATATATTAATATTAATAAAATGCTTATTATATAAAAATACAAAAAATGATAAATAAATATTATTATCATAGAACATCAAAAAAATACGATTAAATAAAGAAATTTGGATTAATACGAAATAAAATGTTACATAAAATTTTAATATAACATCAAATATATATATTTATGACATAAGTTAAATATTAAATTATTGTATTTAATTAACGAAATACATATAATTGATTTTATTTGAATGAGGTGGATGAGAAAGAATGAAAAAAATTATGTGGATGATAGATAAAATGATATGTAGGAATGAGAATTGTGATGTATCAGTAGAGAAATTTGATATTGACGGATATGATCATGACCACGGTTGGAGATGGTCTTATATAATTAACACCTTATTAGCATTTATATCACGTTAGTGACTGTATGGTGGCTTGTGGACTAACAATACTCAGTCAATATGTTGGATTATAATTGATCATTTTGTTTATAATGTAAGGGAAATTCTCCGCAGTTTCTTTTTGAATGTTATTATCAACATTTAACACATGCATGCCACAGATTTTTCTTCCACTTAGGGCAAATTGTAACTACTTTAAGTATAACAATAAATATAAATTGTTATTACTTTATAAATAAACCTTATAATTAACTTATGTTGAGTTTGGAGATGGATTTGTTGTGTTAAATCATGAGACGTGGAGAGGCTAACAAACACTAGAGTTTGAGAGCTTCATTCATAGCAGCTTGGTTAATCAACATGACTAATCTGGGGAAGCCGAATAGATAGATTGAATTTGGAATGAATCGATTGGCGAATGTATTGTAGTTCCTTTTTATGGGGATCAAAAGTAACCGGATTCTAACTAAATTATCAATTAGAAACTCAATTTTGAATTTATTGTTGTTGTAGAGACAACTTATGTCGAAAACTAAATAACAGACATAGGAATTTTACGTGAAGTCCCTCTAAGAATAAGGAAAAACTATGGTGCCAAGGAAAAAAACTCCCCAACCAATACATTATCTCAATATGCAAGATTACATAGAATGAAAAGCAAAGGGCAACAAAGGTACAAATATGAAAAGTGAGAGTCACCCAAAATAATAATAAAAAAATTATCATCCCAAAATTCCCTCCAAACTACTGCAGCAAAAACCAATATATATAAAACATTGTAGGATTTGAATCGTACTGTGCTCTTTCCTTATTTTTCGACATTATCTCTTATCATATTCACTAAAACAGAGAACATTGACACTTTGCATGTACTTGCCAAAACGGACGACAGTTTCCTTAAAACTCACATGACAAGTTGAATATGCTAGGACCGTTATCAAACCACGGGGATCGATCCTTTCCAAAGCAACATTTGGGATTAATTAGACACAAGGGACCGCTTCATCTCTTGTAGATTGTATACATTTGGCACTATATATATATATATAATAATTCAATCCAAACTCATCTATTTGTATTGGATTTAGATTGCAATATTTAAATTTAAATTGAATTTGGATTAAAAAATAATGATCAATCTTAGATTTAAATCGGATGCATATTATTTCCGAATATTCAATTCAGCACATTTAATTCAACATTTAATTAATTGTATACTTGTATAAGAATATAATGTAATAATTATATTTAGCTCATTTCTAACCAATTTAGAGGCAATTAAATTTGAAAAATACTTATAATTTAGTTAGTTAAAGTAAAATACCTTCAAAATTTATGTAAATAACTATAAGATTTGATTTAATCATGCACTTAAATATGAACATTACTATTTTTAAAGCTATCATCAAAATAATTAATAAATAAAACCAATGAATTAATTGGTTCGGTAAAAAAACCGGTATAATTTGGATGAATGAACACCCCTACATGTAATGGGTATACCACCGTTGATCGTTACATTGGAGCAACTGAGCACACGGTTCTGTTTTTTTCACCAAATAATAAAAAGTAATATTCAATTTGAGCGATGACTTTGAGCCGTTAAGATTGAAATTCTGCTCTTGCAATGTGGTCCCGCAAGTATACAACTAATAGACTTTGTCTAAACATAATCTAATAAAATCCCATGGTAATTGACATAATATAGTTTTAATATAAATTGCTTTTTTTATTTATATTATTATTTTGAGATACTCTAGCTATTTGATTTTCAATCCAACGGCATATTCTACAATTTTAAGTAATTTACAAATTACTCCCAAAAAATAAGTATTTAAATTTAAATAATCAAAATTATTTTAGGAATAAAGGTAAAGTGATAGTCGAAGTTTTAGCAGCGGCTATGAATGATCGGTGAGATAAACTATACTTAGTACAAAATACTAGATTTGGCCGATCGCATTACCAACCAAGGATATCGAGTTGGCTAAGTAGGGTTCGACGTAAATGAAAGATCTGAGAAAAACCAAACATAAAATGGTGATACCAATTGGCTAGACTTGATGCCAAAACGATCAAGGATATTGATCCGATGATTGTTGTTATGAGTTTAATTTATAGAGATCGGATTGATCGATTCAATTAAACTTGGATCAAGATTCATGAAGATCGAAGGATAAATATTCTTTCTAAATAACCTATGGAAATATTGAAGAAGACATAGAGATATAACTTTTGCTACTGTTAACACATGAAATACACTAATTGAAAATCTCATATCGGAACAAGTGACTCGGTGATGGCTCTTGACGATCGAAACTTAATGTGATCGGCCATAAGCAACTATAGGGAATTTGTTCAACGTAAGATGGTTGGCGGGTCGAAAGTAACATGCAGAGGGCGATGAGGAGTTATCACGACGAGGTCACAGAGCTGTGACCAAACATCGTCGCATCTTGTACAAGTGGCCAATATTTGTATATTGGATGAAAGATGGTAGTCAATAATGGTTGATGTCCAAATCTATTGTGTATCTCGGCGTCGACATGATTTTAAGGTGTGCTAAAGTTTATATTTTATGGAATGAGGAACAAAGATATGTATAAGATTTTGCGAATAAAATAAGATATCTATTTTCCTGTAAACAGAGAGAAATAAAAGGGAGAAACTGAAGAGTTAAATAGTATGGAAGTGTTCTAGGAGCCATAGAAAACTGCTATTTTATCTAAATTCTACACTCTTAATACTTGGATAAATCTTGTCTCCCTTTTTATTTATTCATATACACTTTGTTTCCATCATGTAAAAGGGTTCAGCCCTTAATAAAGGAATTCTCTTACTCATTTTTCTAGCAATTCGTGGTGGCTATTGACTTATCGAATGCATTTAAAGTCATGAAGATCGAGTAGAAGTGATCCTTGAAATCCTAATACGAGATGATAGAGCCTCTAGGTTCATAACGAGTCTTGTATAATTTGTCGAGACTCGTGCGTGTTTTGCCGTGACTTTCTATGTTTCCGTAAAAAGGTGAAATTTATCGTGACTATGAACAAATTCCTCGCAATTATGTACAAATTCATAGCGATTCAGGCAACCAAGATGGTTTTCTCCAAAAAATGTAAATTTCACGTGATCTAGTCTAACTCAGTGTGAGTATGGAAAGTTAGAGAATTTTTTCGGGACTTGTGCTAAAATGCAACCATTCATTTGTCCTAAAAGCCTATATTTATAGAAATGAAGCATAGTACTCCAATAACACAAACTCCACATTGCTAGGCCGGANCAATTCATCACATTTAATTCAACATTTAATTAATTGTATACTTGTATAAGAATATAATGTAATAATTATATTTAGCTCATTTCTAACCAATTTAGAGGCAATTAAATTTGAAAAATACTTATAATTTAGTTAGTTAAAGTAAAATACCTTCAAAATTTATGTAAATAACTATAAGATTTGATTTAATCATGCACTTAAATATGAACATTACTATTTTTAAAGCTATCATCAAAATAATTAATAAATAAAACCAATGAATTAATTGGTTCGGTAAAAAAACCGGTATAATTTGGATGAATGAACACCCCTACATGTAATGGGTATACCACCGTTGATCGTTACATTGGAGCAACTGAGCACACGGTTCTGTTTTTTTCACCAAATAATAAAAAGTAATATTCAATTTGAGCGATGACTTTGAGCCGTTAAGATTGAAATTCTGCTCTTGCAATGTGGTCCCGCAAGTATACAACTAATAGACTTTGTCTAAACATAATCTAATAAAATCCCATGGTAATTGACATGATATAGTTTTAATATAAATTGCTTTTTTTATTTATATTATTATTTTGAGATACTCTAGCTATTTGATTTTCAATCCAACGGCATATTCTACAATTTTAAGTAATTTACAAATTACTCCCAAAAAATAAGTATTTAAATTTAAATAATCAAAATTATTTTAGGAATAAAGGTAAAGTGATAGTCGAAGTTTTAGCAGCGGCTATGAATGATCGGTGAGATAAACTATACTTAGTACAAAATACTAGATTTGGCCGATCGCATTACCAACCAAGGATATCGAGTTGGCTAAGTAGGGTTCGACGTAAATGAAAGATCTGAGAAAAACCAAACATAAAATGGTGATACCAATTGGCTAGACTTGATGCCAAAACGATCAAGGATATTGATCCGATGATTGTTGTTATGAGTTTAATTTATAGAGATCGGATTGATCGATTCAATTAGACTTGGATCAAGATACATGAAGATCGAAGGATAAATATTCTTTCTAAATAACCTATGGAAATATTGAAGAAGACATAGAGATATAACTTTTGCTACTGTTAACACATGAAATACATTGATTGAAAATCTCATATCGGAACAAGTGACTCGGTGATTGCTCTTGACGATCGAAACTTAATGTGATCACCCATAAGCAACTATAGGGAATTTGTTCAACGTAAGATGGTTGGCGGGTCGAAAGTAACATGCAGAGGACGATGAGGAGTTATCACGACGAGGTCACAGAGCTGTGACCAAACATCGTCGCATCTTGTACAAGTGGCCAATATTTGTATATTGGATGAAAGACGGTAGTCAATAATGGTTGATGTCCAAATCTATTGTGTATCTTGGTGTTGACATGATTTTAAGGTGTGCTAAAGTTTAAATTTTATGGAATGAGGAACAAAGATATGTATAAGATTTTGCGAATAAAATAAGATATCTATTTTCCTGTAAACAGAGAGAAATAAAAGGGAGAAACTGAAGAGTTAAATAGTATGGAAGTGTTCTAGGAGCCATAGAAAACTGCTATTTTATCTAAATTCTACACTCTTAATACTTGGATAAATCTTGTCTCCCTTTTTATTTATTCATTTACACTTTGTTTCCATCATGTAAAAGGGTTCAGCCCTGAATAAAGGAATTCTCTTACTCATTTTTCTAGCAATTCGTGGTGGCTATTGACTTATCGAATGCATTTAAAGTCATGAAGATCGAGTAGAAGTGATCATTGAAATCCTAATACGAGATGATAGAGCCTCTAGGTTCATAACGAGTCTTGTATAATTTGTCGAGACTCGTGCGTGTTTTGCCGTGACTTTCTATGTTTCCGTAAAAAGGTGAAATTTACCGTGACTATGAACAAATTCCTCGCAGTTATGTACAAATTCATAGCGATTCAGGCAACCAAGATGGTTTTCTCCCAAAAATGTAAATTTCACGTGATCTAGTCTAATTCCCTGCGAGTATCGAAAGTTAGAGAATTTTTTCGGGACTTGTGCTAAAATGCAACCATTCATTTGTCCTAAAAACCTATATTTATAGAAATGAAGCATAGTACTCCAATAACACATACTCCACATTGCTAGGTCGGATATCCTTTGTATCATCTCGAACATCTTGAGATATGTCACGAATCAACTCGAATCCTGTAAATGAAAAATATACCCTGCAAGAGTCACATCATACCAAATCATTCAAATTACTCAATTAACAATGATCAATATCAAAATCATTTCCTCTTTAAAAATATTGTTTCCAATATTTTTTTCANGGGTATTGATGTTAACCCCGAGAATGTGCATACTATCATTTATATGCAACCAACTAGGAATAAACGTGAGTTTCAAAGGTTAACCGGGTGTCTTGCCACATTGAATAGCTTTATTTCTATGTCCATTGATAAGACTCTGCCCTTTTTTCTTTTGGGTATTGAGGAAGGCCAACAAACATGAGTGGACATAGTAGTGAGTGCAAACGTTCCAACAATTAAAGGCATATTGGAGATCACCCCAGTGATGGTGAGCCCGGCCCTCAAGGAACCCTTGGGATTATATTTGGTTGTTTCAGAAGTTGCAGTGAGTGTTGTGTAGGGAACCATACTTGAAGCAAGACCTTTGTGTACATGGACAAACCTCTCAAAGCGGTTCGAGACCAAGTTGACCACGGGTGAAGACTATCTAGATAGGCTATCAAGATGAGTGGCATGGATTTTGAATTTTTTCTATGCCGAGCAATCAAATCTTAGGTCCTCACAAGTTTTGAGGTGGAAATGACCCGATACATAGTCATGCATAACCAAGACTATGATCGATGGACTTGCATGTTGATGGGTCCAAGCTAGGTGAAATGGTGATGGACTCACATTTACCAAAACTCAAGGGGATGTATTGCTGAATATGAGGTCCTCCTATCGACATTAATTTAGCATGGGAGATAGGAGTGGCTAAACTTCGAGTTCTCTTTGTTTCGAAACTAGTTGTGGAGCAATATAATGTACGGTTCGAAACTGATTGATCCATAATGAAGTTTTACCATGTTAAAGTCCTAGAGTTTTCTATGAAATTTAGGGAGTTTAACTTAGTCATGTACTAGGGAATAGAAAAAAATTAGGGATGACAATTTTGGTTATTTGCCGTACTATACGCTAGATAATCGCTCCTTGTGTGCACATGTGCATAGTTAAACAGGTGAAAGATGTGTAATGAGTTGTAAAATTATTTACCAACCTTAAGTAAATCAAGTAGTGGTTTTGCATATATTCTCCCATCTACCCACTTGGCTACCCTCATACAAAATTAATTGTATGTTTAAATTTAATTATATATACTTGTAAAACAATCTTATATAGCAAAAAATTTCTAGTTTAAGTTATCTCTAGTTTTGCAATTTTATGCGAAAAACCATTGAATATTGAGTAATTTACATTACATATATGCGTATTGTTTGCTAAACTCGATTTCATCCAGTTCAGAAACTTAATTTATAATTTTTCTAATATATTAATATTTCAAAAAAATCTATAGTTTTGTCCTGTAACGCCCCTAAATCCTGCCTAGCCGAATTTAGGAAAATGTTCTAGTTTGTAATTAAAAGTTAAAACGTAGTTCGAAAACAAAGCTGAAATGAATCAAAGTTCAACAAACGGAAATCAAAGAGCGCAAAAAATCGGACTCTAACACCGGACAACCGAAGACCTCCTTTCCCATGCACGTCTCACATCTCGATCTGGTCTCCTACAAAATCTGTACATCAGTCAAAATCTGTTAAAGGTAACTTCGCATACACTACTTAACATTTTATTTACATAAAGAAAGCATTCAACCGACGTAATACTTTAATCATTCCCATGATTCTTTTATATGTTTCCTTTCTTTTCTTTTATCTTTCTTTTTATCTCATATTCGTCTAGTCTTACTGTATCCGAGTGTTACATGTTTCGCTCAAGCCAACCATTAGTTGTTGGTTGACTCGACGAGGCGTATGTTTCCCTTTCCCGAATGAGTACTCGGGCGCTACCCCTTTTCTCACTCGGATCCGTTCTGCCCTGATGAAGGGAACTTATTGTTCCCTTCATCATGCTTGCCCTTACTTTGGCGAATCGTGTGCTAGGCACGATGCCGAGTTCGATCGGACGGTCCATTCTTCCTCGCCTTGATTCCTATTACATTCATTCATTTCGTTCTTACTCTTCACTCTTCTTTTATTAATTTTCTCCGTTCCCTATTTGGAACTTTTCTTTACTACATTGCGTTAACTCCGCTTACCTTATTTTTCTCACGCTTCTGTTCCTCTTCGCCTTCCTACATTCGTGACACATCTTAGTATCCCATTTCGATGTTATAACCTTAATATGTATTATTTTGTTACCGTAGACTCGGTTTATCTCTCCTTCCTTACGATTCGACGATGAATCGAAACGAATACAACCTTGATTGCGTTTCCTTGGGGAATTGGCTTGGGGTTAGGGTTTCCACGATGAATTTGGGTGTTAGAAATCTGCAGTGAATTTGACTTTTGGTTTAGGGTTTTCCGCGGTGAATTTTGGGGTTAGAAATCCAATGTGAAGTGTTCGTGGTTTGAGGTTTTGAAAATCCGCGTTGAATTGTTTGGGGTTCGGCTTTTGGGTTTTCCATGGGGATTTGGGTTTTGGGACTCCGCGATGAATTTGTGGGTAAGGTTTTTCCGTGGTGAATTTGATGCGTTGGAATCTACGGTGAATTTGGGGTTTTGGGTAATTCCGGGGCTTTTTCAGTATTTAGGTGGCAAATGGCTTGATTTTGGCCATGTCTTCCTCTATTTATATTTTAACTTCTCCTAATTACATTTTGACCCATTTTTTATCTTTTGCTTAATTTTTCATCTTTTGTCTCTTTTTTCATTTCCGTATGCCTCGTATTCCTCACCTAGACATTATCATCATATTTTTCCCTATTGATCTAAGTTACCTTTTTCCGGGGTCATTACATGTCCGATATAAAAATTTTAATCCGTAAAACTTTTTAAATTTGGTATTTATATTTTTTTATTTGTCTTGTTAAAAATATTAAAAGTTATTATTCTAAATTAATTAATATGTGTTTTGTATTAAATAAATTTAACTATTATGATATTGCATTTTTACACTAATGAATTATAAATATAAATTTATAAAACAACGGTTAACCTTTGACTTTGGTGATGCGGATAGTGGGCGGGGCATGAAGGGGATATAGCGGGGCGGGGAACTGGTAGGCGGTATGTTAAACGGCGCAGGTAGCAGTTAGTGGTGTAACGTCCTCATATCCGCCTCATTGCCATCCCTAAACAAAACCGCATATTCTTTTGTAAAGCTTGCAACTAGCGTTCCAACTTGGGACCTCGAACGGTCGCTGTCAACACCCGATCGCCCTTCTATTGACATTCCGGTGATCACTAAAACTCATGCGAAGTAGGACATCTATTCTTGGAGCTCCAAAACTTGCATAATAAGGAAGTCGAGACCCGGTACTAACATATAGATTGATCCAATTGTCACATATTTGGTGAATGATATCGTTCATAAGGATCGTCATGAGGCTATGAAGATAGAGATACGGTAAGGAGGTATGCGCTCCATTAAGACATCTTTACAAGTTTTGAAGGACCACTCATACAATGTTTGAATCAATTGGAAGCTAACACTCCTCTTACCCATGTCCATGAGGGGATTTATGGATCCATTATGGGGCCCGATCCTTGTATCATCGATTAATTAGAGAAGGCCACTTCTAGAAAACATGGTTTTTAGATGCGAACGACTTTATAAGACACTACTCAGCTTTTCAGTATGATGCGTCGGTCATGTGGCAACAAGGCTTCCTTTTATCGGCTACTCCACTATCATGCTAAAATTTAATATCGGACTATGAAATATTATTCTAAGTGGATTGAAGCATAGATTGTTTCCACAATAATAGAGGGGACCGTCAAAAAGTTTCTTTAGAGAAACATTGTATGTTGTTTTGGGTTGCCTAAAGTTCTTATATCCGACAACAGTACTTAGTTCAAGGGAATGTGCAATCTATGTGTTTTGATATTGGGATTGAACAATGTTTTTCTTCAGTGGCTCATCCGTAAACTAACGCACATATAGAGGTTTCCAACAAGGCTATACTGTTGGGGATTAAACACGTGTGCGAACAACCTCGATAGATTAAGTAGAACCCGAGAATTAAACCAAAGAGAAAACAACGACACAAGAAATTAACGTGGAAACCCGGAAAGGGAAAAAACCACGTGACCGGGGGAAACGGCCAAATTCACTATCACTTGAGAAGATTACAACACACACACACGAAGAGGAAATCAGGAATACAAGAGTATTGAAGTATGTAACAATGAACCCTAAGACCTCTTTATATAGATGAGGTGGTTGAGATATTAAGGTAACAAACAAATATTCCTAATATTTGATCATATCTCGATATATGATTATCCACAATCAAATCATATATATGTGTCCATATATACTGATTTGATATGATATTATTTCTTTCAATATCTCTTTCCATAACTGCCGATATCTTTGACCAGTGGGCCCCACCATATCTCAGTTCGGTCCTCGACCGATTGCCTCCATCTCATATCTTCGGATCACATGCTCCGGTCCTCTACCGATTGCTTCGGTCCTCTTTGTTACATTCAATATTGCGTACTTCGGTCCTCGACCGATCGGTACCAATACCGACCATCCCATCTTCCGTGTGTGCCAGATCGGTCACATGACCAATCATCATCCAAATGTGACCGATCGATACCAATACCGATCTCCACACTTAACATATACTTCGAGGATTACGTACTAAGCTAGGGGATCTAGGAGGTCGATGTCCTGATCGGTTGCTTGAAGTACCTTGGTAGTATCGCACTACTTCTCGCATAACCACACAAGAATCCATGTTCACATTGGTATATGGATCTCAAGATACTAATCCTGTTGAGGTGTTTATTAAGTCTCCTCGAGTAATATTGGAGGAAAAACATGAGGGTATGAATACGATAGAAGGTTTTAATATGACAAAAACCTTAACAATGATATATGTCTCTTGATCTATAGCTATTGGAGGTAAAACATGAGGATGTATACGATGCGTTCCTACCAGATGAATATGCAACGGGCTCATAATAAGAGTGTATGTCCCTGAGAATTCTCAAAATAAGACTTGATTTTAACTAGAATTTGGTTAACATATTGGAAAGCTTGATCGAAACTGGGAAGACATGTACGCATCCTCAAAAACTTATGTGTTTACAAACTAGAGACCTTAGATAACGAAGAGGTTCCTTGTACTTTGAATATAATGAATTTGAGGAAGTATTATTGTAAACCCCGATGTTTTCATGAAATCTATCCCTTTAACCATTTCATTCCTTAATGAAATAGACCCCTTCATTGTTGGATTAACCATGTATCATAAGGAACTTCATGAAACCTGAACGGGTCTGGACTGGTGATCGCTATAACAATGTCATGATGCACCCATAACTTGCCAAGAACTTAATCACAATAAGAACTTGTTTACAAGTACCTATGTCATAAAAATTATTGGAACTCAAGTGGTTGATCATGTCNCATTTATTTTTCTTGAATAATGTGCTTAAATCTTTTAACACATTTCCAATTCTTTTTAGTAGTAATTTTAAAAGTATTTGGATTTATTTTTATTCTTAAAAAATTCAAATTATTTCAAGTATTATAGATAATATCAATCCAATCAATACTTCACTGCTATATACATAAAATGAAATATATCAGTACTTTTAATTACCATTTAAAATCGGTGTTATTTATCATATTTATAGTGTCTCACACAGTTATAAAATAAATTTTCCCTCACTCAGGGCATTTGTTTCAGCATCTTTGTTGGTGTTTACATGTCACTATTATTTTATTGTATATACTGTTGGGGATTGAACACGTGTCCGAACAATCTCGATAGATTAAGTAGAATCCGAGAATTAAAGCAAAAAGAAAAAAACAACACAAGAAATTAACGTGGAAACCCGGAAAGGGAAAAAACCACGTGATCGGTGGAAACAGCCAAATTCACTATCACTTGAGAAGATTACAACACACACACACGAAGAGAAAAACTCGGAATACAAGAGTATTAAAGTACATAACAATGAACCTTAAGACCCCTTTATATAGATGAGGTGGTTGAGATATTAAGGTAACAAACAAATATTCCTAATATTTGATCATATCTCCATATATAATTATCAATAATAAAATCATATATATGCGTCCATATATATTGATTTGATATGATATTATTTCCTTTAATATCTCTTTCTATAACTGCCGATATCTTTGACTAATGAGTCCCACCATATCTCAGTTCGGTCCTCGACCGATTACCTCCATCTCATATATTCGGGTCACGTGCCATCGGTCCTCTTTGTTACATTCGGTATTGCGTACTTCGGTCTTCGACCGATCGGTACCAATACCAACCATCCCATCTTCCATGTGTGCCCCGATCGACCACATTGTCGATCATCATTCAAGTGTCATCGATCGATACCAATACCGATCTCTATACTTAACAATTTCCCACTTTGAGATCGATAATGCATCTTCTCTTGATTGTTCCCCCTCACCAACTCATTTGGTGAGATCAAGTAGAGCTACGCACAGCTCTAGCTTTGCCACAGTGACTCCCTTCGTCAACATGTATGCTGGATTTTCAGTACCTTTGATCTTCATCAACTGAAGCGCCTTTCTCTTGAGCAAATCCCTAATATAGTAATACTTCAACTCAATGTGCTTCGTCCTAGCATGAAATACCGGGTCCTTTGCCAAAAAAATGACACTCTGACTGTCACTGTACAAAGTCCGCAGATCGGTCCCTTTACCGATCTCCATCAGGAAATTCTGGAGCCACACCATCTCCTTTCCTGCTTCCGAAATCGCAACATACTCTGCCTCAGTGGAGGAAAGTGAGGTACACTTTTGCAACTTCGACTTCCAACTAACAGTTGTACCGCCAACAGTAAATACATACCCCGATGTACTCTTCCGATCGTCCAGATCTCCTCCAAGGTCGGCGTCCACGTACCCTGTTAGTTCAATCGGTCCCCTTCTAAAACACAGCTCCCGCCCTGATGTCCCTTTGAGGTATCGGAGCAACCACATCACTGCTTCCCAATGCTCTTTCCCAGGGTTCGACATGAACCTGCTCACGACTCCCACTCCATGTGCAATATCAGGTATCGTACAGACCATTGCATACATTAAACTCCCGACCGCTGAAGAGTAGGGCACATTCTTCATCTATTCGGTCTCCTGGTCAGTCATCGGTGCCTGCTCATTTGAAAGTTTCATGTGTGCTCCCAAAGGTGTTTTAGTAACCTTCAAGTCTCCCACTTGATACCGATCAATCACTTTCTCAATATACTTTTCCTGAGACAAGGTAAGTGTACCATTCTGCAGATCTCTCGAGATTTTCATTCCCAGAATCTGTTTGACCGGTCCCATGTCCTTCATCTCGAATGCTTCGGACAACTCCCGCTTGACTTGTTTTATCTCCTCCATGTTACCCCATGCGATCGACATACAGTAGAAGGATTACATATGTCTCTTTGCCCCATCGGAGATAACAACAGTTGTCTGTCTCGCATCTTTTGAATTCCCGTTCGATCATTAGGGAGTCAAACTTTAAATACCATTGCCGAGGAGCTTGTTTCAACCCATACAAGCTCTTTACCAATTTACAGACTAGATTTTCTTTACTATGCGCCTTAAACCCCCGGGTTGTGCCATGTAAATCTCTTCCTCCAAATCACAGTGAAGGAAGGTCGTCTTCACATCAATCTGCTTAAGATAGAGATTCTCCGCATCCACTATACTCAAAATCACCCTGATCGTTGTCATCTTGACGACCGGTGAAAATACATCGGAATAGTCAATTCTCTTCTTCTGCAAGAATCCTTTGACCACTAGTCTCGCCTTGTAACGTTTGGACCCATCTGCCTCCTGCTTTACTCTGAAGCCCCATCTATTGAGTAAGGCCCGATGTCCCCTCGGCAATTCAGTCAATACCCAAGTCTTGTTCTTTGACAGGGACGCCATTTCGTCCTGCATGGCAAGCTCCCACTTTTCCTGCTCACGAGACTGAACAGCCTCTCGGAAATTCTCTAGCTCGCCATCATCAGTCAGCAATGTATGATTCATTGCAGGAGTGTAACGATCGGGTGATCTCCTCTCCCTGGTTGACCGCCTCAACACAGGAGTGACTTATTCGACATTGTCATCTGTCGCCTGGTCTTCATTCTGCTGATCGATATTGGACCGATCAGACTGAGATTCTGACTCCTCGTCAGAAGTGATACCGATCGGCTCATCCGATCGGTCAGGAGGTCCACTGCTCCCACTTGATGGTATCACCACTATCACATCGGAAGACTTCTCCTTAGCCTTTGCGATAGCATCCTTGTAAAGTTGATCTTCGTTGAAAGTCGCATCGACCGATCTAATTATTTTTCTCCCTTCGATCCAGAACCGATAACCAAAATAATGAATTACATAACCAACGAAAACAGTCTTTACAGCTTTAGCATCAATTTTATCCCTCTTCTCAGGGTCTATGTGGACATACGCAATGCAACCGAACACTTTGAGATGATCCAGCTTCATCTTCTTCCCAGTCCACTTCTCTTCGGGCAACTCGCAATTCAGTGGTACCAATGGACTCCGAATGATCAGGTATGTCGCCGTACTCACAGCATCCACCCAGAAGGTCTTCGGTAGACCAGCGTGCAATCTCATCGATCGGGTACGCTCATTCAACGTTCGGTTCATTCGTTCAGCAACTCCATTCTGCCTCAGCTTGTTCGGGATCGATCGCTCCAGCTTAATACCATTCGCCAAATAGTAGTTTCTGAACTCCTCCCCATCATACTCTCCTCCATTATATGATTTCAGACACTTCAACTTGGTTCCAGCCACGAGCTCCACCTCTACTTTTCACCTTTTGAATGTCTAGAACACATCAGATTTATTCCTTAGAAAATAGACCCATACCTTACAGGTACAGTCGTCAATGAAGGTGACGTAGTACTTCGAGCCTCCAACGGACTCAACTGGTGCATACCCCACACATCGGTATGCAGGAGTTCCAGTTTGCTGGTTTTCCAATCCCGCTTCACCTTCGTAAAAGTTACTCTCCTCTGCTTGCCGAGCACACAATCTTCACAGAACCCAACCTCTTTGTCCTCAAAGGTCGGTAATAAGCCTTTCCGGGCCATGATCTTCATGCCCTTCTCACTCATGTGGCCAATGCGATCGTGGCCCATCTTTTGCAACCTCCTTCGGTCCTCCGTGGATCGGTCCCCATGGGACTGATCGGTCTCCAGTGTAGTGAGAGTGGATCGGTCCCATCTGGCCCGATTGGTTTCTCCACGTACAGAGCTCCCGACTTGATTCCTTTAGCAATGACCAAAGCCCCTTTGGTCACTCTCCACCGACCGATCCCGAAAGACGTTCGGTACCCCTTAGAATCCAACTGTCCGTCCGATATCAGGTTCTTACTCAGTCCGGGTATATACATCACATCCTCCAAGGTCCAATAGTAACCATTTGAGGATCGAATCGGTATATCACCCCGACCTGTGATCTCCAGGAACTTCCCATCGGCAAGATAAACTTTACCGAAATTTCATGCTTTGAAAGACTTAAACAACTTCTGGTTAAAACAGGAGTGAAAGGATGCACCTGAGTCAACCACCCATGACTCCACTGGACTCTCGAGACTGAGTACAAGTGCATCGTCAGATTCAACCCCTACCGATGCTGAATTCTCCTCCTTCTTCGGCTCTTTGCATTCCCTGCGGAAGTGTCCCTTCTTCCCGCAATTCCAGCAATCGGGATCCCCCGATTCTTTGACTTTCCTCGATTCCTCGATCGGGCCCTGCTCTCGCCATTCAGCCCTGGGTTATTCTTCCGACCCCTAGAAGAATCTGACACTAATGCATTACTTTTGGTATCTCCCTTATGCTTCCGTCTTAATTCTTCACTGATGAGTCGAGCCCGCACATCATCGAAATTGAGTTTCCAAGGTTGACTACTTATAATATCAACCGTCGTTGACCAGCTTTCGGGCATGGTACCAAGAACGGCAACGGCCTGCGTGTCATCATCCATGACATGTCCAGCCATCGACAACTGGCCTGTAAGATTGCAGAAATCATTCAGATGTTCTGCAACCGAGGCACCCTTTCCCATCGTCATGGTATACAACTGCCGTATCAAGAGCACACGATTTGTCGATGAAGGCAGCTCGTACATATCGGACAGCTCCTTCATCATACCGTTAGTCGTCGTATGTTTGTTGTAGTTAAACGCCACCTTCTTCGACAACGATAGTTGAACGATCGCCAACGCCTTGCGATCCAGTTTCTGCCAATCCGCATTCTCCATCTTTGCCGGCTTCTTTTCTTCCAATGATTCCCCTAGATCATTCCGATAAAAGGTATTACGGATTTGCATTTTCCAATAGGCAAAATCAGATCCGTCAAACATCCTTAGGCTTCCCTTATCGTCACCCATCGCCGATTGCACCACTACTACCCCACAGCCACCACCAATTGTTGGGGATTGAACACGTGTGCGAACAATCTCGATAGATTAAGTAGAACCCGAGAATTAAAGCAAAGAGAAAACAACGACACAAGAAATTAACGTGGAAACCCGGAAAGGGAAAAAAACCACGTGACCGGTGGAAACGGCCAAATTCACTATCACTTGAGAAGATTACAACACACACACACACGAAGAGGAAAAATCGGAATACAATAGTATTAAAGTACATAACAATGAACCCTAAGACCCCTTTATATAGATGAGGTGGTTGGATATTAAGGTAACAAACAAATATTCCTAATATTTGATCATATCTCCATATATTATTATCCATAATCAAATCATATATATGCGTCCATATATACTGATTTGATATGATATTATTTCCTTCAATATCTCTTTCTATAACTGCCGATATCTTTGACTAATGAGCCCCACCATATCTCAGTTCGGTCCTCGACCGATTGCCTCCATCTCATATCTTCGGGTCACGTGTCATCGGTCCTCTACCGATTGCTTCGGTCCTCTTTGTTACATTCGGTATTGCGTACTTCGGTCTTCGACCGATCGGTAACAATACCGACCATCCCGTCTTCCATGTGTGCCTCGATCGACCACATTGCCGATCGTTATCCAAGTGTCACCGATCGATACCAATACCGATCTCCACACTTAACATATACAAATACAATTTCTGCAGGAGATATATTATTTAATAATATCCATTTATTATTAAATATTATTTTTTTCATATGGCTATGAAAGGAGCAAAGAATTTGTAAGGTTGATTGTCTTGAGAATGAGATGCTAAGACATGTAAATTGGATATAATTAATCCCATTAAAAAATTAATCTCATTTTCATAATGATTAATCACAAACTCTGTATATCCTGTGAATGCAATAGGTACATGTGAAATTACCTAATAGTGCTTATTTAGGTAATTTGGATTCTAGTGCATTTACTAGATTTCATTTAACAAATAGAATAGGTTCTCCATTCAATAATATTATAATATTTTTATATAATAATAATATAATTATGTTATTTTTAATTAATTCAAAACTTAACTTCTAATCCGAACCGATACAAGAATTATAGATTTTTTGGTTTTCGAACCAAATCTTGTACATTTTAAGTTGAATCCGAACCTTAAAAACAGTAGTCCGGCTCGATTAGGTTCGTTTATACCCCTAAACCATATAATGCCACTTTTGAGAGGCTTGCTCATCTTAATTTGTAAATGAATCCTACGACTTTAGTGGCATTAATATCCGATCGAGATTTGCAAGAGGACATGCCTCAGTGGTACGATACATAGGGTTTGTTTAGAAGTTATATGAAAGTAACGGCGATGTGCGGTAAGTTGATGGGATTGTGGTTTAACACATACAAAATAAAAGCAAAATTACGGTGTATTTATCGTCTAAAAATAGCTATGACATCATCACGATTTAATAAATGAGTAATTTACCCATATTTTTAATAATTATATTTTATATAAATCATGATAAACATTCTACAATTCTATTAAACATATTTATAAATACATGATCATTATATCTTACCACACCAAATCGCATTTCAAATGACCTTAATTTTAAGAAGTTTGACCAAACAAATACATAATTTGTCCATCATATTCGTCTAGTTATAAAAAACCATTAGATAACAATCGGTTTCAGGCGAGACTTACAAATTCATATGATTCTTACAAAATGTCAATAATTACATCCTACATTGGTGTTGTTTGGAAGATCGGTACATCGCCCCGGTCGGTGTGATCAATCGGCCATAGTTATATTTCATATTTACCAAAAATCATTAATAACTACGTTCGTGCGACCGCTGAAAACTGCGGTAAACTCACAGTTAATTTAACCCAACGATGACCTGAATGCACTTGTGAAATGCCTATTTTACCTTTCATAAATTAGTAAGTGATACACAATTAATTAAAAATAATGACAAAATAATCATTTTATGAGATCATGATCACTGTACCAAAGTCTCAAAAATATTTTTTTAAATCACGATCAACTCATCTCACAGCACATTATAGTCATCTCACATCCATGTTTTTATACAGGCCGGTATGAAGAATACCGGGCGGCNGTGGGAGCATTCAGCATATACAAGTTTTGCCCCAGAATCTCAAATCACTTAATATTGATGATTGTGTAGCTCTTGAGTCTTTACCAACTAATATCTCATCCATGAAGTCGTTTATATCATTCGAGATACAAAATTGCTCTCGACTCCACAACTTTCCGAGCTTTATCTTCCCTCCAAACTTATCAATACTCGAAGTAAGAAACTGTGCAGAGTTGAAACCATTGAAGCAGTGGGAGTTGCATCGTGTAACCAAGCTCAAAGAGTTTTTTATTTGCTATGGATTTCCGGAACTCAAACTACTAAGCGATGCAGATGATCTGTTTCCTGCTTCTCTGCATAAACTACACATTGAAGGATTTCATAAGCTGATTTCATTAAGCAATGTGTTGGATAATCTGAAATCATTGCGGTTATTGACGATCATCGACTGTGAAAGTATAGCAAGATTGCCTAAGGATGAGGTGCTTGAGAATCTATGGGATATAGAAATAAGAGAATGTTTGGGTCTTAGTGACAGAGTTGCTTATTTAACAAAGGAAATTGGAATACCTCATGTAGTTATACACAACAAGACTAGAAACAATGATTAGTTGTGGAATATTATAAAGTATGAATGTTGATGATCCAAAGAAGAAAATTTCTCTCTAACAGTACAAAGCTTCGATTTATCTTTAACTCCATAGGTATCAATAAATGCTTTTGAATCCCATTGAAATATTATCTCATCGGTTGTGGAACTAGTAATATTATAATTTATATGAGGATTTATATCATGAGTAATTTGTTAGACATTGCTTATTTGCCAACATTATGAATCTTATGATCAAGATTCATAACAGAAATGACTCTTTGCTTTCAAATTGAACCAGTTTTGCTCAGGCCGTAGCGCCCATTTCTTCCCTCCACCATTACAATAAAAAATCGCTCATACAATATTAAATTTAGCTTAATCTTGGTCATTTGCTATAAAACTAAAAAAATATAATTTTTGCCCACATGTAAAAATTGGGTTTAAAACCTAATTATTTATTAAATATTGTCATGTCCTTCTACCTATAATCAAACGTATTAATTTAACTTATTACATCTAATTTAATTAATACTAAGGCATTATGTCGTGCCCTAAAAATTAGAACACAACGTTCTGCATAAACTATAATACCGATCTTTATTTAATACATAACGGAACCTAACAAACTTGGTCAATCGCACACAGCAAAAGATAATTTACATATTCATATACTAATTCGCTTGTCTATATACTACATAAACTGAAAAAAAGTGCTTACAAAATAAACTATGAAAACTACTCTTTATCCTGATACGATCTTGGTAGCATCTAATCTACTGTTCGTCTTCACTACCTATATACAATATTTCATTGAGTGGTCTTGAGAGTAAAGAAAACAAACAAATAATATAATCATGTAACAAGTAACATGGCATAAACATGCACATAAACATAAACATGAAACATAACACATAACACATAAATATAAGCACATAATCTTTAGATTGTTGTTCTTATCATGTTAAATTTACCAGCATAAATGTCATGGCCCCTGCCTTAATCCTTGTCTTATACGTCACCAAGAATCAAGGAACATAAGTCATCAGTCGCCTTGTATCATAAATGGACAGAAAATGCGATCAATTCATCGACATTTCTGATTTTTAGTTATACCTCACTCCTTAACATAATATGAACGAATGTGATCACACAACTGAAACAGATGATCTAGATCATAATGTGACTGAAACCATGCTCCTTTCATGTTGTCAGAGTTGTGCATCTACGAACTCTCGAATTTTCACAAAACATCACATAAACATATACATCTATGATGTTTAGGAGCACCGAAGCGGATTCGTCGAAGCGGGGAAGCGCAAGATGCGAATCGACAAACTTAAAAGAATCAATTTTACGAAGCTTTTTCGGAGCGTTTATAATAAAAATAATAATGTTTAAATTTTAGTAATATCAAGTCAAATACACATAAATTTCAATTCTAAATACATTATTTTATCCAAATATGTTTAGTTCATATATATTTACAATCTATTAACAAAAAGCATCAATAAAAATATTTATTAACATGAAGATAAATATTTTAAATCAAAATAAACATTACATATAAAGAATTTCAGACGTTGATTAAGATAAAAACAAATGTATTTATTGTTAATATATTTGTAATAAACTATATTTTTATTATCTAATGTAATATTATCACATATATTGTGTTTATATTATAAATTTATTATTTCGTTTGAATTATCGTTAATATGATGATGCGGATAACGTTAGCATTCACTAACATAAATAAAAAATGCTACTGATATTAATTGACTTGAACTACCTTTAAAAATTCAGTTCGAAAGCTTAAATAATAATTTATTAGTTAATGATATATGATGAAAATAATGTAATGTGTAAATAAATATAACACAATAATATCTAACCAGAATGATAATAATAATATTNTGACTATTCGCTGCTTTTTGAATCATCACACTACCAGCCCAATCACTATAACTAAAACCTATGAGTTCAAAGTTTCTTCCATTTCCATACCAAATTCCGAAATCCGTTGTTCCCATTATATACCTTAGAATTTTTTTTATTGTCTTCATGTGTGAACTTGTTGGGGCTTCCATAAATCTACTCACCAAACCAACACTATAAAGGATGTCTGGTCTTGTACAAGTTAAATACCGTAGACTTCCAACAATGCTCTTGAATATAGTAGCATCAACTTGTAAAGTTCCATTATTCTTTTCTAGCTTGATTCCACATTCTATCGGTGTGCTAACAGGCTTAGTATCCTTCATCCCAATTTTTTTCAGAATCTCTTTTGCAAATCTTTTTTGAGAAATAAAGTATGTCTTTCCTTTGTTTAACTTCAATACCCAAATAATAGGCCATTAAACCAACATTAGTCATCTCAAACTCCTTCATCTCTACATTGAATCTTTCAAGTAAGCTAGAGCTACTGCCGTCAATATTAAGTCATCCACATAAAGACAAATAATGTAATATATTTCTTGTGAATTTTCACATACAAGGAGTGTTCATGAGGACATCTTTTGAACCCCTTTTCTTGAAAGTATCTATCAATCCTCATATTCCAAGCTCTTGGAACTTGTTTTAATCCATAAAGAGCTTTTCTCAATTTCAAAACTTGATTTTCATGTCCTTTGACTATATATCCCATTGGTTGCTCAATGAACACCTCTTCATCTAACCATCAATTAAAAATGCTGATTTTACGTTCATTTGATGGATTTCCCATCCATTATGGGTTGCTACTGAAATAATCAACCGAAAAGTTTCTAACCTCGCAATCGAAGCAAAAACTTGGTCAAAATCTATCCCTTCCTTTTGTTTGTAACCTTTCACAACCAACTGATCTTTAAATCTCTCAATCTTTCCTTAAGAATTTATCTTTTTCTTGTAGATCCAACTCCAATGATTTCTTTCCCAAGTGGTTTATGTCACGAACATAGCTCAGCTAGTTTTTGCTGTTTCTTTTCATACGATCATGTTCATTTGATCCCCCTTGCCATTTTCTTAAACCTTGTATGCATTGTTAACTCCTGTGATTACTAGTGAATTGGCTAAGGGTGTTCTCACTTCTAATAGTGTGGTTTTTTCCCCATTTTTAAAGGTTTTCCACGTTAAATCGCCTATGTTCTACTTTGTGTTTATTTCATTTAATTGTCCCACAACAATTATAAGTACAAAACAGATACCCAATACTTCGGATCTGTGACTGTTGATACCCCGGTTTTTACAACCACAACAATTGTAATCTACGAATAATGTTTTCCAAATTTTTATTAATATTTTATTATAACATACATTATTATAACAACTAGATATTTGCACTTATTTATTTTGTAGCAAACGATATACAATTCGATGTAATAATATTGATTATATTATGTAAATGCGTACAATATATTATATTTTCCCTTTATGTTTGGTTATTATTTATAATATTATCAATTTAAATTTTTTTAATAATATCAGTAAGTTTTGAAAAAACTTCTTAATTACTCAATTTGCTTACGTATAATTAAAATTATTTATAGTGAATTTCTGATAGTTTGGATTGATTCAGATTTTAATGAATCCATCGCATAGAATTTGGATTCGAGAAAAAAGAAATTCAACTTTTTGATATGAATTGGTTGCATTTTATTTTGTTTGGATTGGTTTTGGATTTGATTAAATCCAGTCAATTATGATCCATTAACACTCCTACGCCCAAAGGAAGTGTGTCACAATATATATTTGTATTTTTTTCTTATGTATGATAATATTGTTTTTGAAAAAATATATAAGTTATGTAATGATCCAGAGGTACTCTTTCGAGTATGAAGATCACCGCCAAGATCAGCATCAATGTATCCCTCAAGCTCAATATCCCATGAAAAAACTTTTCTGATGTGGAAGTTTAGTCTAGCTGCAACTAGAAAGCATACTCAGTGCAACCTTGCTTCAATTCCAATTGTTAGGAAATTAAACCCATAATCAGATCGATAATTCGAGGAAACTCGGGTACCGGATAAAACCCCGGCTACCAGTATATATTCACTATTGAATATACAAAAGAGAATGCATACAATGGTAGAAGAAAGGAATAGATGGTGTGTTGAAACAAATGAGATTAGCACTCCTTTTATAGGCCAAGGGAAATGATATAACTCTCCCAAATCACAATTTGTATACCACCAACCCATGGTTGGTATGACCGGTGTTGACCACATGTTATTAAACATGTGATTATTGACTTCATCTAACAGTTTATCTACAAGTTGCCAAGTATTGTTACTTACTATTGCAGCAATTTCTTCATTCATAACTCTATTCCTCGTTTTTTACTGCATCTTCAAAATTCAGCGGCTCTGTGTGTATCATAGACAAAAATGAGAGTAACTATCAGTTTCATCCTCTAGTGTCATAGGTATTGCTCTTGCATAAACATCAAGAATATCTTTTTTCCCTTTGTGACCAATGTGAGAACCCGAAGTCGTAGGAGATTCAATTTTTTCACCAAATCGAGTTGGTGAGGTAATACCATTAGTAGATATATGAAATTCTAGTGGATCTTCTTGCTGTACCAAATCAAAATTTACATCTTCAAATACATTCGAGTTCGTCACAACATGAGAGTATGACTCAAACTCGTCTTTAAGCTTATTCCAATCCCAACCAAGCGATTCCTCAAACTTAACATTTCTACTCACGACCACTTTCCTTTCAGGAGGATTATATAACCTATATCCTTTTGAATTCTGATCATAACCCACAAAAACCATTTCTTGAGTTTTATAATCAAGCTTTGAGCGTTTTTTATCCGGAATATGCATCAATGCCAAACATCCAAAGACTTTCAAATGAGATATCTTTGGTTTAACACCACTCCAAGCCTCTTGGGGAGTTAGTTTATTCACACTTCTTGTATGACTTCTACTCATCATGTAAACAGCACAAAGCGCCGCATCAGCCCATAATTTCTTTTGGCATACTCTTGCTCTTTAGCATGCTTCTCACCATATTTAAGATCACTCTATTTCTTCTTTCAACCACCCCGTTTTGTTGGGGTGTTCTCGGTAACGTCAAGGACCTTCGTAGACCTATTTCCTCACAAAGTTGTTCAAAGTTATTGGAAGTAAATTCGCCTCCACAATCTATCCTCAAAGCCTTAATCTGAAATCCGCTTTGTCTCTCCACCATAACTTGATACTTCTTAAATATCTCAAACGCCTCTGATTTTTGCTTTAAAAAATAAATCCAGCATTTCCTAGAAAAGTCATCAACAAATAGTAGGAAATAGATATTCCGTCCCAACGAACAAGGTTTGACTGGTCCATATACATCTCCATGAACAAATTCCAACGGCTGTTTGGCTCTTGATATAGTCACTTTTGGAATTATATCCCTAGTTTGATTTCCCGCTAAATAGCCCAAACATAGGAGATTTGGTTGGGAAATATTTGGTAGTCCGACCACTAATTCTTTCCTACTCATTTCACTCAAACTATCAAAGTTTAAGTGTCCAAAGCAAAGATGCCATATCCATGAATCATTCTCATAACATAGAGATAAGCAGACCGGATAATCACACTTAGGTTGTAATTTAAACATTCTGTTTTGTCCCATTTGAACATTGCCCAATAGACTTTGACTTTCATCTTTTACAACCAGCATCTTACCTGAAAATTGGAATTCATATCCCATTTCAAGCATTTGTCCCAAATTGAGAATGTTGCTTTTTAGTCCCAGAACATACAAATATATGAAATTATCTTGTGACTTCCATTCTTTAATCGAAACAAGATAGAACCTCTGCCTTTAATCTGAATTTTAGAAGCATATCCAAAGCTCACACATCCTCCATGACTATCATCAATCTCAGCGAATAATTTCTTGTTACCACACATGTGATTGCTTGCTCCTGAGTCAATATACCATTCATCTCCAGCACCCGATTCATCCTTCTCAACCCTGAGTAAAATTGGATTTTCAACTTCTTGAGGAGTCTCCACAAAGTTAGATTGGTCCTCGTTATTATGCTTGCATCCCATGCATAATGACCATATTTATGGCAACTATAACATTCCACTTAGAGATTTATCTACCTTCCCATGAGAATCCGATCTCCAATTGCTCCTTCCCCTTCCATGCCAACATCCTCTCCCTCGTTGGTTAAATCCTTGTTCTTGTTGTTGTTCACTTGATTGAGAAAATGAGCGGCCACAACCACGTCCTCTTCCAAATCCGAGACTCCTTCCATGACCTCGGAAAAATTGGTTTTGCTTATCATTTTTGCCACTGGTCGAGTCTTTTACTTGGAGAACATGTTCAACACTTTCATCCTTTCTCATTAATCTTTCTTCATAGGAGGGAACCGGTTAACTCATCCAATGGCATTTCTCCAATGTCATTTGCTACTTCAATGGCCACAACAACAAAGTCAAACCTCGATTCCAGTGATCTCAAGACTTTCTCAACGATCCTAGAATCCTCCATTTTCTCACCACATCTATTCATTTGATTTGTGATGGTCTGGACTCTCATGATATATTCTGAAATTTGTTCCCCTTGCTTCTGTTTAAGGCCTTCAAACTCTCTTCTTAAAGTTTGAAGTCTTACCTTCTTTACACGATCAACACCTTGAAATTAAGTTTTTAACATATCCTATGCTTGTTTTGTTGTTTTGGCTCTTGCCACCTTTTCAAATAACTTATCATCTAATGCTTGATAGATTAGAGACAAGGCTTTCTTGTCCCTTTTCTGATTTGCTTCAAAGGTTGTAATTTCAGTAGTCACTACGTCCAAGCATTCATAAGCACCAAATAATGCTTGCATTCTTAAACACCAATTATCGTAGTTTTCTTTTATCAACGTAGGAACATGAAGGTTGCTGCCGTTAGAGATATCTGGATCAAATAATCTGATGCTCCGATATCACTTCGTTGGAGGATTTGCTCAAAACAACATCAAGTAAGTCTTCTATATTTTATGTTTCTGCATGTGCATGTCAAGTGTTTGATGAAATACTTGAATGAAAGCAGAATGAAAACTTGCAGAAATTGCTTTTCTTTATTGATGGAGATGATGATATATGTTTACATGATGAGCATGATCCTTTATTTATAGATTTATATTGCAGTTGTACTGCTTGTTCTTATCTATATATAACTAACTTGTTATTCTTATCTATCTAAAACTGCTTTGAAACTGCATAGACCAAGCTTGACTTTCAACACTTCTTAGACAAAGATGATGTTATTCTTGGTTCCCAGGTTCATTTTTCAGCGAAAACCGGCTTCTCTTTGGTCTACTGCAACTAATACGTGAATTGAACTTGCTCTTGCAGGACTATCAACACTGGGATATTGTAGATCCGTTACCTTCTTACGGTAGAGGCACCGATGTACCGGGACTAAGATATCTTAGTTTGATCACCGGAAAGAATCTTACCGATGTAGTTATAACAGATAGTTGTTATAACATTGGTTTTAAGGAAACAATGGAAAGATTGATGGTCAAGGTTCTATTTGGTGGGAAAAGAAGAACAACCATTCTTTGAATTACAGTCGACCTCATTTTGTAGAATTTATCTCTTCGAATAACATTGTTATGTCGAACTCAACCTTCGTAAATTCGCTTTCTTGGACCATTCATCCTGTTTATTGCTGGTAAAAAGTGCTGCTTTTCCACTAAGAAACAATAATAGATTCATTAACTATTGTTATATCTATTTTGCAGCAACTTACTGATCCAAAACATAACAATTTACTCTCCACCAGATTCTCCGAATACCAACGGCATCATTCCATGTTCGGTTGAGTATCTTTTCTTGCGTTTTTTACTAAAGAAGCTTGACATATCGTGTCGATAACACATTCATCGGAGCATATTTGCATCGAAAACAGCAACATAAGCACATGATATGATGCATTAGTGATGAAAAGTGGATGGGATGAATATGGAATATCGTATGGAAAACCAACCAGTGATGTACACATTAGACACGTTCGTCTCGAATCATATTCCGGCTCCGTTTTCGCTATCGGAAGGGAAATGTCCGGTGGGATCTCCTGTGTCATAGCCGAGCAACTCCATATCCACAGCTCATCCACTGCAATCCATCTCAAAACAGGAAAAGGAAGAGGAGGCTACATTAGTGACATCTTTATATCAAACTCATTCATTGAAACGGCACATATTGGAATCGTTATTTCTGGTCAGTCGTCTTCTCATCCCGATGATTCTTTTGATCCTAATGCTTTACCTTTCATTAGTGAGATCAGAATAGAAGGCATTCTTGGAATAAACATCACATTCGCTGGTGTATTGACGGGCATCTCTGAATCGCCCTTCACTTCTATGTCTTTCTAATGTCTCATTTGCATTGAACTTCGACAATTCTTCTATCTCAACTTGGACATGTGAAAATGTCGTTGGCTCATCGATCAATGTTGTCCCTCGAGCTTGTCTTGCCCTCAAAAACTCTTTTTCGAACACAACTTTTGACTACTTGATCCTCTTAAGAAGAGGAATATTGCATCGTTATAATATGAGACACATGGGATAGAAGCAAGAAGAGAATGAGGTTTAGTTAGTGTGCAAAGTGATTCATTGTACATTGCTGAGTTGATTCTTTTCTTCAAAGTTTTGTTGATTTTCGGTTCATTTTGAGTTTTCACGTAAAATCCATTAAAACTAGTGTTTCATATTGATACGGAATACCGTTTCGGTCTCAACAGGTATGATCGGTATACCGTTTTGTACTAATTTTTTTAAAAAATAATTATTTTTTTATATTTTCAAGGTCGACCCGGAAACTTGGTACAAGGTGGTACTGGTTGAAATAGCGATGCTGTCCGATTTTCATCATATCGGTTGGTATTAAAACATCGATTAAAACATAGCAAAATGGAGTTATTTTCTAGTTCAACCAAAATGGATTCGAAGACAAAGATATAATTATTTTGTAGAGATCAAGGTAGAAAAATGGTTTGATCATATTGTTTAAAAATAAAAACAGTTTTATCATCAATAAAAATGTTATGATCGAAATTTAGGGTTTAGGTAGGGACGGTAATGGGTAGGGTTTGGTTCGGGTATAGTCTAATCTACGTATGTTCCATCATTTAAACTTCAAATCCCGTCCCAAATCCACATTGGGTTTGAATATTCAATTATATGCTCTACCTTTCGAATACCTACCTCACACGAATAATCTAGTTCATGTAAAATTTCAAATAATAAAAATATAAATAATTTTTTTTTATTTTTTCCGAAAATATATTTTTGAAAATTTTAAAAATACATAAAATTGAAAGTAACAAATATTCTAAAATAGATTGTTTTTATTTATGTCTAATATTTATAAAAATATCGAAACTTTAAAATAGTATGAAGAACATATCAAACTTTGAAAATGATAAAAATAATACAAACGTTGTTATAATAAGTCAAATCTAAACTCTAAAAGTTTGTAAATATATCCTATAATATTTATAATTATATATTTAATCAAAATGTTAAAGTAATTATTGTTTGATTTTAATATCTTTAAACACGAATATTGTTTATATTTGATCACTTAACATTAAAGGTGTAAAAATAGATTTAAATTTAAAAATAGTGTAAATAACATATTTACATATTGAAAATGACATAAATATCACTTTAATTTGTCGAAATCGATTACAAAAAAATGGACGAAAAATCGTTATTTTATAAGATGTTCATTCATGAACATGTGTAAAATACAAAATTTCAAAACCTTGGATATCGTTTTTACATTATACTTTGTTAAAAAATAAACGAAAATATTATGATAACACCAAAAGTATACATCCAAACAAATATAGTTTATAAATTTGATAAGATAAATTTGTAGTATAATAATTTATAAATATAGTAAATTTAATCATAATTACATATATTGAATACAAATATAATAAAACATATAAGATATTTAAAAATATATTAAATACAAAAAGTTTGAATATTACATTAAATTTGACGGTTATGATGAGTATGAGTTTGTGTATAAATAGAAATCAACATCCACCCCACCCTACTGCGGATTTACCATTTTTAAACCATTGTCCTCCCATACCCACAAAATATATAACCCTCACGAGTAGGATAGGGTATAATATAAACCTTTGAGGTATCGGAGCAACCACAACACTGCTTCTCAATGCTCTTTCCTAGGGTTCGACATGAACCTGCTCACGACTCCCACTCCATGTGCAATATCAGGTCTCGTACAGACCATTACATACATCAAACTCCCGACCGCTGAAGAGTAGGGCACGTTCTTCATCTCTTCGGCCTCCTGGTTGGTCATCGGCGCCTGCTCCTTTGAGAGTTTCATGTGTGCTCTCAAAGGTGTTTTAGTAACCTTCAAGTTTCCCACTTGATACCGATCGATCACTTTCTCAATATACTTTTCCTGAGACAAGGTAAATGTACTCTTCTGCAGATCCCTCGAGATTCTCATTCCCAGAATCTGCTTGACCGGTCCCAGGTCCTTCATCTCGAATGCTTCGGACAACTCCCACTTGACTTGTTTTATCTCCTCCATGTTACCCCCTGCGATCAACATGTCATCGACATACAGTAGAAGGATTACGTATGTCCCTTTGCCCCATCGGAGATAACAAGAGTTGTCTGTCTCGCATCTTTTGAATCCCTGTTCGGTCATTAGGGAGTCAAACTCTAAATACCACTGCCGAGGAGCTTGTTTCAACCCATACAAGCTCTTTACCAATTTGCAGACTAGATTTTCTTTACCATGCGCCATAAACNCTAGATTCGACATTATGCTATCTTCAATGTTCTAAGAGCAAGTTAGGAAAGAAATATCAATATCAAAGGTAAAATGTAATAGAGCTTCGTGCTGATAACGTGTTATAAATAAAACGATTCGAAAAATGTGGAATAAGATAGATACTAATCTATGATTATAAACATAATACTCATACTTTCAATATTCTTGTGTGTTTTCATAAGACACAAATCAATCCTATTTATAGGCAAAATATATGAATATTTGTGGAAGACAAATATTCATATAGATAATGAGATATTAATTCAATGATTAATTCAACTAGTATCATTAAATATATCTACCTTATTAATTAGATGTAAAAGTTAGGTGTATAAGATATTTTGTATATTGTAATTTAGATTATCTTTTCCGGATTTAGTGGGATATGTTTCTTTAGTTTGATAAACATCTACCTATATGTTCATAACAATAATTTTATATTTAAAATTTTTATTAAAAAAATAAAGGAACTCAACGGATAGGAGCTTGTTGAGAGTATAATTCATGGGTCTTGTTAGCGCCCATACAAGCATACAGTTTTCTCAACAGTTAGAGGAAGTCTAAATGATTTCAACCTAAAAAATATTAATTAATTATAATAAAGCATAATCAAATTATTAAAATTGTAATATTACTATTCAAATTATAATGAGCGAATTTATATTTGTGGCAATTGTGATTCGCAAATTATGAAAATGACAAAACTTATTATCATATTTTATAATTTTTGTCAAAACAAGTACTCAAAATTTAGTGTATTGTCATAATTGGTAATAAAGTTTTTAGTTTTGGCACTTGAGATCTTTGTTAAAAATTAAACTTTGAAGATAAATTTGCCGTTACAAACTATAGGAATCAAATTCGCAAAAATTAAGAAAGTGTCATATTCTCAATTATAATATAATTTTAAAAAAATTAATCGATAATAGAAATACTATAATACATACTATACCTTATATAATTAATAAATGAATCATTATAGAATAAAGAAAAATATAGTATTTTTTATAGTTATACTGCCTTGATATAGAGCCAATACGTTAATATCGGGTGATACCAATATTTTATCTAGTACCGTACGGTATAAGGTTCTAGGATTGGATTCCAAGTTTTCGTTGTGTCCGGCCCAAATAAATAATAAAAAATTATTTTTAAAATATTACTATGAAAAATTTAAAATTTAAAATTAAATACATTTAGTTTATAAAATACTGGAAAACATTAGTTTAATAATACATTTAGTAATTAAATTAAATTACAGTATATACATAAAGTGATATTAAAATTGGGGGTAATGAGTCCAATAAAACTTAAAAATATAAAATGATAATTATACATTTGATTTTGGAAGATTTAATTATTTTTCGTTGTATAGACTATACATTACATTTAATTTTTATTATTAATTAAAAATAATTAGATATTAGTGATATGAATGAAGGAAGTTCCCGACATTTTAGTAGAAAACGAGACTAATATGAGTTCAAGTTATCCATCAACTCTTGAAATTGATAATATATATATTTATTTACTTTTATAAAATATATGATAAGTTTGAACAATGAAGTATAATCTTAACATATGGAAAATGTTGAGTTTTAGACTGAGTTGTTCGTAGATTTGCGGAAGAAGATGAAGAACAGTTGTTGTAGAATTCATGTAAATTCAAAGTATTGAATAAAAGAACAACTTAGTTTTTACGGTCTCAGATTACTACATATAAATGAAGGATATGCCCCTAACGTATCTATTCCATTCTTGTGCAAGTCATTAATGGATTGACCTGATAACAATTCCTCTGTTACATCAGAAGACCTGAGAATGCTTCATAGCTGGAAATGGAACTTGTCAACGACTATCTTTGCTGTCCTTTTTACACCCCTCCTCAAGATGTGCATGAATATCAAACATGTTCATCTTGCCGAGCAAATATTGGTGTTGTTGTGCATTGAGTCCTTTGGTAAAAATATCAGCCAGTTGATCTTTGGAATGCACGTATCTGAGGACGATGGAACTGTCCGCAACTTTTTCTCTAATGAAATGCCAATCGAGTTGGAAGTGTTTCGTTCTCTCATGTAGAATCGGATTGTGCGATATCTGGATGGTGGATTGATTGTCGCAAAACATTGAGATCGGTCGTTCGCTATTGAGTCCAAATGAACTTAGCAGGTTTGACAACCATGTTAACTCACAGGCCAGCGATCCCATGGCTCGATATTCAGCCTCTGTCGAACTTCGGGCAACCGTTGGATGTTTCTTTGACTTCCAACATATCATGTCCTGGCCAAGAAACACACAATATCCTGTTACCGATCTTCTAGTTTGATCACACTTTGCCCAATCGCTGTCACTAAAAGATCTTAGTCGTAGATCGTTATCACTGTGAAATATCAATCCTTTCCCGGGAGCCCCCTTCAGATATCTTAGTACTCTGAAAGCTTATCGTAAATGTGACGAATCAGGTCTGCTCATGAACTGGGACAGCACTTGCACAGAGTAGTTTATGTCTGGTCTTGTGAATGCCAAGTAAATTAGCTTCCCTATTAGTTTCCTATAGTACGTAGGATCAGCGAGCAATTCTTCATTTTTACTCACAACGTTTTGTCCTAATTCAATAGGGGTGACGGCTGGCTTGCATCCTAGCAATCCATATTCTTGTAGGAGATTCAAGACGTATTTGCGTTGACATATAGAGATGTTGCCTTTGGATTGCGATATCTCTAGTCCCAAAAAATATCTCGGATATCCTAAGTCCTTTAGCTTGAAGTGGCCCTTCAGATAATCAGTGACTTGGTTAAGGATGGAATGTGATTTGCATCCCACCAGTATGTCGTCAACATACACAAGGAGTGCTATACAACTTCAATCATTCAGTTTCATGGTGAATAAGGATGGATCACTCCCAGATGGTTGGAATCCTCTCTTTATCAAAATTTCAGTGAATTTTGCATTCCAAGATCTCGAGGCTTGCATGAGCCCATAGATTGCCTTCTTCAATCTGCACACCAGTTTATGTTTGGGTAGACATGTGCCCTGGAGTGGGATAGCCAGGTGGGGGATCCATGTATATTTCATCCTCCAGGTTGCCATTGAGGAATGCGTTGTTTATGTCCAGCTGCCTGAGGGACCAGCCTTGTGACGCTGCCAAGGAAAGGAATAGTCGTACTGTGGTGTGCTTGACCATTGGGCTAAAGGTATCTTGATAATCGAATCCTTTGATTTGGCTATATCCCTTGGCGACGAGTCTCGCTTTGTGCCTTTCTATGTTTCCATCCGTCGTTACCTTTATTTTGAAGATCCACTTACTTCCAATAGTGTGTTGGTCTGTTGGTATTGCCGCAATTGTCCAGGTATTGTTTTCCATTAGTGCATTAAGTTCCATGTTCATTGCTGTAACCCATCAGGGTGCTGTTGGGCTTCCAGGTATGTATTCGGTTCAACATGATGATCCAGTCTAGTCGTTACTGAGGCATAGGCTGGGGAGAGGCGTTCCTTGCTCATATAGTTGCTTAACGGGTGCCTTGTTGATTGAGTGGCTGAAGGCTCGGCCACTTCATATTGATAATCAGACAGATATGTTGGTATCCGTCTGCTTCTGACCGGTTTAGTGCTAGCAGAATCCGAGTGTTGGTCGCTGCTGGGAGGTGCTGCTTCTTTCTCATTGCTAGGACCGACAACGGGGGCATTTGTGATTGGTCAGACATCGGATTTTCCTCTGCTCCTCCAGTATGATTCGGTAAAGGCTCTTCCCTGTATTCTGAAACTTCGGCAGGTTGGTTAGAGTATTATAGTTTTTGCTGCAGTTTATGATCAGAGAAAGGAAAAATGTTTTCATGAAACAAAACATCACGGGTGATAAAAATTTCGAGAGTGTCTAAGTCGTATAATTGGTATCCTTTAACGTTTGCAGGGTATCCAATAAAAATGCATGTCCGAGCCCTGGGAGCGAACTTCTCACGATTTCGTTTAAGAGTGGATGCAAAAGCAAGGGAGCCAAACACCCGAAGGTGATCATATGTTGGCTGCTTTCCAGTCATTTTCTCATAGGGTGTGAGGAAGTTTAATAACTTCATTGGTAGTCTGTTAATGATGTGGGTAGCAGTGAGAACTGCTTGACTCCAGAAACAGATCGGCAAGTTTGCCTGGAACAAAAGGGCTCGGGCAACGTTTAGAACGTGTTGGTGTTTTCTTTCCACTTTTCCGTTTTGTTGTGATGTATCAACACACGTTTTTTGATGGATGATGCCCTCTTGAGAATAAAGATCCTCTAGTTTGTATTCCGGGGCGTTATCGCTTCGGATAATTTTTACTTTCTTTTCATGTTGTGTTTCAATCATTCGAATGAATGAAGGGATAATTTGGGCAGCCTCATGCTTATGTTTCATTAAGTATGTCCATGTGCACCTTGATGTTTATTCCACAATGGTGAGGAAGAACCAATGCCCATTTACACCTTCATGTCTATAAGGCCTCCAAGTGTCGATTTGTATCAAATCAAATGCATTGAATGTAGACATACTTTTGCAAGGAAATGACATGCGCTTTAACTTGGCTTTAGGACATATCATGCAGACTGCGGTGCGTTGGCTCTTAACTATCGGTGCATGCTTGTGAATGTGTGAAATGATTTCATGCGGTGCATGTCCTAATCTGTGGTGCCATTTATCAGAGTGGGCAATATGATGATTATGAATAACATCATGCTCATAATGAGTTTTGTCAAAGACATATGGTGCGTTAGTTTCGAAAATAGAAGCAGTCTCTTGATTCTCACTAAGCCTATCAATCTGTGCACAGAAATTCTGCTCAAATATGTAGAGGTTGTGCCGAACTCTATCCATACCAATCGTCATCCATGTAGACAAGTCCTGAAACACACAATTGTTAGTGGCAAACAATATATTTATGTTTGCTTCCTTGATAAGTTTGTGCACAGAAATGAGATTGACTTTGAAGCTTGGAACAAACAAAACATTATGTAAGTTCATATGTTCGTTGAGACGTATGGTCCCATACCGTGTGACGGGTACTGTGATCCCATTTGGAAACTTAACAGTTGTGTGAGTTGGTGAGATAGTGTCGAATAGGGACAAGTTGGAACACATATGTTCACTTGCACCAGAGTCGATGATCCATTCTGTAATGTTAAGGGACTTACCAGCAAAGGCTTCTTGGTTTGTATTGTTTGGTGTTGGTGTTTGGTTGTTCATGCCTGCGTGAGTGCCTTGTTGTGGTATGTGTTGGAGAAGTGTCTTTAGTTGAGCATTTGTTATTGAGACCATGTCATTCTCGTTAGACTGTGGCATTTCCTGCATTGTGACATTAGAGGCATAAGAGTTGTTATATGGTTTGTTACCCTTTGCTCGTTTGCTTTTGTTGTCCTTTGGGTATCCGATGATTTTATAACACTGCTCAATGGTATGATTAGACAAGCCGCAGTTGATGCATTTCTTTTTGGGGGTACCTTCTGAAACTCTGTTTTTGTCATCAAGGCCGAAGCCTCAATCTGTGAAGGGAGGATTGGACGGTTGAGTCTGTGCTCCTCTTGGTGGATGGAGTTGTAGACTTCATCCATGGAGGGAAATGGCTTTCTAAGGAGTAGTTGTGATCTCAAAGCTCCATATTCGTTGTTGAGAGCATTCAAGAACTTGAAGACTTTATCCTTTTCCACTTGGTCATGGAAGAGTTCAAAGCACTTCGAGTTGCATTGGCCGCAACTGCAGTGTGGCATAGGTCTTGAGTTGGAGAGTTCCTCCCATAGGGCATTGAGTCTTGTGAAGAGATCATGGACTGTTAAATTGCCCTGTGAGAGAGTTCTCAGCTCCTGCTGTATGGCGCATACTTTCGTGTCATCTGCCTGTGAATACCTTTGATGCAGTGTTGTCCATATCTCTCTCACAGTCCTCTTATAGAACATTGTCGAGGATATGGGTTCACTCAAACACCGAAGTAGCCAGGCCACAAGAGATCGTTGCAGCGACGCCATGCTAGAAATTTGGGATCTGCTGCGGGTGGTTCCGTTATTTCCCCATTGATGAATCCTAATTTGTTCCTTGAGGATAAGTTGAGTGTGACACTTCTCGACCAGTTGGAGTAGTTGGTTCCTGAGAAGGATGAAGCAAGGATGATTTCACCCATGTCTCCTGCGCCAATGTAGTATGGGGAAGATGGGTCCAATGCTACGTTTATAGAGGCCTTTGCCTTTTCCAGTGAGAGCTCCTCTTTGTTATCAATCATGACTGTGTTGAGAGAAGGGGAGAGTTTTTGAGAGAAGGATGATCTAAGACCTCAAAGCTCCGATACCATGTTGAGTTTTAGACTGAGTTGTTCGTAGATTTGCGGAAGAAGATGAAGAACAGTTGTTGTAGAATTCATGTAAATTCAAAGTATTGAATAAAAGAACAACTTAGTTTTTACAGTCTCAGATAACTACATATAAATGAAGGATATGCCCCTAACGTATCTATTACATTCTTGTGCAAATCATTAATGAATTGATCTGATAACAATTCCTCTGTTACATCAGAAGACCTGAGAATGTTTCATAGCTGGAAATAGAACTTGTCATCGGCTATCTTTTCTGTCCTTTTTACAGAAAATAATAATGCCTTTTTAATTTATCAATAATTATATCATATATAACACTTTGGAACAACTTACACTCAAGTTGTAACAATGGTGAAGCAAATGTCTTTATGAAAGCGTGAAATAGTTAGCCGTTAGGATTGTGCTGTTTAGGAGCGAAATTCGAATTTTGGATCAGAATCTGGTGAATGATTACAGAGATGATTGAACAAAGTGATCGAGAATACAAATTTAGACGAATAAAATGGTTGCGGGGCGAAATCCATGTTTGAGAGCAGCTTCCCAGATCTTGTTGCGGTCGAAAATGGCGTCTCCACATTCATTAACGTTCCATCCTTCAAGGGCATGAACGATCCCAGCGACTCGCCACGCGCTCATCATTCTCCTCGGCAACCAGTTCTGCTCAATTTATGAAACAATCAAATTTTGGAATTAGGGCAAATGCGATATGATTCTCACTTCGCAAGAATGCAGATTCTTTAAAGATGCCGGCGCAATCATTGAAGGTGTGTAACTGTAAATCCCATCTTTTCGCTCTTTATTTGGTGGGAATTGATTATAGGAGATGAAGATTGTTCCATTTGGTGCCTTTAGCTGTTCCTTTTTTGTTATTCCTTCTCCAATTAGCCATACCTGCAAATTTTGCACTATTTTTCGTTCTGTTTTCTGATACTAACAATAGAATGGAGATTCAAGGTAAGCATACTTTCTGAGTTAAGAAGCCTTTAGTGGAGATTAGGCTTTCTTTGGATGAAAATCTCTCTAAAAGTTTAACCCTATCGTTGTCGTATAATGTTGCAACCTGTAGAAAGATCAAGATTCAAGAATCACATAACTTAGTGATAGAAACATAAGATTATTGAGGAGAAACAGACCCGAATTCCATTGTCTAGTAATGCAGAAACAATGGCAAATGCAATTTTGCAGAGGCTTCCTCTTATAACAACTTCAGTTGTATCCTTTGGAATTGTGTTTATTACTACAGCTACTGCTAAACTGCTTCCATCTACTAGCTTTATTTGAAGTTTTGGGTGCTTTTGGATGAATATTTCTCCATTTTTGTTCATTTTTCCCTGTGATTGATTACATTCTCATAACATGCTGCTTTCTCATGAAGGGGAAGTGAGTTTTTACCTTGTTTAGCAGGCCTAGGCTTAATACTTTCACTCCTCGGGCTTCCGCTTTGAGTATAGCTTCTTCAATCATACCATTTATTGCGTTTTCTTGCCATTTGAGTGAATACTGAATGTGGAACAATGATGTTTAGTTACCCTACAGCAAAGATTCAATATTATGGAACTCGAAACTCCTCTGGTTTTCGTGTATTACCTGTATTGTGTAACGTGGGATGGTCCAAGATTGGAGCTTTGTTTTGTCCATAAAGTTTCTCTCAACAATAAATGACTTGTCCCCAATGAGATTCAGGATCATTGTCCAAACAGAAAATGGTCTGATCAGCCAAGTGTACCAGTTAGAGATCTGAGGCTTAGAGGCAAAAGAAGCAAATCCAATGTCAAGATGGAACACTGATTCAGGTGTTGTAAAATGTGTTAAATGAACAGCATCAGGGTAATCCTCGGGCCTCTTAAGCGACTTCACATAAAGATCATTGCTGGACTTATCGGTTGTTCCATGAATGTAGTCGTAAAACGGCATGAACAAAGAGTAGTTTGTTCTGAATTGAGTGTGATGCAGAGAATGAAACCTTTTACATATAGAAAGATCATCAAAACAAGTGATTTTTTACTGTAAATGAAGCTACGAAAGAGACGGTACTTACGATGGGGTATACATTAAGTATTTGAGAGGTGGGAAGATGTAAAATGCCCAAGATGGAACAATCTCAAAGTTACAGTGCCCCAAATTGTTCATAAAGTCTATGTAAGTGATGTATCCAAATACCGAAAAGAACGAAGCGTTTCCCGTCAATATAACACTGAAAATGGGAATCCCAAATAGGAAAAAATATGCAATATGCTCTGCAAAAGGATGTATTACAGCTGCAACAGAAGAATCAAGCAACTCTGGTTAGTTAGTTAAAAGTAATCGTTTTCGTTTTTGTCGTTTTTTTTACTTACAGGTGATTGGTTCTGTAACAATGGAAGAATGGTGATGAGAATGGTATCTTGAATACAGAAAATGATGATGAAGAGCTCTGTGAAGCCAGTAATAAAGATACTCAACCGGTCCGGCATGGATCAAAGCGATCATGATCATTCCATTTAGTCGAAAAACCGGAAAAAAAGAAGCTTCCTTGGTCACATTGTTAAAGAAATACACAAGAAGCCCATTCAAAAGAATCTGATCATCCCTGAAACATACAAATTCAAGCAAAAAAGGTAAAAGAAAGTGAAAAGTTACAAGTTTTTTTTACCAGTTACTCTCTCTGTCAACTTGCTCAAACTCAATACTCCGATCGACAATCCGGCTTTTTCCGGTGGCGGTCCGGTAACGAGAATACGAGATCCATATCTGGTTATGGAGGATTCGAAAGAGGAGAAATGGGATTATAAGCAAGTTTGTGTAGTCTCTTTGTTGTTTTTCTTTTGTTGCAAGGATGTGAATGCTTTGGATTGCACCGGGAATGAGTATTAGGTACTGCAAATGTCGATCAAATGCAGATGAAATGAATGTAAATGTATCAGTGAAGAAGAATGTAGAAAATTATACCTTGAAGCTTCCGAGATTCTTCCATGGCCAATCAGTTAAAATCCCTGGTTTGGAAGCCATTGTTGTCTTCCTCTTCAAACCTTGGTTTCTTCTTCTTCAAATCAACACTTGTTTTATAGATAAAAATAGTCATTTTTTGTCTTACTTTTTTANACAATCCACTTTAAACTAATAAATATTTGTCTCCTTTGAATTAGAACTGATCAATAGAACTCACAATTAAGCCCACAATCACTTATGCATCGTATTAATATTTTCATGAATCTCAGTTTAACGACATTCAATTCTTTACCAAAGAAAGATTTGTATGGTTACAATGTCATATTACGATATGGGTCTTGAAATTTAGGATTCAATAGGCTGGGGAGTGCAGCCAAGTCCATAAGAGAAGTGAATCACATTGAAAAGACTTGGGTCAAGTCAATTACTCATTATATTACTCATCTTATAAACTAGACATTTTCTCTTTCAACATCCGATGTGTGATATATTTCAACACTCCCCCTCAAGTCGAACTGACCTTGGTCCGGTGCAGATTTGCTTCAATATGCTCGGTAGTGTTCGAATCATATGTCGATCTATTTTTGTCGCCTAGGTCCGATACGCTTTTCTACTCGAGTTTTTTTTTATCTAAACCAGTACGAACCAGCTCGAAACACACCCTGAGCTCCGATACCATCTTGAAATTTATGATTCAATGAGTCAGGGAATGCAGTCCAATCCATAAGATAAGTGAATCGCATTGAAAAGACTTGGGCCAAGTCAATTACCCATTATATTACTCCTTTTATAAACTAGACATTTTTTATTTCCACATCCGATGTAGGATATATTTCAACAATGGGAAGTAACGATTGCTATTAAAAAAATACTCAAATCGAAGACAATTTTCGATGATTTTCTCTAGTGTTGATATTATCCAAAATGAGCAAAAACAAATAGAAGTACTATATCTAGTACTATCAAAAGAATGACTATCTCAATCCATGGCATCAAACTCGCTTATGATATATAAATAGAGAATAATTTTAAGGTCCAATACATCAAATATATGGAAAATTTTCATTTTTAATATCTCAAATTTGTATAAAAATCAATTTAAGTACTTCAATTCGATTCCCGAAGATCAATTTAAGTACCTCTATTTCTTAAAAATCAAATTAGATCACTAAATTATTCGACGGTTAATTAATGTCAGAGGCGACGCAAATAGCATGTGAAGAATTAAAGGGATAAAACATGGTAGACAGATAACTGGAAGACGGTAAGACGGTGAGCTTGGTTATGCAGATAGTGATTAATAAATAGTCTAGCTTAAAAATAATTATATTATTTAAACATTTAATAAAAAACATTACTACAAAAGATTTAAAATATTTAATGAACGAATCTCAAGAATGTTCTAAATTCCTTGATTTAGAGAACATTTATGAATATTAATATATTTTAATTATATTTTATAGTGGAATAATTGTGAACATTAATGTAGATTGAAACTTGCCCAATGCATCTGTATGAAAACCCACCCCACAGCCTAACATTATATATATTTATTTATTTTAAATAATTTAAATTCATGTCTAATACAAACTTTGATTAAATCCAATATATTTTATTTTGAACCAAACTCCAATATTAATGAAGTGATAGAATGACATCATCATAAGTGGTAGGATATATTTTGTCTCACAATTAATGTTTTTATATCGATCCAGAATGAACCAAAATAATCATTTTTTTTATTTTATTTTTTCGTATTGGAATAAAAAAATCTCAGGTTTCAATAAAAAAATCCAATATCAGGTGGTATCGCTTAAAATATATGTGATGCCTGATTTTTGTTGAAACGGACATATACCAACTGGTATAAAAACATTGCTCCAAATAATAAAAAACTTACGCGTTGACACAGTAAAATGTAGAATTGCCGTTAATGTTATTAGACAAATTTTTGGATGTGCATATTATTAAGTGGTTTCGAGGTTAAGTGTTATATAACTATATTGATATGATATGATGAATTAAAACTTTGACGTATTTGGTAAATATGATCAATTTTGGACCTATGTAGGCCCAGACCTACCTTTTTCCAATAATGAAATTTGGGGATAGGATGATAATTTGTATTATTCGTCTCCTACCCGATGGGTACTAACCTCGCTTGGGGCGAATTTGTGTACGTAAAATGGTAGCGGGATGCTATGATGTTTAGGAGCAGTGAAGCCGATTCGTCGAAACAGAGAAGTGAAAGCGACGAATCGACAAATTTAGAAGAATCAGTTTTCAAAATGATTCTCCATAGTTTATATTAAAAATAAATAAATAAATGTTTACATCTTAGATATATAAAGTCATGATCCACATAAAATTCAAATCGGAAATAGAGTATTCTATCCACATATGTCTACTTCATCAATATTTCCACATAAAATTCATAATACATGTTTGCAATAAATTTAATTTTTATTATATTGTTGATAATGTTAAATATTATCATATTTATTGTGTTTAGACTAACTTTGTTTGTATTAATGTTAGTGTGAAGATATGGATAACGTTACTATTAATAATGACGTTATAAGAGTTAAGTAACTATCTTTGAGTTAATGAAATATAAAGAAAATTAAGTAGAATAAGTATAACACAAATAATATTTGATAACAATAATGATATAATTAAGTTTTATTGATTGCGCGACCATTATGTTTACCTCATAAGTTGGCAATTTCCAATGAGGAAATATCATTTAGGCCATCCACACCCTTGGGTGTCCCGTCTGAATGGACGCTCACGTAACAAGTAAATTTTCTTTCATATGGTTCATTAAAGAAAGAGAATGTTCATACTCTCTTTCTTCAATGGTTTTTTAAAAAATAAAATTTAAAAGTTTATAAATTTAAAATTATATATAAAATATATAAATTTATTATTAATTGATATATTTATTTTATGTATAATATTTTGATGATGTGAAAATGATTGTTTTACGGTTTTATTAGTTTTAATTGATTTGATTAACTAATTTTTAATTATAATTTTACGTAACAAAAATTGAATGAATTAATCGTCGATGTTATTCGATTTAGGTTACCGAGTTAGTGGTTTTAATCGATAAGTTATTTAGTTTTTAAGGAAATATTACACTTTTAGTTTAGAAAATGTAATAAAAAATTACCTAAAATTCTAAAATGTTCCATTCTCGTAAAACCACAACTATTAATTTAACATATGAAAGTAATTTATAACATAAGAATATCCGGTAAATAATTGGTATTTACATAATTATAATTATATATAAAAATAAAAATTATGAGTGTCCGGACATTGTTATAGGGATAAGATGAAAGTAATTTATAAAAATAAAGAATGATGATGTGTAAATAGAGAAAGTTGATGTGGGGGAGCGAATGAAGTTTCCGGACGGACATGGTTGATGATGGTCTTATGCTAGGTCATAGTGGCGTAATATATGTGATATTCCGGTATATTTCTTCATATATTAATTTTAAAATTTTTTTTTTTTTTTTATTTCTATGTCCCATCACTCCCACTTCGGATTGCTTCCAAAGTTGGAGCTCCACCTTCGGGAAATTATTTACCTATTTTAAATGAGATTAAAATGATTTGATTTATATTTGTTTCACTACTAACTTGGTTATCCATGTCATACCCATTTCACTGGAGTTGTTTGGTTCTACGGTGGCTACTGTGGTATGGTCATCGTACCATAATTTTATTTTCAAATATCAAACAATCTAGGCAATTAAGGTGATCGTGCCGGATTTTTGGCAGTCATATGACCATGCTTTGATACGTATGGTCAACCGACTTTGGTTTGGTAAATTCCAAAATTACTCAATTTAATTCCTTTAAATCTTATTGTCATTTCACAAATATTACGCCAATTTTACAAGTTAGAAAATTTGTAAAACACTTGTAATTGATGTCGACACTCATCGGGGACGTTATTGCACCTCACAATTGATGAATATTTTTAATACATTATGATTGAAATCATTATTTATTTATAAATTGTTTTACTATAATCATAATTTATATTTCGGTACATAATTGTAAAATAAATTATTTAAAATTAGATATAGAAATTAGGTTATTGTATATTTAATAAAAGTTTTAATATTTATTTGACTTATATTTATCTATGACAAATATATTAATATGAATGTATACATTTTATTATAATCACATAAGATCACCGCAGTTTTTGGAAACAGTTTTATAAAATCCGATCATAATTATCACGATCATCTCAAAGGTACGATCATTACATCTCACCTTGATTTTGAAAAGATAAACAAAACAATCCCATTATTTTATCATTTTTTGGCTTGGTATGTACTATGCTCTTAATGATCTATATGTTGGGCGCGCATCGAAAGTGATGAAATCGATGTATTGACGATGCAAATATAATAAATAAATAGACACCGAAATTTAAAGTGGTTAACCCAAAATAGGGCTGGCTAGTCCACGGATACCATCAGAGAAACTTCTACTATTACCAATAGCAATGATACAAAGAGAATATAATCTAGATAAATATCTAGAGTAGAAAACCAAAATAGGAGGTAAAAAACATCGTTTACCTAACACTACGGCTAACCCTTAACTATTTTGATACTCCCCGAATATTTATGAAATATATATTCATCAAAAAATCCCCGGGTTGAGAGAATATATTTCTCCCTAAAATCCCTATTGGTGGTTAACCAAATATCTCCAAATATTGATCAAATCTTCATATCTATTTAATTTATTTATTTTCTTCATGTGAGCCCCACAATATGTGGAGGGACCACCCATCAATTCTCCCCATTTCGACACATAGAGGAATCCACCAATCAATTTGTAACTCGATAGTACTCAAAGTTTGATCTTGACAAAACCTTTGTCATTATATCTGATCCATTCTCTTCGGTGTGGATCTTCTCAAGCCTCTTGTCCAACACCTCGTGAATCCAACGATATCTCACATCAATATGTTTGAATCTCGAGTGAAACGAAGCATTATTCGCTAGATGAATTGCACTTTGACTATCGTAGAATAGTTGATAATTTTGCTGATTGATACTGAGTTCTTTTAAGAACTTCTTCAACCACAGTAACTCTATACAAGCTTCAATTACTGCAATAAACTCAGCCTCCGTTGTCGAAAGAGCAACAAACTTTTGGAGTTTAGATTTTCATGCAACAGCTCCCCCTGAAAATGTAATGAGGTATCCATATGTAGACTTCCTCGAGTCAACATCTCCTGCCATGCTAGCATCTGTGTATTCAACCAATATTAGATCACCTTCTCCAAAACACAAACACATCTTGGAGGTTCCACGTAGATACCTAAAGATCTACTTCACTGTAGTCCAATGCTCATTGCTCGGTTTCGAGAGAAAACGACTCGCAACTCAAACAGAGTGAGCAATGTCTGGCCGCGTACACGTCATGGCGTACGTCAAGTTCCAACAGCCGAAGCATATGGTATCGTAGCCATCTCGTCCTTCTCTTTATCCGTAGAAAGGCTAGAACTCAATCTAAAGTGATTAGCAAGAGGACAACTAACCGCTTTAGACTGAACTTTCGAAGTACTTTCTCAATGTACTTCTCTTGTTACAACCATAACTTCTTGGAATTCATGTTTCTCGTGATCTTCATGCAAAGAATTTACTCTATTGGTCCCAATTCTTTCATCGCAAAAGACATACTCAATTGCTGCTTCAACTCAGCAATCCTCGAACAGTTTTGACCAACATTAAACATGTCGTCCACGTACAACAATAGTACGATAAAATCATCTTCAGAAAACTTTTTTGTGAAGACACAGTGATCTGAAGTAGTCTTCATGTAGCATTGCTCCCCCATAACAGACTCAAACTCTTATACCACTGTTTCGCTGCATGTTTTAAGTCATAAAGACTATTCTTTAGCTTGCAAACATAATCCTCTTTCCCATTCTTCACAAAGTCTTCTAGTTGATGCATATAGATTTCTTCTTCCAAATCTCCGTGTAGGAAGACAGTTTTCACATCCATTTGTTCAACCTCCATGTTGAGAGATACTGCTAATCTCACCACAGTTCGAATGGATATCATCTTTACAACGGGTGAGAATATATTGTCAAAGTCAATCTCTTTTTTTACTGAATCCCTTCATGACAAGCATTGATTTAAACCGTGGTTATGGATTATGATCATCATGCTTAATCCTGAAATCCCACCGATTCCTCAAAGCCTTCTTGTTTTTAAGCAACTTTACCAGCTCGAAAGTCGCATTCTCATGCAAGGACTTCATCTCGTCATTCATGACCTCAATCTACTTCTGATTGAATTCATCAGTCAATGCTTCATCGTATGATTATGGTTCTCCCCAGTCAGTCAATAACACATATTGATATGGTGGATATCTCTTAGACCGTTGTATAACTCTACCGGATCTCGTAGTCCGAACAGGAGAACCAACACGGACTCGTACTTCATCTTCACCCTCATTAGCATCGTCAACTGGAAGATCTTTAGGAACTTCTAATTCATCCTCATTAACAGGTGGATGAAATTCATCATCTCCAATATATCCTGGCACTGTTGTTGGAGGCATAACCCTCAAGTTTGTTGAATAATCATCTGACTTAGTAACATCTTTGCTACCCGTTCCAATATCTACGATGGTTTCATCTTCAACGAACTTGTCATCATGACTTCTGATAAGCTTTTTAGTGGTTGGATCATAAAATATGAATATAAGATCATCTTGACCATATCCGATAAAGACACATTGACGAGTCTTGAGATCAAGCTTGAATCGTTCATCCCTCGGAACGTGAACGTAAGCCTTACACCCGAAAGAAATCTCTTTCTTTGACCACACCTTCTCCGGAGTTTCATATCCAAGAGAAACACATGGCGAGAGATTCATTAGATAGATTGCTGCCAAAATTCATTCTCCCCATAATTCTTCAGACAAGTTTGCTTGAAATAATAGACATTGTATCATCTCCTCCAAAGTCCTATTGAATCTTTCGGTCAATCCATTTAGTTGTGGTGTCTTTGGTGGTATCTTCTTGTGTCGAATATCATTATCTTTGCAGTAAACATCAAATGGACCAATATACTCTCCACCATTGTTAGTTCGGATGAACTTCACATTCTTTCCAGTTTGTCTTTCAACTAACTTCACAAACTGCTTGAAAACAATAGAGACTTGATCCTTCGTCTTCAACGGATATACCTAGTTCTTCAGAGAATGATCATCGATGAAAGTAATAAAATCATCGAGAATGATTTCGGCATCGGTCCGCATACGTATGAGTGTATCAACTCCAATATGTCATCCTTTCTTGAAGGTAGTCTACTGTGAAAGCTTACTCTCGTTTGTTTTCCGGTGAAACAGTGAAAACATCTCTTTAGATTTGTATGATTCATTCTAGCTATCACTTCTTCTTAAACAAACTCCCCATTTCTTTTAGGCTCATATGTCCGAGGCGTTTGTACCACAGTTCTACTGTAGTTTCATCCTCAACAGCATTCACGTGTTCAGAGGAAAGCTTTGGTTGCAACATATACAGTTTTGAACACTTCTTGCATCGAGCAATCACTAATGAACCATGGGTGAATTTCCAACGGCTATCATAGAAGGTATTGCAGAAACATTCATTATCGAGTCTGTCAACTGATATGAGGTTTAGCCGCACGTCTAGAACATGCAGAACATCTTTCAATACTAATTTGGTACCGTTCTCCGTCTCTAATCAAACATCTCATGCCAACAACTTTGGAGATGTTTTCATTTTCCATCTTAACCACACCAAAAGCTCTAGGTGTGTAGGATGAGAAGCATTCCTTGCGGGACGTCACATGAACGGTAGCTCCGCTATCAATAATCCAACTCGTCTCTTGAGATGCAGAATTCACAACATCATTGTCACGCACGAAGTTGAATTCCCTGATCACATTGGTTTGCTCATCATCACTGCTACCGTGTCCTTTGCCTTTTGCAGCTTGTCCTTGTTTGAACAATATGCAATTTCTCTTGATATGACATTTCTTCTTGTAATGATGACACTCAACAATGACGTATTTGTTTGACTTCCCTTGACTCTTTTTCATGTTTCGTAGGTCTTGAACTTTGTTTAGAATTCTTCCCCTCGAATCAGCAATCACAATATCTAACTGCGACGATGATGTCTCTTGAGTCCGTCGTCTCATTTCTTCATTCAGAATTCCACTTTTAATCAGTTCAACGGTAATATTACCAGATCTAGTAAGTGATACCTTCAACGGCTCTCATGATTCAGGTAATGGTCTCAGAATAAATAGTGTGTTTAATTCATCATCAAGTTTAATACTCATTGTTGCGAGTTGAGTCAGTATCCCTTGAATATTATTCAATTGATAAGCGATTAAAGTACCCTCCTGGTACTTTATCAGAACCAAGTTGTTCAAATAGTACAATTAATTGTAGCCGTTCTTTGAAACATATAATATCTCAAGTTTCTTCATACACTTCTCGCTTGGACTTCGTCACAAATGTGATTGTACACATTTTATTTGACATACTGCCGGATAAAACTACATACTTGTTGATGCTCGAAATCCCAGTTAGCATCGGACTTTCCCTCCAGTATGGATTCGCCAAACACCGATAAATGCATATTCGTCACGGACAAAAGATCTTTCATCTTGTTCTTCCACATGTAGTAATTCGACCCATTTAATTTAAGCATATTTCTCGTCTTAACCTCCATAGGCCCAATATCAGTTAAGAATTATGAAAAATAATCAAACTTATTTTTTGATGTAGAAGATTCACTTAGTAGCAACCACAGAGCATACGATAAACTGATATCAACACTGAATCTAGCTTCGATATCACTTGTTGGGCGCGCATCGAAAGTTATGAAATCGAGGTATTGAAGATGCAAATATAAAAAATAAATAGACACCGAAATTTAAAGTGGTTCACCCAAAATAGGGATGGATATTCTACGGATCTCATCAGAGAAACTTCCACAATTACCAATAGCAATGATACAAAAAGAATATAATATAGATAAATATCTAGAATAGAAAACCAAAATAAACGGTAAAAAAACAGTGTTTACCTAACATTACGGCTACCCTTCAACTATTTTGATACTCCCCGAATATTTAGGAAATATTTCTAAATATTTCACACTTCTTAAAAACCTTCAGGAAACGAATTCAAGAAGAATAATTTTTTTCTTGAATCTCTTCTCTCTCTCTTTTTCTCTTGAATACTCAATTGAGATATTGAGATTGATGGATTTGTTATGGATGATCAATTGAAACTCAAATACTCTCAATTTATATGACAATTTATAGGAGTGGGAAGAATATATTTCTCCCTAAAAATTCTCTTAATAATTAATACATATCCCTGACAATGATTCATATCTTTTTTGTTTATTTATTTTCTTAGAGGAACCACCCATTACTATCTACCCACCCATCTCCATTTTGGTGACATCTCTAATTTGAACATTTATGATTTAAAATAATAATAATATAATAATAATAATAAAGCATTGATTAGCGGTGAAGAAGAAATGTGAGTCACAGTTGCTCTTTAAATAGTTGCAGAATCTGGCGAGAAGAGACTGTAGGTGACAAAAAATGGCCTCAAACCCTGGAATTCTTACAGAATGGCCATGGACATGGCTCGGAAACTACAAGGTTCTTTATCTGAATTCTGGTTTTTGTCTTCTTCTCAAACTATAATGCTCTAAAATGGCTTCTTTTATTTGCAGTGCATCGTATTAGCTCCGTTTTCGATCTATTCCACATTCCGGTTCGTAACCGGAGAAGAAAAAGACGTGTCTAACTTCCTCATTCTCCCTTTAATGCTATGGAGAGTTGTTCATAACCTCATTTGGATTTCTTACTCAAGATACCGAACTGCGAAAGGAACGAATAGAATCCTGGACAAAAACATCGAATTCGAGCAAGTCGATCGAGAAGCTAACTGGTAAGACATGTATCGTTTGAACTCAACGTATATTTTTTGAGTGACACCCAAAAATTATCATCTAATTCAAAATCTTGTCTTGAAATCTTTTAAATTTTTTAAATGTGTAGTTTCTTTAATTTAATCTCGTTCGTTCTTACTCTCATATCGTAATTTCGACGAGATTCTATAATTCCAAATCTTGATTCTCAAAGTTTCGTTATTTTGATACACAAACCGTATCCTCCATAATTAGGGGAGAATATCTTAAATAAGTATCCTTTGGGAACCAAAATTGTCTTCCGCCCTTTTGAAATAATTACAAAACTACTTATCTTCCCATATTTAATTATTATTATTTTTTCTTTTATTATTTCAAATAATAATAATAAAATGGGAGGACCTATTAGTAATATATGTTTATCTTTTTTTATTATATTATATTATAAAAATAATTTACAATTCTTCCAATTTAATAAGTTTTATATTATTCATACATTTTAACTATGTTTTAAAATCGGTCATTTTTATCGAACCGGAAAATGTCTGGTTCACTAGGAATCGGTTCAACCCATGGTTCAAACCGGTTTGAACAGTAAAAACTTTCAAAATATTTAATTATATCATAATTTTTATAAGATCAATAAATTATTGTGTTAATCTATAAAGTAAATATAAGATATAATTTTATCAATATATGAAAAATGAAACATATTCATAAGAATTTCGTAAGAAATAATTGAAATTATTTTATATATTACGAATATCCATAAATAACTAAAATTTAAATAAATAAAAGATATTGAAAAAAACATAATAAAATAATATTAAATTATCGTATCAGTTCAAAAATAAAAAATGCAAAACTAGAGCAGTTCAGTTTGAACCAAACCGTAAATTACACGGTTTACAACCCGACTGGTTCATCCGGGTGGTTCAACCGCGGTTTAAAAATATATGTTTTTAATACAAGTATCATGTATCACAAACCTTGGGAGAATCTCCAAAATAAGCATTATAAGGGATGTTCGAACCACGGGTTGAACCGATTCCTAGTGAACCAGATATTTTCCGGTTCGATAAAAATGCCCGGTTTAAAAACATAGTTAAAATGTATGAATAATATAAAACTTATTAAATTGGAAGAATTGTAAATTATNAAACAAAATGTCTCATATGTTAAAAACAACCACAACAAACCTAACATAGAAAAAGTTGAATCATGATATTTTATGAGCGATACGCAAATTTGTTCTCAATAGTTTCATATGTTAATTTTTATCAAATTTGGATAATCAAATTTATCAAAACTTTAATATTTGATAATTAAATATGTTATTACAAATTACGCAAACAAATTTATCAAAACTATAAAAATTTGATTACCAAAGTCATCATTTTCTCATACTTTTACTTATTAAGTTTTTGTACTACACGTTGGTTAAATAGAAATTTTATTAAGAATTTGAACATACTATTAATGTACTTTGTGCCCATATCTCATAAGTAACAATTTCTCAACTGTAATAAATTCCTTCATGTAAAGTTATTTCCTTTATCACTTACTTTAGAAAACTGGTATCTTGTTACTTCACAAGTAGAATTTAAATAGCCTTTCCTTTTATGTTATATTTTAAAGAAAAAGTAAAAATACCAACCAATCAACAATAACTACAACTTAACCACAACCAAAACACAAAACCACCAAAAAAATATGAAACCCTCTTCTCCATTCTTCCTTTTCATCATCCTCATAACAATCCGATTTACCGAATCCCGAAGCTTGATCAACGCAACATGTGGCAGAATCGCTTTGGCAGATCCCAATATCGGCTATAACTTCTGTGTTACTTCACTAAAAGATGCTCCGGGTAGTCAATGCGCAAATTTACGAGGACTCGGGTTAATCTCGATTGGGTTGGTTCGTAACAATGTAACGAATACTCGTTGTTATATAAAAGAGATAGTGAAGAAAGGGAAATGGGATTTTTATGTGAAGCAATGTTTGAATGATTGTTTGGAGCTTTTCTCTGATGCGATTTCTTCGGTTAAAGATGGATTGAAAGAGTATAATGATGAGAGATTTAATGAAGCAAATTTGCATATTAGTTCTGTTCTTGATGCTCCTATTACTTGTGAAGATGGTTTTAAGGAAAGAAAAGGAGTTATTTCACCTCTTACGAAGAGAAATAATGATACTATTCAGCTTTCAGCTATTGCTCTTTCTATAATGCATCTTGTTCAGATGGATTGTTTTTACTTTGTTTATGTTTTGTGATATTTGAATAATAAGAACTTTACTTTATTAATCTTGTATTTGTCTCGATATTATTAGTTTTATAGAATTAAGTCAATTTTATGTGGATACTGTGTTTGAATATAATGTATAAGAAAAGAGATATCATACCGTAAAAAACTTGAATATCTCTATTACAATGGTATTACAAACATTCCTATAATCAATCCAAAATATTTCCCTCATATATGAGACAATGTTTTTGTTGAAATATTATCTTAGATAGGTTGTGAAACTAGAATAATTATATTTTATAAATGATGTGATATAATGAGTAATTGGTTTGACTTATTTTTTTCAATATAATTGATTCACTTCTCTTATAGATTGAGTTATACGAACACTCTCCAAGTCTATCGAATCCTGAATTTCTATAGTTTTAACAGATTTCAATACATCCTCATTTAAATTAGTTGATTGCCAACTGGTCGACTTCATTAAGCCATATTAACTTTCTGCAAGGTCACTAATGATTTTCTAAACTAGCTCTAATATCATATTAGATTTCTAGAGTTGAGTAAATTTTATGTAGATATTGTGTTTGGTTATAATGTTGATAAGTCGATTGACTAATCGTCTACTCCTCTTAGGCCTGCTCTCATTGTCGATCGTCATTTAACCTCATCGGTTAACTTCTTCGTCGATCGTTACCCACATGGCACCGATCATCGACCCATGTAGTCCATCATCATCCATTGTCGATCTCCACACCTAATAGACAATACACATCTCATGATTCACTTCTCTTATTTAAGCTGATCATACTTTATTTATTCCAAATAATTCTTGTTAATTTAGTGAAAATACATATTAGAGTTTTGAATCTCTATTTTAAATCTTTTCATCTCCCTATCCACATGAGATAGCAAATTATTACTATTAAAAGAGTATAGGGATTATGGAAAAACATTGTTTTGGCGGGAAATAAACAAGTTGTCTTGTTATCAAGATTGGGCAACTTTTATAGCAATTGTCTATTTGATTTGATCTTTTAGTGTTCTTGAGTATGAATGCTTTTTTCATGCTTTTGTGATTGAATAGTTTTCTTCACTACAAACTTGGGCTTAAGGCTATCTGTAACATTGTCCATAATCTATTTCTGACGTATAAATCTTTCTACATATCATCATTTTCTCTCTACACATTGTCCGTTTTATAACAATGTCCGCCTCTAAAATCATTTTCGTCGTATAAATCTCTCTACACATCAGATTCTTTTTCCACTTCTAAAAATTATTACTCATCCACATCATTTTTATTTCTCTTTTATCCACATCATCTATTCAAATTTAATTTTATATTTCTATCCCATCAATTTTATCTATATATTAATCAGTTTTTTATGAATTATCAAAATAATCTAATAATTAATAAACATAAAGTTTAATATTTTAAACATATTCCAAAAATAAAATTATCAAAATAAACTAATAATTAATAAAAATTGATATATATATTTAATAATTTTAAAAGAATAAAATTATCAAAATATATTAATAATGTAATATTTAATACATATATAATAAAAGAATTGTTATAAATAAAACGATTCGAAAAATGTGGAATAAGATAGATACTAATCTATGATCATAAACATAATATTCATACCTTCAATATTCTTGTGTGTTTTCATAAGACACAAATCAATCATATTTATAGGCAAAATATATGAATATTTGTGGAAGACAAATATTCATATAGATAATGAGATATTAATTCAATGACTAATTCAATTAGTATCATTAAATATATCTACCTTATTAATTAGATGTAAAAGTTAGGTGTATAAGATATTTTGTATATTGTAATTTAGATTGTCTTTTCCGGATTTAGTGGGATATGTTTCTTTACTTTAATAAACATCCACCTATATATTCATAACACTCCCCCTTGGATGTTTATTAATATATGCTCTCATGGAACATCATCGTCCTTCTTCCATAGTTGATTTGGAGAATTTTCTGATGAAGATGTTTTTATTGTTATTTCTTGTATTAGTCTTACATTATATTATTATTGTTTATCTTTTACAAAATATGTAACAGAAATATATTTATTTTGTATTATTATTGTGATTATAAATAAATGTTCATCTCCCCCTCTTAATAATATCATTGAATATCTTTGAGTCTTCGGACTCCAATGTTGTAGATCAACTTTTCAAAAGTTGAAGTTGGGAGAGATTTAGTAAACAAATCTGCCAGATTGTTTTGTGATCGTATTTGTTGGATATTTATTTCTCCATTCTTTTGAAGCTCATGTGTGAAGAAAAATTTTGGTGAAATATGTTTTGTTCTATCTCCTTTAATATATCCCTCTTTCATTTGCAAGATACACGCAACATTGTCCTCATATAATATCGTTGGGTTCATTTTTTCAGAAAATAAACCACAACTTAATTGGATATGTTTAATNCCTTTTTAATTTATCAATAATTATATCATATATAACACTTTGGAACAACTTACACTGAAGTTGTAACAATGGTGAAGCAAATGTCTTTATGAAAGCGTGAAATAGTTAGCCGTTAGGGTTGTGCTGTTTAGGAGCGAAATTCGAATTTTGGATCAGAATCTGGTGAATGATTACAGAGATGATTGAACAAAGTGATCGAGAGTACAAATTTAGACGAATAAAATGTTTGCGGGGCGAAATCCATGTTTGAGAGCAGCTTCCCAGATCTTGTTGCGGTCGAAAATGGCGTCTCCACATTCATTAACGTTCCATCCTTCAAGGGCATGAACGATCCCAGCGACTCGCCACGCGCTCATCATTCTCCTCGGCAACCAATTCTGCTCAATTTATGAAACAATCAAATTTTGGAATTAGGGCAAATGCGATATGATTCTCACTTCGCAAGAATGCAGATTCTTTAAAGATGCCGGCGCAATCATTGAAGGTGTGTAACTGTAAATCCCATCTTTTCGCTCTTTATTTGGTGGGAATTGATTATAGGAGATGAAGATTGTTCCATTTGGTGCCTTTAGCTGTTCCTCTTTTGTTATTCCTTCTCCAATTAGCCATACCTGCAAATTTTGCACTATTTTTCGTTCTGTTTTCTGATACTAACAATAGAATGGAGATTCAAGCTAAGCATACTTTCTGAGTTAAGAAGCCTTTAGTGGAGATTAGGCTTTCTTTGGATGAAAATCTCTCTAAAAGTTTAACCCTATCGCTGTCGTATAATGTTGCAACCTGTAGAAAGATCAAGATTCAAGAATCACATAACTTAGTGATAGAAACATAAGATTATTGAGGAGAAACAGACCCGAATTCCATTGTCTAGTAATGCAGAAACAATGGCATATGCAATTTTGCAGAGGCTTCCTCTTATAACAACTTCAGTTGTATCCTTTGGAATTGTGTTTATTACTACAGCTACTGCTAAACGGCTTCCATCTACTAGCTTTATTTGAAGTTTCGGGTGCTTTTCGATGAATATTTCTCCATTTTTGTTCATTTTTCCCTGTGATTACATTCTCATAACATGCTGCTTTCTCATGAAGGGGAAGTGAAGTTTTTACCTTGTTTAGCAGGCCTAGGCTTAATACTTTCACTCCTCGGGCTTCCGCTTTGAGTATAGCTTCTTCAATCATACCGTTTATTGCGTTTTCTTGCCATTTTAGTGAATACTGAATGTGGAACAATGATGTTTAGTTACCCTACAGCAAAGATTCAATATTATGGAACTCGAAACTCCTCTGGTTTTCGTGTATTACCTGTATTGTGTAACGTGGGATGGTCCAAGATTGGAGCTTTGTTTTGTCCATAATGTTTCTCTCAACAATAAATGACTTGTCCCCAATGAGATTCAGGATCATTGTCCAAACAGAAAATGGTCTGATCAGCCAAGTGTACCAGTTAGAGATCTGAGGCTTAGAGGCAAAAGAAGCAAATCCAATGTCAAGATGGAACACTGATTCAGGTGTTGTAAAATGTGTTAAATGAACAGCATCAGGGTAATCCTCGGGCCTCTTAAGCGACTTCACATAAAGATCATCGCTCGACTTATCGGTTGTTCCATGAATGTAGTCGTAAAACGGCATGAACAAAGAGTAGTTTGTTCTGAATTGAGTGTGATGCAGAGAATGAAACCTTTTACATATAGAAAGATCATCAAAACAAGTGATTTTGAGTGTAAATGAAGCTAATGAATGAGGCGGTACTTACGATGGGGTATACATTAAGTATTTGAGAGGTGGGAAGATGTAAAATGCCCAAGATGGAACAATCTCAAAGTTACAGTGCCCCAAATTGTTCATAAAGTCTATGTATGTGATGTAGCCGAATACCGAAAAGAACGAAGCGTTTCCCGTCAATATAACACTGAAAATGGGAATCCCAAATAGGAAAAAATATGCAATATGCTCTGCAAAAGGATGTATTACAGCTGCCACAGAAGAATCAAGCAACTCTGGTTAGTTAGTTAAAAGTAATCGTTTTTCGTTTTTGTCGTTTTTTTTACTTACAGGTGATTGGTTCTGTAACAATGGAAGAATGATGATGAGAATGGTATCTTGAATACAGAAAATGATGATGAAGAGCTCTGTGAAGCCAGTAATAAAGATACTCAACCGGTCCGGCATGGATCAAAGCGATCATGATCATTCCGTTTAGTCGAAAAACCGGAAAAAAAGAAGCTTCCTTGGTCACATTGTTAAAGAAATACATGAGAAGCCCATTCAAAAGAATCTGATCATCCCTGAAACATACAAATTCAAGCAAAAAAGGTAAAAGAAAGTGAAAAGTTACAAGTTTTTTTTTACCAGTTACTCTCTCTGTCGACTTGCTCGAACTCAATGCTCCGATCAACAATTCGGGTTTTTCCGGTGGCAGTCCGGTAACGAGAATACGAGATCCATATCTGGTTATGGAGGATTCGAAAGAGGAGAAATGGGATTATAAGCAAGTTTGTGTAGTCTCTTTGTTGTTTTTCTTTTGTTGCAAGGATGTGAATGCTTTGGATTGCGCCGGGAATGAGTATTAGGTACTGCAAATGTCGATCAAATGCAGATGAAATGAATGTAAATGTATCAGTGAAGAAGAATGTAGAAAATTATACCTTGAAGCTTCCGAGATTCTTCCATGGCCAATCAGTTAAAATTCCTGGTTTGGAAGCCATTGTTGTCTTCCTCTTCAAACCTTGGTTTCTTCTTCTTCAAATCAACACTTGTTTTATAGATAAAATAGTCATTTTTTGTCTTACTTTTTTACACTTTATATTATAATTTTGTTCACATTTGTTAATTATTATCATTATAGTTATATATCCGATGAATTTGGTTCTAGATTTTTCGTGACACCGATATATTTGTGTTATATCGCTTGATACATAATCATTGGATTGAAACGTAGATTTTATGAGGTTTTGACCAGTGTTTTCATACCAGTATGGTCGGTATGCCGTCCGGTACAATTTTTTTTTTATTTTTTTCGGGTCGACTCAGAAATTCGGTATCGGACGGTACCGATCGAAATATCCGTGTCATACGGTTTTCATCGTACTGACTAGTATACTGATCGATATGATAACATTAGTTTCAACTCCAAAAATAATTAAATATTAATCATTTTAGTTTTTTTTAATATCATAATTAAATAAATATTGCTATGTACTAATTGATATTCGACATATCAGACAACTACGAAATTGTGGGACGGTATCAAAACATTTATTCTCATATTTTGAGATATTTTTCAATTAAATATAATTGAGTAAATTGTCAAGTTAATATCTCAATTACATTTTATTATTCAATTAAACTCTATTTATTTTATTTTATTTTAAATTAATTCATGTACGTCCTTTAATTATCTATTTGGTACTAATTGCATCTCATTCACACTAATTATTGCCATACACGTGTTATCCTTTTACTTGGAGTGTTTATAATACAAATTAAATTAAACTGTAAAAATAAATTGGATAGAGTACCTACCACCATGGTTTTAAAAAACCATATCCACAAGTGTTGTGAACGACTTGAACCAAACTGAATTTAAGTGTTTTTTAAGCTTTGGTTATGGTTAGAAATAGACAAAGTTCGGTTCGAATTCCAAAACTAGAAAAATTATGATTCGATGTTTGATTTGACTCATATTAATATAAATTAAATATTATAATAGATATTATATTATAAATATATATATATATATTTATAATATTATCGGTTCGTGAATCAAAACAAGTAGTTGTGTTTTAAATTCGAAATCAACTTGGTTTGAAAGATTTACGAAAGACTCAATGAATTTACACTAGAATCTATTCATATTTCATATTCCCAATAGGGTTTTAAAGGTGAGGTCATTTTGGGTTTTGGCACTTGAGGGAATCTAGGTGAGTTCACCTTTTTTTATACTTGGGATATTATTTTCAGTGTCTAACCTATCATATGTGTGTTCATTATTAAAATATATATTATATTTTAAAATTATTTTTTATTTTATTATTTTACTTTTAATTGTTTTTATGCATATGCGTTGTATTTATGTTTTAGTATTACTATTTTTGTGTATTTGCAGTTTTGCACCAAANAATGTTTTTTACTCAATTATCATATTACCACATTATATTACTTTCACTGAGAGTTATAATTTAGTAATATATAACTGACAAAGAATGTAAATCGAGAAATATTTTTCGTATCAATACTACACGTACGAATAGTTTTCTTTGTATAAGTTCATATATCATATAATATATAATTTGAATATATATATATATATTAGCAAACTATTTAAATAATCTAGTTCCAAGTATACTTGAAAATTCGTTCAGTGACATGTATGGGCCACAACATATATTATCGATGACTTAATTGATCATAGGTTAAGAGTTTAATCCTAAGATGTACTGTGTGTAAATATCATAGTTTTTGAAACCGGTTCATTAGGGAACTAAAAATCCATTCTATTTGTCGAATCGGATGGTCGGATAGGTTCAAACCGGTTGTAATAAATATACATATTCATAATATTAATAACAAAATAAATTTAATATCCAAAATTTTTATTAATTTAATTGTAAATGAACATAAAGTTTGATTTTTTTCACATATTTTATTGAATCGACCAAAATTTAGGTCCATTAAGTCAAAATTTTGTTTAAGTTTCGATCAATTTTAACATTTAGATTATGATCAAACTTATATTTATTCTCACAGGCCCGGTTATGAATGAGAAGATTTTCCGTAGTAGATCGGATCGGTTAAAACCGGTTCACCCGATAGTTCGAATCAGTTTAAAAAATCATAGTAAATATACATTGTAGAAAAATACTTTTATTATTATCAATATTAGACTAGTAGTAGTAGAAAAAAATGAAGTATTAAATGCTTAGTGGAATATCTTTAATGTGAATATGGTCCCCGATAGACTTTATGAATTATATGGATTAAAGTAGAAATGCATCAACAAAATAAAATATCAATTAAAGTAGAAATGTAACAACAAAAGAAAAATATATATATTATTATTGTTATGCAATAAATTATTATTCTCATAATACATAAAGATACTATAGATGGTAATTTGGCTTATCTACCCGAATGTACGATTGGTAATTTATCTATTGTTTTAAATTTCCGGTACCGATTTCGGCCGGTATTTTAGCACGTGTAAGTGTGAATGGGTACACCCTTCTGGATCTTCCATTGACAAAAGCGTGGGAAAATAGTGTTCTTCTGGATAACAAGATTGAGGTTTCAGACATGGAAGCTTGAATTTTCTCCATAATCTTCTGTCTTTTATTACAACCAGAGCATGTTGCCTTGTAAGAACGAAGAATTGTGATCCCATTTTGGACGGGTATTTTTCGGGTCGGGTTGGGTTGGATTTATTTTTAAAAATAAAAGATTACTATTTTATAATTTATTTTAATATTTCGGTACGGATCCGATACATATTAAGTATACTCGAAACATATCCGGTATACCGATAAAATGAGATTGTTCGGTATACCGACCGGTACCGGTATTTAAAACATTGAATTTATCTCGTTTATAAGTGATTTTGGTAGATAAATGGGTGGGAGGTGTGTAGCGATTTTATTAATACACACCCTATTACCCATATATCCGTTGATTACTCGTCTGTTTACCGAATGAAAAATATTATTATTTTTTATATTTTTTATTTTATTCAAATTTCAAATATATTATTTAAATTTCAGATTTTTTTCAAGAAATGGGCATCTTTTTTTGTTCACACATAAAATCTCAATGTAATATAAGAAGTTTTTGTAATGATTAATTTTATAATTGAATTGTTTAAGCAATGTTTATATAGTAAAATTCGGTTTAAAACTCTACATTTTAATAGCAATAGAAAAAAATAATTTTGTAAGTAGAGCGAAATTGATACAATCTTTAACTTAATCTTGAAACTAAATAAATTATGAGAGAACAATACTTACCCATTATTATCGTTGACCGCCCAGTCAACATGACATTTCTTTAGGGATGGTGAAATAAGATCAAGATACTCTCTTTCTTTCAATTTTATTAAAAAAATTAATTTTAAAATAATTATGAAATATAAATAAGTATAATATATTTATATAATGATTTTATCATAATATTATGATTCTAATGTATCTTATGTGTAAAAAAATAAAATTTAAAAATTATAAGTGTCTCGACATTGTTGTAGGGATGAGATAAAATTTATTTATAAAATTAAAGAATGATGATGTGTACATAGAGAAAGTTGATGTGAATGAGAGAATAAAGTTTCGAGACATACATTGTTGAGGATAACCTTAGTAGCAACAAATGACCTTGGGTGTTTTTCTTTTCAAGTAAGTGGTATTCTTAATTTTTCTAAAAAATAATTTATATAATAAATCTTATATAAATTGTATAAAAATTTAATTATATATATTATTGAAAGATCTATCCTTGTACTATATTGTTTTTTAAGAACAGGGGAATTATTAACTAATATAGTGATACATGTGAGATGAAATTGACATATGATTTAAATATGAGTCAAGAATTATATAAACTTGAGTAAATGATTATAATAATATTTTAATTTGGTTAAATTGTAAATAATTTAGAAACTGAGTCAAGAAATTGAAGGACAATAATTAATAAGATTCTAGACTATTAAAAGAGGCAAAAGTTGGTGAGGACCACGTGCATGGAGTAAACAAAAACAGGGCATTGTAACAAACATCTAATTTAGGTAATTTTTTTATGTGTCTCAATATAAGGTGTCAAGTAATGATGACAATATTTGTTTCTTACAAATAAATGAAACAAATATTTATTTTATTTTTCACCGTTAAATTAGTAGTGTTATGATTTTTTTAGGGATATCAATAATCACTCGATTTTAGAACCATTAGGTTTACAAAATCATATGTTTTGCTATTGTGGAGATAACTTCAATTAGAAAGTGCAGACACATAGATTTTTTCATGGAAAATTTCAGCATAAAAGAAAGAGAAAAACCACGATAGTGATATTTAGAGAGGAGTTCTTAGCATATGTACTATGACGATAGCATACAAAAAGTCCTAGGGGTATGCGTGGATCGGGTAACCGATCATCATTTTTTTATCCGATCCGATGGATACTGATAAAAAAAATAATGATCTGAAACCAATCCGCAATTGTGGATCGGATTGCGGATCGATTTGCAGATAGTCTAATATTTATTTTTTAATTATAATTGATTATAAGAAATTATCACTAATCACCAAAAAATGTTATTTATTTGATAAATATATAAATTATAAAACAACAAAAAACGTATATTCTGAATTTTCAAATATTCATAAAGTAAAACTTCAATTCAATACAAGAATTGAATTAAAACAAATATATGTGAACAATGAATTATATTTTTCTTCTAAGTACATAAATATACAAAAATAAACATAATTCATTTAGATATTCGAAATCACAACATATAAAAATAAAATCAATTGTAAAATTAAATAAATTTTAAATAATAATATAGATTATCCGAAGAATTATTTAACTCACTAAAAACATAAATTTCAAAAATCAATATACGACATTAATTACTTGATATTCTTCCATATAAATTATTTTTGAAAAATAAGAATACAATATAAAAAAATTAATATTAATGAAAAAAACAAATATTTATAATAAGAAAAAAATATATTATCATATATAATGTTTTAAATCTACAAAATTTTTTTAAAAAAATAATATAATAAAAATATCGGATCAAATATGAATTTTGAAAAACCGTATCCGATCCGAAACCGCATCCGATCCGATTAAGTATTTACAGTTCGGTTACCTCGGTTTTTAAGATCACCGGATTTTCATGCATATCCCTAACAAAAACCATTTTAATACACTAGTGGGAGGGGAGTTTTAGATAAAAAAATGGAAACAACTAAATTCTAGAGCACGTCAATTAGAGAGATGGAGATTAGACCATAGAGACTTTTCATTCATCATGATATTGTATTTATAGATCTTACATGTGTAGGAGTGTCTTTTACTTCTTTCTCATTCATCGACATTGTGGTTGTTAGATTCATAAAAATCGGTAACATTCACCATTACTGCGTACATGACATAAATGTTTTCCGTTTCCTTAAAATCCACGTGTCTCGTTGAGTCTATAAGGATCGACAAGTTTTGGGAACCGCTTCATAACTTGAATAATTTTCATTTCCTTATTTAATGTTCATGAGTCGTATCTCATCATAGATCGGACTCGTCCCTCTCAAGTAGAATATGTCAGTGTTGGGCCGTATCGTGCATTAGCCCAACATTGTTCCTATCGGACCAAATCTTGGACTTGATTTATATGCCCGTTCAAGTAGTAATACTAGTGGAGCTTTAATGAGTATCCTATGAATTCAATTATGCTTCTATAATATCAGCAATTAGTGATAAGTTGGATTTCATTAATATTTAATCAATTATTGGCAACAATTATTCATCTATAGTTGGAAACACATATTTTCAAGATCCATTTAAGAACTAACATAAAGATCTTCATATAGTATAACTCGGATCTGAGTGATACGTATTAAAACCGTCAAATTTTGTGGACAAAAGTGGACAAGACAAGAACTTTAGAAACTAAATGTTGAAAAGCGCTCGGGTGGTCGAGCCTTCAACAACTCACACATTGGGTGTAAACGAATTAAATCGAACTGAACTTAAGTGATCGATCAACAATTGATAATAATTGTCGAACATAGCTAAAAGTTTCATGTAGTGTTAAAACTTCAAGTACGAATAAGCTAAAAAGCTTTTGCGGTTTCATGAACCAAAGCAAACTTTGCTAACAAACCACACATTTGAAGATATGATCCAACTCCATCACAAATTCTCATGTGTGCAAATCCAGTTTCCTGTAAAACCAAACAATAAATCGAATACTTTTCATCATAAAAAAACCCGAAATTCCGATCGAAATCTTTATACTTATCATGGATTAAGAAGACGTAAATTGTGCAATGTGACTACAAACCTTCATAAATTCAAGCTTCAAATACTCTGGCATGTCATAATTTTTAATGATCCTGAAAAGCGTAGTGATTATATCTGTGGGTGAGTATCCCAAATCATAAAGCTGCTTTAGTCCTAAACAGGCTTCGTCGAATTTTCCCTCGATTACTTGCCGCACAATGTTCTTCACATGTAACGGGTGAGGCTGATCACACACCTTGAACCATTAAACAAGCAAAATGATCAATTAAACAGATGTAAATCATGTTTTTTTTTGAGAATTTTCGCACCTTGAAAACATTTTCTTGATTGACGAATCCAAAACCGCTGTTTGTGGCTTGCAAGTTATTTAGTGCTTGTCTCATATCACCATCAGCGGTAAATATAATTGCTTCTAGTCCCTCAGGGACATAAGGAACCTACATGAACAAAAATATAGGACTACATGATCATCTAGTGAGAAGTTTGAAATCGATCACAAAAGAAGCAGCATTTATTCATACCATATTCCGATACGAGGCATATGAAATCGTCGTATTATGTGCATTTAAACTAGCAAAGCAAGATATAATTCTGCCAGCATTCAAAAAACAACACTTATTACCTTTTCAGATGCAACTACCACCATTAGACGACTAAGGATCTCCTGATCAGATAATCTAGCAAACCGGACAAGGGCACATCGACTTTGAATGGGTTCAATAATCTTGGAAGAAGTGTTACAAGCAAGTGCAAATCGTGTAGAGTTTGAATATATTTCCATAGTCCTCCTCAAGGCTTGTTGTGCTCCAGACGTCATACTGATTTCATATAATGGGCAACAATGGAACTGAGCGCTCAAAATTACATAAACACAAGAACATACATATGCATGAAGGTGAACAAACGCTTGATTCTATATGAAAGTTCAGCTTTATCTATGAAGTAAATTAAATAAGGGTAAAAACAGTTATATTCAAGTTAAATGGAAAAGACACAAAAATGATCTACAAACCTGTCAGCCTCATCCAATATGATGACTTTGTGTCGTCCTGCAGGCAATGTGACTTTCTTCTGGGCAAACATCTTTATCTTGTTTCTCACAACATCAATCCCTCTAAACAAGCATGAAAAAACTAAGTCAGGAAAATAAAATATTGCCGGCCGAAGTGAAGACGTAAAATAAAAACCAGAATTACCTATCATCGGATGCATTCAGCTCTAGAACCGCCTCTCTGTAATTTGGTCCAAGAAGTTCATGAGCTAAAGCCAATATGCTGGTAGTTTTACCAGTTCCAGGAGGACCCTGCAAAAAGAACATTATATATTGCAATAATAAACCAATTTCAGGAACTCAAATTTCCCAAGCAAGCGACAAAAGCTTCTCTTAATTGCATACAATCTTACATAACTTTAAAAATGAAATCAACCTGAAAAAATACGCCGGTAAAACAAATGAAACATGTAAAACTATTAGATAAGCTAGCAAGAAGATACAGCAGCAAAAACAATCAAAACCCTACCCTGCGTAAACTTGTATTTCTCATTCTAAATTACCCAAGACAGCAAATTCCGTAGCATAATATCACATCATACAGAAAATGCGGGGAATCTGCAAGTTATAATGAAAAAGTGAATCGGAAATTGTTACCGCCAAAATGAGGTTGGGCATGTTGCCATCACGCGCTATGACCTGTAATCGAGCAACTGCGTCCTCATTCCCGACTATATCCGTCACCTTTGTTGGGCGATACTTCTCAACCCAAGGGATATCCGGCAAAGCAGCGGAGGAAGACGACGACGCCATTAACGATCAAAATTGAGTCTCCGTATCCAAAGCGAACCCTTGCCCCTTGACTGATAAATAGATAGGCGGGACGAGTTATAGACGCCCAAAACAAGTATAAATACTTATTTCTTTTGAAATGCTCTCAAATTCTAAAATATAATATTTTTATTTTTGATACAACAAATTTAACTTTTTAATAAAGTTTAAAACGGGCGGAAGGCAGTTTTGGTCCCAAAGTTTGGATAATTTGGCAATTTTGATCCCCAAAGTTTTCAATTTTGGCAAAACCAGCCCCCAAAGTTTTATGTACGCAAAACCGGTCCCCANAAATGTTGAAAAGCGCTCGGGTGGTCGAGCCTTCAACAACTCACACATTGGGTGTAAACGAATTAAATCGAACTGAACTTAAGTGATCGATCAACAATTGATAATAATTGTCGAACATAGCTAAAAGTTTCATGTAGTGTTAAAACTTCAAGTACGAATAAGCTAAAAAGCTTTTGCGGTTTCATGAACCAAAGCAAACTTTGCTAACAAACCACACATTTGAAGATATGATCCAACTCCATCACAAATTCTCATGTGTGCAAATCCAGTTTCCTGTAAAACCAAACAATAAATCGAATACTTTTCATCATAAAAAAACCCGAAATTCCGATCGAAATCTTTATACTTATCATGGATTAAGAAGACGTAAATTGTGCAATGTGACTACAAACCTTCATAAATTCAAGCTTCAAATACTCTGGCATGTCATAATTTTTAATGATCCTGAAAAGCGTAGTGATTATATCTGTGGGTGAGTATCCCAAATCATAAAGCTGCTTTAGTCCTAAACAGGCTTCGTCGAATTTTCCCTCGATTACTTGCCGCACAATGTTCTTCACATGTAACGGGTGAGGCTGATCACACACCTTGAACCATTAAACAAGCAAAATGATCAATTAAACAGATGTAAATCATGTTTTTTTTTGAGAATTTTCGCACCTTGAAAACATTTTCTTGATTGACGAATCCAAAACCGCTGTTTGTGGCTTGCAAGTTATTTAGTGCTTGTCTCATATCACCATCAGCGGTAAATATAATTGCTTCTAGTCCCTCAGGGACATAAGGAACCTACATGAACAAAAATATAGGACTACATGATCATCTAGTGAGAAGTTTGAAATCGATCACAAAAGAAGCAGCATTTATTCATACCATATTCCGATACGAGGCATATGAAATCGTCGTATTATGTGCATTTAAACTAGCAAAGCAAGATATAATTCTGCCAGCATTCAAAAAACAACACTTATTACCTTTTCAGATGCAACTACCACCATTAGACGACTAAGGATCTCCTGATCAGATAATCTAGCAAACCGGACAAGGGCACATCGACTTTGAATGGGTTCAATAATCTTGGAAGAAGTGTTACAAGCAAGTGCAAATCGTGTAGAGTTTGAATATATTTCCATAGTCCTCCTCAAGGCTTGTTGTGCTCCAGACGTCATACTGATTTCATATAATGGGCAACAATGGAACTGAGCGCTCAAAATTACATAAACACAAGAACATACATATGCATGAAGGTGAACAAACGCTTGATTCTATATGAAAGTTCAGCTTTATCTATGAAGTAAATTAAATAAGGGTAAAAACAGTTATATTCAAGTTAAATGGAAAAGACACAAAAATGATCTACAAACCTGTCAGCCTCATCCAATATGATGACTTTGTGTCGTCCTGCAGGCAATGTGACTTTCTTCTGGGCAAACATCTTTATCTTGTTTCTCACAACATCAATCCCTCTAAACAAGCATGAAAAAACTAAGTCAGGAAAATAAAATATTGCCGGCCGAAGTGAAGACGTAAAATAAAAACCAGAATTACCTATCATCGGATGCATTCAGCTCTAGAACCGCCTCTCTGTAATTTGGTCCAAGAAGTTCATGAGCTAAAGCCAATATGCTGGTAGTTTTACCAGTTCCAGGAGGACCCTGCAAAAAGAACATTATATATTGCAATAATAAACCAATTTCAGGAACTCAAATTTCCCAAGCAAGCGACAAAAGCTTCTCTTAATTGCATACAATCTTACATAACTTTAAAAATGAAATCAACCTGAAAAAATACGCCGGTAAAACAAATGAAACATGTAAAACTATTAGATAAGCTAGCAAGAAGATACAGCAGCAAAAACAATCAAAACCCTACCCTGCGTAAACTTGTATTTCTCATTCTAAATTACCCAAGACAGCAAATTCCGTAGCATAATATCACATCATACAGAAAATGCGGGGAATCTGCAAGTTATAATGAAAAAGTGAATCGGAAATTGTTACCGCCAAAATGAGGTTGGGCATGTTGCCATCACGCGCTATGACCTGTAATCGAGCAACTGCGTCCTCATTCCCGACTATATCCGTCACCTTTGTTGGGCGATACTTCTCAACCCAAGGGATATCCGGCAAAGCAGCGGAGGAAGACGACGACGCCATTAACGATCAAAATTGAGTCTCCGTATCCAAAGCGAACCCTTGCCCCTTGACTGATAAATAGATAGGCGGGACGAGTTATAGACGCCCAAAACAAGTATAAATACTTATTTCTTTTGAAATGCTCTAAAATTCTAAAATATAATATTTTTATTTTTGATACAACAAATTTAACATTTTAATAAAGTTTAAAACTATCATTGTTAGAAGAAACAAGACTCACTGTATAATTTTATTTTAATACAAAAAATGAAATCCTTTTAAATTTTAAGAATTAAAACATATAAATATTAGGATTAAAATTGTGAAATTTGTAAATTTTGGATATTTAAAATATCTATATAACTCAATGAATCAAAAGACGCATGCGTTAAAAGCAATATATTCATACGGTATACCGTCCGATACATCAAATATCGAGTTTAATCGATATTTTTTTCATACCATCCGGTTTCCAATTTTTTTCAATTAACTATGGTCGGTCTCCGGTTTTTTCGAATCTGACCCTGAAAAACTAATAAATATTATTTTAAAAATAAAATAATATTTGATACATGTCGATATAGCGTTCGGTATACAGGTCGTACTGTTCATTCCAGTCCGAACCGGTACAAAATTCCGGAAAGGTATGAAAATATTGATTAAAAGATCCACTATTCGCATTTCGAAGTTGTTTAATTTTCACAATTTTGTGCACTTTGAAGGTTAATTATGCAAAATTTCAAATATTTGAAAGAGAAAATATAGTCATTACGCAATCTCAAGAGTCAAAATACTATCATTTTAAAACTTGAAGCATCATTAGAGGGGTAAACCATATTAGTAACTAAAAATATCAAATTGAAGTTAAAAGACGAATGATACAGATGCTACAGAGTATAATAATCTACGATATAATCGATATCGGTTGAAATGAAAACAACGATCCTCATTACAAACATTAAAGCAAGGCTTCTACCGTTTCAGCACAAACCAATAACTAAACATTCCAGTTCTAAACAAACATACGAAAATTCGGAGCTAGTTTTCGATCTAACATCTCGTTCAACCATGAAGAACTATGAGAGTCCTAGAAGCATTCTAACATCTCTCTGTATCAAAAATCACACAATAAACTCACATATTCACTTATTACATGAAGATAATAGAGTAGCCAAATACCTCAATTGTAAGAGGTGATGTCGTCGGGTAATATCGATCCACGGGTTGACCCGTTTTGTCAACCAAAAACTTTGCAAAATTCCACTGGATATCGTCACCGAATATTTGCCATTTACCCATCTTCAAGAACTTATATAGAGGATCACTATTTTCACCATTCACTTCAATCTAATATACAATGAAAAGTATCAATACTAAAAAGGCTTTAATTTGATCATCATGTATAAACTCATTACCTTACCAAGTACTTGAAACTTTGACTTGAAATTAGAACACACAAATTCTGAAATCTCATTATTGCTTCCAGGTTCTTCGTCGCCGAATTGATTGCATGGAAAAGCAAGAATCTCGAGGCCTATTTTCACAAACAAAAAATAATCACTACAAGAACTTGCTCATATGGATATAAATGAATTCGTATCAGCATACCATCATCTTTATACTTCTCATAAAGCTGATTTAGCTCTTTGTAGTTTGAATTGGTCATCCCACTTAAAAAATTTAAAACGTACTTAGAATAACAAAAAAAAGAAAATGTAGCCTTCGGTCCCAAAACTTTCGTAGTTTTGGCAAATTTGATCCCCATAGTTTGTAACTACATATTTAGTCCCCAAAATTTAAGGTTTTGACAAATTTAGTCATCTACGTTTACAATATTTGACAAATAAGATCCCCAAACTGGCATAACCGATCCCCAAATTTTGATTTTGAGCGAGGATGTCAATTGCCAAAATTGAAAACTTTGGGGATCAATGATGTCATACACACTAAACTTTGGGGATTTGTTTCGCCTAAAATTACAAAGTATAGGGAGCGATTTTGCCATCTTCATACTTTGGGATCACAATTGACAAAACCAAATTTGTCTCTCGCCCTACCAAAAATGTAGGGAAAATTCACTGTGAGTAATAATAGTACTTAAACTAAAAACTTGGAGATCATAAATGCTCAACAATTGATGCCTTCATCCATCACAAAATAGATATCATAATGAAAGTGTTAAGCAAAGGATTTGGAAAAAAACAAGAAATCATCCCATGAATCCAAAATGTTCCCTTTGGACTAAGTCCAAAAATTACCATTTGGAGGCCACATTCACTATCAGCAAAACTTTACCGCTATAAGTAATTAGAGGAAAATCATTTCCTTTAGAATCCTGAAAGAGCAATAAAATTAATCATACCACAAATTCAACAATATCTCGTTACTGGCTTGCAGTTTAGGGTACAGAAAAATATCAACATAAATTTGATATAATAAGTAAACCCATGAAAACACACAAATTCAAAGATTACAGTATAAATCCCTTGAAAATTCAAACACTGAAACTTAAAGATATAGAAAGATAGATCGTATGTGAAAGAAACATGCGATTTGTCAACAAAAATCCTAAATTTTTCATGGGTTAGCTGAAACCCCATGAAATTTTAAAATCCGCGAAGCTAACTAACCTTGACAGTGAAATCATAGACCGATTGGGGCGAGGTCATCGTCGACACTGAAGAATTGAAGGTGTTTTGCGGGGAAATGTCTTCTGTGTATCAGATTTATAAAATGCTGTTCAAGTTGTGTTGTTTTTATATTAAACAATTTCTAATATATGTGATTTGTTAAAATTAGTACTTTTTACCTAATATTCTTATAAAATTAATTTGTATCTTAGAACTTTTTTAAGAATTATACTTTATGTCAAAGAATAAAACTTAATTTATTATTATACACAAAAATCACACGTCATATATTCAAGATGATTACAGTTCTCATTTTGTATTTCCAACATTAATGAATTAGAACTATACTATATATTTCTTTGATACTATATTTATTTGGCCTACAACCTTCCAGTTTACGAATAGTGTAAATAATATACTTAAATTACAAAATTACAAATATAATATATTATTTGAGTAAAAATATATATTTACATAAATTTTAATTAAATACATATAACATTTCAAGTTATCAATATAATATATATTAATATTTATATTGTTATGTACAATTTTATATAATTTTCAAAGTATAAGAATTTTATTTGCGTATTTTGTGGACTTTGGAAATCAATAATGTTAACGAAAAAATCTTAACAAACCGGTATTAAAATTATTGATGGAAGAAAAGTAATTAAAATTAAATGTAGAATGTTCCAAGTTGTGCAAAAAGCTTCTTCACAAGGCTTTGTCCATTAGTTGTATTGGAGAAAGAATATTGGCTTTGCTTGTCTCAACAATACAACCATTCATCACCATTTCTTCAAGCATGAAATGTGCTTTCTCCAAATGAAACATTATGTCTAGTTCACACTACACAATTTCAACAAATATTTTTCACTCATCTCATAAATCATAAATAGCACGTAACTTACCACGTTTCCAAAATGACGATCCATTGTTTCGACTAGTAGATGTATGAACTCCAAAATCGCAAGCTCATTCTGTAAGGACAAAGCGTTTCCGATAAATAACATCAAACTCAGTGAAAATGTACAGCATTCGAAGGATCGTTCTANCACTACGTAAAAAATTAGAATCAGATTGAGTATTATACTTGTCAGTAGCTGAATGACAAGTTAAAAGAAAACCGAAGCACAGACAGAGAAGCATAGAGTTTCAAAAATGTATAAAAAGGACATGATTTTGTTGAATGTTATCTCATATTAGTATCACTTTGGATTAGGTCATGATTTACGTTCATCCTGTACTAGGAAAATGCATGCATAATAAGTTCATTTAACATTGAAAAATCATTAGATATTAATACACTAAGCAGTCATAAAAGATTTGGAGATATAATGTCATACAAAGAAGAGACATTTGATGTTGCCGAAAATATAGCACAATTTATTTTCTATATAATGTGTATCCGTCATTACTCCGAACAAGGAAATATTCAAGTTTGTAAAAGAGATTACCTATAAGGACCTTTTTAACAAGTTACACAGAACTTACCTCCTCATTGTCCACTCCAACGAGGAAAAAAAGTGATGCGTAACGTCGATAGACAACCTTGTAGTTCCGATGCTCAACAAATGAACACTGTTATCATAATTAAGCATCACCAACAGTAATAATACAGGTTATGAAACTACCAATAAACAGAAAAATCAATAGCTTTTGAATTCACAGGCAGAGTAAACAAAAGAATGTTTGCTGCAGGAGAGCAAATAGTTTTAATTGAGCAAAAAAATCTTCCCGCTTATAAGTAAACAGTTACTAAAATGAGTTAAACCACACCAATAAATGGATTCTTCTGAATTATTCCTATAGAGAAATTTTAAGGGGAAAATTGAAAGCCAAGAAAATGATCTTATAGCCAAAACGTAAAATTAGTGCCATCCTGCACGAGCTACACTTTCTAATAAAGTAGAAACTTCACACAATGCGTAAATTTTCCAATATACCAGATCGCAAAACAGAAGCTGTTTCATTTTTTGCGGCAAATTTTAATACTGCTCAACAGAATCCAGAAAAACATGATCGGGAAATTGAGATAATAAATAGAGAGATACCTGATGTTCAGTGCGGGCAAGGCACTTGCGGACAATTTCGCCTTCTAGAGCGCGTCGTTCCTCAAGGTTTAGGTATTCATAATACTGAGCTAAGCGAATCTGGCCCTGCTTGTTCACCATTAAAATGAACCTAATCCCCATTTTCCTTCTGTACGCCGGAAAACTTAACCACTTGGCTTTAAGTCGACCCTAAATCGCGATATTTCACTTCTCCCCCAAACCGAACTTCAACTTTCAAGTTTCAAGTCATCCAAAAAATGTAATGTTAATATTACGATTTATTTTTTATAAATACTTTTAATAATTGAGTTAATATTGATTAGGTTGAGATTTAATTATTTTAAAGTTTATATAATTTAATAAATTTGATCTTCATAATTTCTTAATTTTAACAAATCTTGTCACCAAAGTTTTTGAATGGTTCAAATTTTGAGTTTTTGACAATATTAGTCCACATAATTCATAAAATTTGAAAAATTTAATCCTCAAAGTTTAACGTAGGTAACAAAATTAGTCTCCAAAATATGAGAATATCTTTTGTTAAATATAAAAACTTTATATATTATTTTCACCAAAACATTCAAATTACTTACATGTCATTGACACGTAAGTAAACCGCGTTCACCTAATGCACTTACAATCTCACCCCTACTAAATAATAATGAACTTTTATGGTCACAATATTTGGTGTTAATAGCAATGAAAATTCACATTATTATAATTATTTATTTGATAATCTTAGATATTGTTTTATTAAACCTTAACTATCCAGTAATCTAATATTTATATTGAGGTATTTATTAGATATTGAGATCGTTGTTGAAATATTATAATGTCCTACATCGAAAATAAGATCTAGTTTAGATTGGTTTATAAGAGTGAATATAAATCACAGTAAATGACTTGTTCAAATCTTTTACAGTTGATCTCATTTTCTTATATGTTATATCTGATCACATTCTCTACATGAAATTGACTCGGCCCTAAAAATTTAACATAATATCAGAGCATGCTCGGAAAAATCATGAGTGATATTGTCGGGGGTTAGCCCAACTTAAATCGATTGATAATCCACCAATTTGAATTGTCAAGCCCAATTTGTTAGGTGATCCGTGGTTAGACTTGAGATTGTGTGTTGAAATATTACAATATCCCACGTCGGAAATAAGATGTGGTTTAGATTGGTTTATAATAGGGAATATAGATCATGGTAAATGACTTGTTCAAATATTTTAGAGTGTGATCTCATCGTCTTACGTTATATCCAAGAATACTCCCACATGAAATTGATCGGACTCTAGAAATTTAACAAAGATAAAACTGGGAAGCTCGTCATTCGTTATTCAAGGAATTTACTCTTAAGCTATGCTCAAAACATACCATATAAGCAAGTTCTTCAGCCTTTACAAGAAAAATGTGGTAAAAGAACAACAATTGATAGAGCTATTTAGTCAAGTATCAAAATGTGGTGTCCATACCTGTACATCATGCGACATTCCAGAGCTAGCAATTATAGCCTCATAAGGATGACACTTAACAAAATATAATTTCTTCTGTTTTGCACAAAAACGATGAACAAGCTCTTTAGAACTCTTCTTCCAAATGTAAATATCCTTCACATTTCCAGTTACCAAATATTCACATCTTTGTCCTAAGAAGCTTACTTTCATAATACACACAACTTCTTGAGGATTCTTATACCCCGTATTTCGACTTGGTATCAGAATTGGATCACAAACACCATCTTCTTTGTTAAACAGATAAATGCCCTCATTTAAATACGAAACAACAAGCTCATTCTGAAGGGAATATGCCAATCCTCTTATTCCCTCTGATGTATTTAAACTAGGAGGGCAAAAAGATTCAACAGCTACACCAAAACAACACTTACGAATATCGAAAACATAAGCATATCGATCGTATCCTCCAACTCCAAATATATTCGTATTAATCGGATTTATCGCCATCGAATTTAACCGAAAAGGTAGATTAACTATGGTTCTATATCCATTACTCCTGAAGTCATACTGCATAATACTAGTAGATTTTATATCAAAGAAATTTATATGAAAAAATGAATGGTTTTAACTTACGTGAACAACTGCACCGGCAGAATCACAATGCAGCAACTCATGACGATTCCTCGACACCACATCGAATATCCATCTTCTTGGAAATTCACATAGATTTCTAGTAACAACTCTTGTAGGATGAATCTCAGAATACTTTACCTGCAAGTAAAATTTTGAGAATTAATGTCCTTTTGAGATTCAAAAGTTAGTTAAACAACCTTCCCATCGACACCGCAGGTGATGATGCCTTGATCTTGACTATTACAAATGAACTTTGCTTGATTTATTACAGTGGGATGATTTGATGGGAAAGAGAGTCTGATTTTATTAGCTTCCCAATCCCACAAATTGATCGTATTAGGATTGGGTGATGCTATCATAAGAATATCACCAGTTTCACTGAAGTCCATTGCCCAGGCAAGACCTTGCCGTTTCTGTTTACTTTTCAACCGGAGAACTAGATCCTGGTTGTATAAGAGTAAAATTAGAAATGATCTAAATTGATTTATTCATATACATCAAGAATGTAACAATTAAATCCCCATCAATGTGCAATAACAAGGTTTATTTAGAATGCGAAAATCAGAGGTATCAAGAAGCGATTATTCCCTTATATAAGAATCAATTTGTACAGTTACGATTAAAATTGAAGATTCAAACCTCGGAAACTGCTTGCCGGCGAAAGAAATTTCTAGAAGAGAGCTCCCCGATTTGACGTTTCCAAACATCGATAACTGCGGGAAAGTCCGAAGAGGTTCTGATTCTCCTGCTAGTCGACATTCAGAGAAACACAAGGAATGAGATGAAAAAGACTGAAGTCCAGAGCTATTTGATTCATGAACGACGATCATCCCATAAAGAAACAGAATGATCGATATGGGAGCGGCAATGCACCAGAACTCCAATTCAAAATGTACAGTTTCCACTTTGCAGTTTCCTCAATAGCGCCATTTTTGTTTCTTGTTTGCTATATTTTTAAATCGGCAATTCAAAACCCCCCGTCCGAACCCATTTTAAATGAATAGAGGATCGATTCAATTCAAATATATGAATGTTTTAAAATATTTACAATTCCCGCAACGGTCATACCGACTTATCTAAATGGAAAACTCATTGTTTTTATTAAAGACGGACAATTTGAGTTGTCTATCACGCTATCTATCCATAATCGCTCCGTTTATGATGTATTTGGATAATTAAACTGTTATGGATGTACGACGAGTTCTAAAATTGCTTAACGCCTTAAACGGAGCGTGTAGTAGCTTTACATATATCTGCAACCTTAATAGTTACCCGTGTACAAAATTAATTACTCGTTTATAATTAATTGCATATACTTATAAAATTACATTAGATAGAAAAAAAAGTTATAGTTTACGTTTTTTCAAGTTTACATTTAATATTAAATAATTTTCATTACCAATATGCATGTTCTTTGATAAATTCATATTTTATCAAATTTAAAAGTGTTAATTTTTTATTTTTCCAATGTATTAATATTTCAAAAAATTTATAATATTGTCTGATATAAAAATTTAATATGTAAAATTTCTTTAATTTGATATTGATATTTTTTACTTATCTCGATAAAGATATTAATTATAATTCTAAAGTAATTAATTTATGTTTTATATTAAATATATTTAACTATTAATATATTGATTTTTCATATTAATACATTAAAAAACAAATCAATAAACCAATGGCTAAACGTTAACTTAACGGATAACCATTACCTTTGGTGGAGAGGGTAGTGGGCGGGTTATGAAGAGGGGATATGACGAGCAGATATGAGAACAGTTAGACGGTATGTTAAACATGACGGGTAGCGGTTAGTGGTGTAACCACCTCATATCCGCCTCGTTGACATCCATAGTTTTTATACCGATTTAAATGGGCAATGGGCATTGTTTTTATATAAAAAGTCAGTTATAAAAAATAAATTATTTCTTTATTATTAAATATATGTTTAATCACATTGGGTTTGTTTAGTGCTCAAATTAAAGTCGTGGTGCAGTATGATATCATAATCGTGATTTTTTTAAGGTACTCAAACTTAATTGCAATGTGATAATCGTTAAAAAATCACGATTTAATCACAGTTGTTAAAACTAGCTGACAAATGTTGCATCATCCTGATTTTGGAAAAGACTAATTTACTATTATTTCTATTAATTATAATATAATTATATTTTTTATTTTTAATTATAATAGTATATTAATAATTTACATAAAACATAATCATAATACCAGAATCATACTAAACATATATAAAAAAATCAAGATCGTCATATCTCACCAAAGCCAACACATCTTAATTTTAAAAAAATGAATCAAACAAATCCATTATTTATTTATTAGCTTTTGCACATATCCTACTCATACTGTCAAGTATTAGTGGTCTCCATATATCAGCAACATACCAATAGTTATGAGTGATTGGATAATGTTTTCTAAGTAATTAAAAAGTATTAGTTATTAAAAAGTAATTAATACATAAAAATAATATCATCATTTGAAATTGTAATCAATGTGTAAAATATTAAAAACATAATGTTAGCAAATATAA
>RWGZ01000731.1:331558-523336 GCA_009725065.1 Utricularia reniformis | reverse complement strand
GGTCAATTCTAAACTCTTTTATATGTTCGGGGGCTAAATATGTAATCAGTAAACATAAGGGGTCAACCATGTAATTCTTAAACTTTGAGGGTCAATTACTCAAAAAAAACAAAACAATAACGGACGTGAGGGCTTAATATAAACGGTTTTGGAACTTTGGGGGCCAACCACGCAATTATTAAACTTTGAGGGTATGGTGTTTACAACATTTAAAAGTTTAGGGGTCAATCGCGCACATTATGTAAACTTCGGGGGTTTTGTATGCAATTTTCAAACATTAGGGGTACCGCCTTTACACTATTATAAACATTAAGTGCCAATGACAAACATCACTCAATATATTATTTATTCAATTTTATATAGAACATCATTCTTTTTTTTGCAATTCAATTTATTCATTATAAAACATTCAATGTATTATTAATCTATAATGAAATTATGAAAATACATTCTGCATTCTTATTTTCAAAATGCATATGAAACATAGGCTAAATAAATCTGTTTTGAATTTTTGGAATCATAATTGTTATAATTAAAAAAATTTTAGCAAAACAAATATACCAAAATTATGAAACTTTAAAAATTATAAAATTTAAGAATAAATTTTATCAAAATCACGAACAACACACACCTCATTCTCATTTTCTCAATATTTATATATATTAACCATTTATATGCTGTATTTCTTTTAAAGCTTCTCTATTTCCCTGATTTGTCCTTCCCATCGTGAATTTTCTCCTGGAGGGGCTGAGAATCGAGATCAACCACAATTTTCTTCACGCCCAAGCAAAACATATCTTTCTGCGACAATTTTGTGAGGTTTTTCGATTTGTTTTAATATGAGCCACTAAGGATTTCATATGTTATCAATTCCAATATGCGCGCGCCCTTGTCGTTTTTTCAGATCTATTATTTACTTTTTGTTTCTGGGTGGATGTTACCAAGTTCATGGGTCTTTACTTTTAGTAGTGTCTGAAGGCTATAATTACTGATCATATTAGGTCACCTCACACTCACAGGACAGAGTTAGTGTGGGTTGTATGGGAATGAGCTGATTGTCTGTTGTTATATTGGTTCATTATTTCAGATGTTATAAATTTTAGGTTTGACTTTTCATTAGCATGGATTTTTATGCATCTATATTAGAAGTGACTTCTACTCTGGAAGGTGCTTCATTCCATCGAACATAAATGTTCCGTAATCACTTACATTTGTTTGTTGCTCACGTTTTTTTTGTGATGAAATTTAGAAAATACTTATTACAAATTAAATCTACAGGTGTATGATACTTATATTTTCCTTTAGCTACAGGATTTTCGAAAATTAGTCCAAAAGGATTGATTTATAGTTTTGTGGCGAAGGGAACTGTCGTACTTGCTGAGCACACACCTTATTCTGGAAACTTTAGCACAATTGCTGTACAATGCCTGCAGAAGCTTCCATCTAACAGCAGCAAGTATACTTACTCTTGTGATGGCCACACTTTCAACTTCCTTATTGACAATGGATTTGGTATAATTTTTATCACTACATCTGTATTCTTTGACATATTTTATTATTGAGTTAAACAGCTAACCTGTATCTTATATGCAGTTTTCCTTGTTGTTGCTGATGAGTCAATGGGGAGAAGTTCACCTTTTGTATTTCTTGAAAGAGTAAGAGATGACTTCAACAAACGGTATGGTGATAGTATACAGATGGATCGTGCAAGTCCACTTGCTGATGCTGATGATGAGGATGATGATTTATTCGAAGATAAATTTACCATTGCTTACAACCTTGACAGGGAATTTGGGTCTGTGTACAATGCCTTATCATAATTGATGAAAATGTTAGCTTATCATATGCTGAGAGTGTTGTGTTTTTTAAATGTTTAAAAGACCAAAGCTGAAAGAGCAGATGGACTACTGCATGAGCCATCCGGAAGAGATGAATAAGCTGACAAAACTGAAGGCTCAAATAACAGATGTCAAAGGGATAATGATGGAAAATATTGAAAAGGTATCTTTGACATCAGTTCTCATTCCATTAATAAAATTATCGACTTTAGTTCTGCCCCCTGTGGTGTAACAGTAAGCTATCTTTTTCATGGAAACCATCATGGGAGCATCTTTGTCTGATTTAGTATTTTTGCTAATGTGTTTGTATGCATTGTTTGAAATATTAACTTTTCTTGATTAAAAAACTAGGAGGCTTTATTGCGTGAGGTTGAGTGAATTGTGGCAGTTATGGAAGTCAGGTTTCTTCTTTGTTTCTGTTAACAAGGTTATGTTAGTCTTGTTATAATCTGGTGATCAAATACATTTAAACAAAACCATATATGTTGTTCTGCCTGGAGATATGTTAAGTTTAAAATATTTAATACAAAATTAGTGATGTTAAAATTACTAGCGTACTAGTCCAGTAAATTGTGTAAAACTGTGATTCAATTCTCTTTTGTTGTCTCCCATATGCTTTAGGATACAAATTGTGACCTGGTTCCATCTTACATGTTTGACATTATTAGTTAATACATACATGAACTTGGTGAAGTTTGGTGAAGCAGTCAGTATAGGTGATGTATAAGTGTGGTGATATTGAGTGTTGAGCATGAATTGAAACATTTTACGTTTTGTTTTGTATTGACCCCCAGGTTTTGGACCGTGGTGAGAAGATTGAACTGCTTGTGGACAAAACCGAAAACCTTCAGTTCCAGGTGAGTTTGGGTTTTTGGAACAAGTGTGGAGTATTAAGATTAACGTGGTGGTTTGTACAGGCTGACAGCTTTCAAAGGCATGGAAGGCAACTACGCCGGAAGATGTGGTTGCAAAATCTTGGCATGAAGCTGATGATAGGAGGCGCTGTTGTGGTTGTAATCTCGCTTATCGGGCTCATGTTTCTTTGAGTCAATAATGTATGTATCGACTATCGAATTAAACAGGAGACTCATCTGGCTACTTGAGTGTGATACAAATGAAATAGTTTAGTGGAATATTTCATAATAATTAGAAAAGCTTTAGCATGCATGCAACCACTGTAATGGAAGCAAGTACAAGATTGACACACATTTCACTGGGAACTGCCCAAATGCTCGGAGGCTTCACAAACCAGAAAAAGGTAAATTCAAAAGGCTGATCCCAACATTGTTACAGTGCTTGATGCTGGGAGTTAATTTGCATGGGTGATTCGTCTTACTGGGAAGAAATTCTCAAGGAGTTCACCTACCCTAATGGGTCGATTGAGGACTTGAAAGAATTGCGTTGCAGATACTGGTGGGGTTGTATCTACGGAGTTAATTTGCATGGGTTGATAGCTGCTAGCCAATAGCCATAGCTAGCTCGAAGGCAACAAATTGAGTTTTTTGTTTTCCGTGACATTGTAAAATGTTAAAAAGTAGCATTAATTTTCGATTGATTTTTTTTTTGTCATTGATTAAATTTGTTTTATAAATATAGCATTGATTAGCAGTGTGTAACCGACAGTTTTTTTAGTAGCTCGGTTTCTATAATTATAGAAACCAAACTACCATTTTTTTATTTTTAATTGTTGTTTTTAATGTCTTTAGATATAAAAAAAATGGTAGCTCGATTTCTATAATTATAGAAACCGAGCTACTAAAAAATCTATCGGTAACATACTGCAAATCAATGTTATGTTTGTAAAACAAATTTAATCAATGACAAAAACAAAATCAATCGAAAATTAATGTTACTTTTTACATTTTAACAAGTTACAATGCTATATCAAAAACTCACTTGCAAAAAATTGAACAAAAATTTAATGTAGTACTTCCACACTAATTTTATTATAAAAATAACATACATTATAATTGTTACTAAATTTTACCATGACCAAATTTGTTTATCCTTATACCATTTACACCACTTTTTCAGTAAATATAATTTATAATTTTATAAATGATTTGTTAATAAAATAAGATAACTTATATGTATATTACATATTACTCTTAAAAAGTTATAAAATCAAATATATAAAATTAATAAATCCAAAACTTAATAAAGTAGACCAATTTAATCCAACATATCGAATATTGTAATGATATCAAATATGATCATGTTTTAAAATATTTAAATATATATATTATATTCAAGATTAATGAAAAAAACCTATGTAGAATTAGAAATAAAATCTAAAATTTAAACTTTTAAATGTGTTTTATGATTCTATCACGTAACTTATAAATTACAAACAAATATTATTTCTTAATTAATAATATTCTATTTTTATACATTATTGTGATATATTGAATTTATAAATGTTATTAAAAATATATAAACATATTACCTATTTATGTTTCTTCAATGTTTCATCGAATGAGAGAATGAGCACTAAGGCGTAGGGATTGAGCTTTTTCTTTTTCTTCTTCATCTTTCCAATTTTTTTTTATGAATTGATGGCTTTTTCAAAAGTGTCAAAAAATAGTGTTATTTATGAATTAGATGAGACACGACACAATTTGCTGTTAAAAATATTCGCAAAAAAAATTACTGTAATACTGCACACTTTTCCGTTTGTACTTTTAGAACTAAATAAAATCAATTTCGTTGGCTAATACTGACCATTTTTGTATTTAGTATTATACCACTGCAATGATTACTTTTGTGTTGAAATTATTATTTTTAATTAAAATTATCTTAATATATTTAGATATTGAAAAGATGATTAAAAATTGTGAATGAATTATGATAACATTAATTACAAAATAAATCCACAGTTAGTTATATTATATTATTAATGAGGTTCGAACATTTTTAGTTACAAAAAGAATATTAGAAGAAAAATTGTTAATACTTATTATATTATATTATTAATATCGGTATACCAGACAAGCTCATTGGATCGATATACCGGATATGTTTCGGATATATCATATATGTATCGGATCCTTATCGGAAAGTTAAAATAAATTAAATTATAAAATATTCATATGTTTCAGATATATCAGATATGTACTAGATCCTGACCATCAAAAATCCGAACCGACCCAAAAAAATCTGTACCGCCCGATATTTTGCAAAATACCGATTGAATCCGGTAAGTCCGAAATTTCCGGTATACCAGAAATTTAAAACACTAATTGTAAAAACCAGTATTTTAATCTCAGACGATATTTCGTCCGAAATGACCGAAATTTCGTTTCTACCGATGTTCACCGAAATGACCGAAATTCTGATATATTGCCGGTATATCGACGGTATACTGTTGTACCGGCCAAGATCGGTACAAGACCAGTAAACTGGTATTCAAACATTGATAAAAACAATAAGACTACATGAAAATTATCTATCATTATTAAAAAACAATTATTGAGAATACTACTACTACAAATCATAATTTGATATTGCTAAATATTTTTTTCTATAATAAAATAAATTTATATTGAAATTTAAAAATTATATTAATTCATTAATTGTTTTTAAAGGTGTTACTTATGACAATATAATATATATATATATATATATGTATATATTTATGTAAGTATAAAGTTACTGGTAAAATGAAAAAGAAATTTATGTCAGGATTAATTTTACAAAACTCAAAAATTTACTATTATTTTTTTAAAAAAATTGGTCTACTTTTGCAATTAAAATCCTAGCTGGAATTGCTAAAATATCTGGAGAAATGACATGATGTTGTTGCCAGAGTCAAAAAGTGGGATGAGCATAATTTGGTAATTATCAAGCCTCAATAAGCAGCAACGAGTTTTTTTTTGGAGAAGTAGCCGTTTCAGTGTATTTTAAATAATATAATGTTACTGCTTTTTAAAATTTGTTGCCAAGCAGCAACACCCTGGTGATACAGAGGAGGGATATATTTCACAGAGACATGGCAATTTATAATCATACAATTACAAATATAATTGCAGAACCAAGTGTAAATAATTGAGTTTGTGTTAATATGAAAGTTGCATACTTTTCCTACACATGAAGCACGGATATCATGAATTTTGCACTGCTAACTACGACAAAGCTGAAGTAAATGAGGGAAGGCATTGATTATTGGGTGACGTGTGACATCTTGGAGAGGTTGGCAGATGGGCACACGCATCAATACAACATCATTCATTGCCAATACCCACTTGTCTATCTTTTCTTTGTTTTTCAAGTATCCCACCCAGTCAAAGATTTATCTATATATAGGAATTAGGATTTGCCTTGTGCAACTGCGGTCCGCAATCCTATTCCTGCATGTACTTCATAGTATAGTACCATGGCGGACGAGTTGGCCACTAACTCACTCAGCCACCTATCCTCAGGTAGAAGTAGGACTAGGAGTCGGACAACCAGCTTCTCATCCATCAACTCTAACAATTTGGCTTCCCTCAGTGTGATTACTGCAACTGGGAGCCATATTTTTCAAAGGAGCGGCAAAGAGTACGATGATCAAGAGGAGCTAATGTGGGCGGCTATCGAAAGGCTACCAACTAATGACCGTGCAACGATAGGGATTCTCAATAAAGTCATGGATGATGGCAAACTTGTTAATGAAGAGGTCGATTTCGCAAAACTTGGAATCCAGGAGAAGACCCAACTCATGCAAAATTTCCTCAAACTTGTTGACCATGATAATGAAAGGTTTCTGAGGATGATAAGAAACAGAACTGACAGGTAAGGTAGGTTAAACATTCTTCAACTTTTCAAACCCCAATTTAAAAAAAATTATTCGTAATTAGAGTTGGAATTGAAGTGCCAAAAGTTGAAGTTCGTTACGAGCATTTGCTGATCCAAGGAGATGCATATGCTGGATCAAGAGCACTTCCCACTCTGCTAAATTCTGTCTTGAACGTTATGGAGGTAACATGATGACAAATATCTGTGTACCTTTTTTCTGCTGTAAATTTATCTTCCTTTCAGGGTGTCCTAGACAAACTTAAGATTCTGCGCTCAAAGAAAAGGCCTATCAGGATTCTTCATGATGCCAGTGGAATCTTAAGGCCTTCCAGGTTAGTCAATGAAAATTCAGTTTCTTTGATGAAACTTGCTATCACTGAAGTTTACGTGTTGAGCCTCTTGAAGGCTAACATTGCTTCTCGGACCTCCTGGCTCTGGTAAAACTGTATTTCTCAAGGCACTTTCTGGGAAGTTGGATAAAGATCTTAGGGTATAGTGTGTTTTCCTTTCATCATGTTGTGTTCTAGTGCATGACTCTGTTTTTCATTTTAGTTAAGTGGGAGAATCACTTATTGTGGGCATGAATTCTCAGAGTTCGTCCCTAGAAGGACTTGCTCTTATATTAGCCAACACGATTTCACCATGGGGAGATGACCGTACGGGAAACGCTTAACTTTTCAGGACGTTGCTTAGGAGTTGGAGCCCGATATGACCTCCTCACAGAATTGTCAAGGCGAGAGAAAGAGGCAGGAATTAAACCTGACCCAGAAATTGACGCCTTCATGAAAGCCACATCAATAACGTGTCAAGGGTCTAGTCTGGTAACTGACTACACTCTTAAGGCATGTTTCTTTCTCAGTTCTCTCCCTTTTTGTTTTCAAAAAGAAAAAATGGGTTGACCATATATAATATGACTCCAGCTTCTTGGATTGGACATATGTGCTGATATTCCAGTAGGAGATGAGATGAGACGAGGCATTTCTGGTGGACAGAAGAAACGGCTCACAACTGGTAGGATTCTGAATCCTCTCTCCCATGTATGACACAACCTTTTCACTTTTCTTTTTGTGTGGCTTAGGTGAAATGCTGGTTGGACCTGCCAAGGTTTTCTGCATGGACGACATCTCATCCGGTCTTGATAGTTGTACTACATTTCAAATTGTCAAGTACTTGAGGCAAAGGGTTCATATCATGGATGTGTCAATGATAATATCCCTTTTACAACCTGCACCTGAAACGTTTGAGCTTTTTGATGATATTATCCTGCTGTCAGAAGGACATATCGTCTATCAAGGTCCTCGTGAGAATATTCTCCAGTTTTTTGAGAGTGTTGGTTTCAAGTGTCCCGAGAGGAAAGGAGCAGCTGACTTTTTACAGGAAGTAACTTCAGTGAAAGATCAAGAACAATATTGGTTCAGGAAGGACATCCCCTATGAATTTGTTTCAGCTTCCAAGTTTGTTGATCGCTTCAGTTACTTCCATGTTGGACAAAAGTTATTTGATGAGCTTGCAGTACCGTACGATAAAAACAAAGCTCATCCTGCTGCTTTGGTTACCAGCAATTATGGGATATCCAATCTAGACCTTTATAAGGCATGCTTGTCAAGGGAATGGCTTTTGATGAAACACAATTCTTATTTGTATATATTTAAGACATTTCAGATTACTATAATGTCCATAATCGCATTCACGGTATTCTTTAGAACTGAGATGAGAGTTGGCCAATTAGCAGATGGTGGAAAATTTTACGGCGCTCTTTTTTTTAGCCTCCTCAATGTAATGTTCAATGGAACAGCGGAGCTGGCACTAACAGTTATCAGGCTTCCCATGTTCTTTAAGCAAAGAGATGCTCTATTTTTCCCGTCTTGGGCTTTTTCACTACCAATATGGCTTCTTAGGATCCCACTTTCTCTAATGGAAACATTAATATGGATTATTCTTACCTATTACACCATTGGATTTGCTCCTGAAGCTAGTAGGTAATGCCTCTGAGGATTCTAATTACTGTGTTTGCCACACTACTGAAGTACAATTCTTTAGGTTCTTCCGCCAGTTTTTGGCCTTCTTCGCTCTACATCAAATGGCTTTATCACTGTTTAGATTTATTGCTGCAGTTGGCAGAACACCAGTTGTTGCTTACGCTCTCGGTACCTTCACTTTGCTAATGGTTTTTGTTCTTGGTAGTTTTATAATATCAAGAGGTAAGCGTTTTGTTTCAATTTTTTGTGCATTATGCAACACATGACACATTTTCATGGAACCATGAATTCAGATAGCATTAAGCCGTGGGTTATATGGGGTTATTATATTTCACCGATGATGTATGCTCAGAATGCAATAGCCATCAATGAATTTCTTGATAAAAGATGGAACACTGTATGGATCCTAACCATCACGTTTTAGGTTGCTGAAATCTGTTTCCTTACTAAGAGGATGAATTTGTCTATTTTCCAGCCAAACACTGATCCACATTTCCCAGAACCAACTGTTGGAAGAGTACTCCTAAGGTTGAGGGGCATGTTCTTGGAAGAATACATGTACTGGGTTTGTGTCGCCGCCCTCTTTGCCTTTTCTCTTCTCCTCGACATATGTTTCATCGTAGCATTGACTTGCCTAAATCTTAAGAGACCTTGTTTATTCCAGACATAACTGATTGTTATCTCATCTCGAATCTTACATGTGTAGCTTTTGGACGATCGAAGTCTGTTGTTTCTGACGTTGATTTTGCGACTAGGAGGATTAGTGTTGTACCTGGTGAAAGCTCCTGGAACCGTAATTTCATCACATTGTGTTATGCTTTTAGTATTTACAACATTAATGTTGAGAATATGCAGTGGTAAGGCATGCAAAACGAGGAATGATGCTACCATTTATCCCCTTGTCACTTGCGTTTCACCATGTTAACTACTATGTCAAAATGCCTGCGGTAAGTAGACGTGGTATTTTTATTTATTGTCTAGTCTGTTCTGTGTGGTGACAAGAATAAAAATGGTGTGCAGGAAATGAAAAAGCATGGTATAGAAGAAGGAAAACCATCTCCCAATTGTTGAGAGATGTGAGTGGGGCTTTCAGGCCTGGAGTTTTAACTGCATTAGTAGGTGTGAGCGGTGCTGGTAAAACCACCTTGATGGATGTGTTAGCAGGAAGGAAAACAGGTGGATACACTGAAGGCACAATCAGTATAAATGGTTATCCCAAGAATCAACCAACTTTTGCCCGTATAAGCGGCTATTGTGAACAGATAGATATCCACTCTCCCCATGTTACTGTTCATGAGTCCATTGTATTCTCTGCTTGGCTACGTCTATCTCCAGAAGTCAATGGGGAAACACGAAAGGTATATTTAAAATAATAGTTGTGAAATTGGTTGCAAATAACGAATTGCCAATGTATGTTAGATGTTCGTGGAAGAAGTAATGGAGTTGATTGAGTTGCAGCCAGTGAGAAATTCGTTGGTTGGGCTTCCTGGGGTGGATGGTTTGTCAACAGAAGAGAGAAAATGACTAACCATTGCTGTAGAACTTGTTGCCAATCCCTCGGTGATCTTCATGGATGAGCCTACATCAGGTCTAGATGCCAGAGCAGCTGCAATTGTGATGCGAACAGTCCGTAACACAGTTGACACAGGAAGAACGGTTGTGTGCACAATTCACCAGCCTAGCATAGATATTTTTTAGTCATTTGACCAGGTGCTGCCTGCAATTTGTGTTGTTTCTTTATCTAGGTAGGGTCACATATAAATCATACTGCAGTTGTTGCTGATGAAGAGAGGAGGGGAGGTTATATATTCAGGACCTCTTGGTCATCATTCCTGCCACTTGATAGACTACTTCCAGGTGACTATTATATTATTTATGACTTTATAGTTCATCCCGGCCTGAATGTCACTTCACCAGTCTGTTCCTGGGGTTCCTGAGATCAAACAAGGATGTAATCCAGCGACATGGATGCTGGATATCACCACACAAGGGATGGAAGATGAGCTTGACGTTGATTTTGCACAAGTTTATGCCAGCTCTCATCTTTACAGGTGAAGAAGAGTTATTTTGTAAATATAGAGAGTGTATCCTGATCTCTCTCTCTCGACTCACAGGAGAAATGAGGAATTAATTAAGCAACTTAGCAGTCCTGGGGTAGGGTCACAGGATGTCCATTTTCCAACTAAATATGCTCAGCCCTTTCTTTCTCAGTACAAAGCTTGCTTTTGGAAACACCATTTGTCCTACTGGAGACATCCTCAGTATAACACTATACGCTTCTTTATGACCATAGTGATTGGGATAATTTTTGGAGTAGTATTCTGGAAAAAAGGGGAGCAAATGTAAGTGAAATCATAGTGAGAATTAATTAGTATGTTTCAAATTGACGGAAATTTCAAATTTGCAGATATAAACTAGAGGATCTGATGAACCTGCTGGGAGCTATGTACGCTGCTATCATGTTTCTAGGAGGGACCAATACGAATGCTGTCCTGTCAGTGGTTGATATAGAAAGAAGTGTTTTTTACCGCGAAAAGGAGGCTGGGATGTACTCAGCTTTGCCTTATGCATTTGCCCAGGTGAGAAGAAAGAGGAACAACCATAATATTATTATGTTAAGAAAGTGATCCTCATAAATAACTTTTGTATCACAGGTCAGCATTGAGACCATATATGTAGGGATCCAAACATTGATATACAGTATTCTCCTCTACTCCATGATGGGATTTGAATGGGGGTTGGATAAGTTGTTGTGGTTTTACTTGTTTGTGTTCATGAGTTTTGTGTATTTCACAGCATATGGAATGATGCTGGTATCACTCACTCCAAATTATCAAATTGCTGCCATTGTCATGTCATTCTTCCTCAGTTTTTGGAACCTCTTTTCGGGTTTCCTTATACCAAGCAGAGTAAGTGTTGAAGGTTGGATTGTTTTGTTTTTGGACTGAGTTTGGATTGGGATTTTGCAGCAAATTCCAATATGGTGGAGGTGGTACTACTGGGCATCTCCAGTATCGTGGACGATATATGGTCTGATCACGTCTCAATTAGGTGACAAGACGAGTCTCGTTGAAGTACCAGGAATAGGGAATGTTCCGTTGAGGGATTATCTGGATAGTTATATGGGATTCAGATACGACTTCTTGCGCGTTGTAGCAGTAGCCCATGTAGCGTGGGCTGTATTTTTCTGTCTCGTCTTTGCATTGGGTATCAAGTTCCTCAAGTTTCAAAACAGGTGACTTGGGAACAAATTTCTCTCAGTATGTTACATGAAATCAAGTTTTATAGAAAACTCCTTCCAACAAAAGAGTTTACATGTAAAAAACTAGGCCATCTGATGCTCATTCACACTATGTTACGGTCTTCTTACCTTCATGCTTGTTGTGTGGCTTGCCTTGCTACCTACAACACAACAGAATAAGTAGGAAACATAAGTAACAAAGGAAAAAAAATAAATACTTACCATCATTTCATGATCCCCCATTATCTCTTCCGTCAACACAGCTATTGTTTTGTCAGCACTGTTGGGAACCATAGCAGCGAAAACAGGGGATTCCAACCCTGCACTTGCACATTACCCTAACTCAACTTATCGTTTTACTTAAAACATGATCAAGCTTAAGATGTATTCACCAGTTTCAGGGAAAGCATCAATGAACATCATCATCTCTTCCCCGCTAAGCCCCGACAAGAAGCAAATTCTTGGCAATGATGTAGTAACCTGCAGATTCTCACTACTGTTTACTGTGCTCAATCTGTGGGCGTAAATGAAACAAACCTGCGATGCTTCCAAAGCTGTCTGTTTGGTGTTTACTGCCTCCCACAGGGTTCGCCCAATCATGTCTTCCGTACAAAATAGAACCTTTAGTATAAAAGGTTATGCATAAAATGGCTAAATCACACAAGAAGCTTCTATTGTTTTAAAACATTAAACCTGGAGAAATTCACCATCCAACTTCTTCAGAAGCTTTTGAATCTGGAGCAGAAATAGAGCTTTCAAAGTTAGTTGTATCACGGTGAATCACCACCAAAAAATCATGGAAGAGGAGCATTACTACTAAGGCCTCTTCCACCTGAAATCCCAGCAATAATACAGCCTGAAAACATAATCTATAACGTGAAACTTGTTCCTCAGCCAACATTTAGATTGTCTGAATCATATCTGCCCAGAACTTACAGGTGGACCGTATTTTGGATCATCTGAATTCAAAGGGGTGAACTTGGAATCCTCAGCCAATTCAGGAAGATCTATAATCTCACAAAGAAAACCCTTTTTAAGTCGAGGATAGTGGCACTTGTACAGATACACAGTTGTGATTTCTCAGAGAATCATACATTTGAAATCACAAGGTCATTAACACATTCAATATCGTAAATACACAAAACCATCAATTGCCTAATAAAAAATTATGCTGAAAACTTAATTAGGTTGGGGAAACAGAATCTCAGATACAATAAATTGCAATTGAACCAATATTATTACAATAGAAGCTCATGTAAATGTCTTTATTTTTCCAAAAAACAATAATTTACCTTGATACGACGATCTTGAGTTTCTGTACCTGGACCGGAGCGGATAAGGACCACGTTGGGCTGGTGAACAATAAGTCGGGAAAGGAGGCGTCATCAATGTCGAAGACGATGGTCTTCTAGGTTGAATACAAGGTGGCCGCAGGACAAAATCTCTGTTCGATATCAAAGGAGAAGCCATAACATGAGACTCCGAACTGGGTTTTCTCCTTTTATGATTTTGTTATCGGCGCAAGCAACTGGTCCTTGACAGAGAATGGGAGTTTAGTTCTTGAAAAGTCAGTGATTCGTGCGTGGTAATGTTTTGTTTAGTGGAGTTGTTCAAGGTTACTTAGTCCATGCTTTATTAGTGGAATTTACAAGTTATTGAACAGAAGCAAAATGTGTTGAATGAATGTGAAGAAATTTAAGAAAAACAAAGTAACTAATAATTGTTGAAGAAATTGAATTAGTGGTAGCTCGTACCGATACACATATCATATGAACAATGTATAAGGCAAGGCAGAGAGTCGAGATAAGAACCAATTTTGTGGCCTTCCGTTTGAATTGTTGATGAGATAAGGTATAGTATAGTGACTGTGGTTGTTGAATGTTGATGATAAGGCTCTGTCCCCAACGCATTTGTATGAGCCACACGATGGTAATCGGATCCAATACAGTCGCGCTACATATAAACTAAACCATCCATCATCTCCCAATCCCAATACAAGTGAGTGTAGTCATGGCCTCCTCATCAGTATTTTCCTCGGCAATCGCCACACACCCACAGGTCAACATGGTTGCCCCCTTCACTGGCCTCAAGTCCGCCGCATCTTTCCCTGTCACCAGGAAGTCCGCTGACATCACCTCCATCGCCACCAATGGCGGAAGAGTGCAGTGCATGCAGGTACGACTATGACATTTTCAATTGTACACTAATTGTTCAGTTCAAATCATCGTTTCCTGTGCTGTGTATTTCAGGTTTGGCCGACAGTGGGGCTGAGGAAGTTCGAGACTCTCTCCTATCTCCCAGAACTAACTCCCGAGCAACTTGCCAAGCAAATCGATTACCTTCTCTTCTTGAAGCTCATTCCTTGCCTCGAATTCACACTCGGGGTCAGTATACAATAACAAATAGTTAACACACATGTATGTTAGTTGTTTGATTTTCTTGTCTTGTCGTGTGTTGTTGGGTAGGAAGCGTTCGTCCACCGTGAGTACCACGCATCGCCAGGGTACTACGATGGCAGGTACTGGACAATGTGGAAGCTACCCATGTTCGGGTGCACCGACTCGTCACAGGTGCTGGCTGAGCTGGAGGAGGCCAAGAAGGCCAACCCAACTGCCCACGTCAGAATTATAGGATTCGACAACATCCGCCAAGTCCAGATCTTCAGTGTCATCGCATACAAGCCCCCAAGCGCTTAAGCTTAGTCAGGGCTCGGTTCTTATTAATATTCATATATTTTCCGTGTCCTTTCCAATTCCATTGTCTCCTACTTTGTAATAATAAGATAAGCGAGTAATCCGAATTCCATCGCTTCCCTTTCCTGCTTTGCAAATGCTAATTGCTAACCCACAACCAAAACAATGATCATTCATGCTATAGGTTTTGAAATCGATCTATATTGCCAGGTTGGACCGTCCTACCATGAACCGATAACACCATCGATCCGACTTATTGTTTAGTTTTAAAACCGTACCACGTCATCTATGAATCGATTTAATCCAATTCAACCGATTAAAATATAGCAGGTCAGAAATTTTTGACCTATTTAATAAAATAAAGTTAAAACTTCTTATCTATTTTCATCTTTATATGGTATATGAATTAGTTGATTATAATATATATGACATGATATGATTTATTTGTACTCCATATAACCATTTGAATTGTTGTGTTACAAAAGCTAGTGATCATGTTCATATACAAGATTTGGGAAATGAAGAAAATGCATATTATTCTATTTATAGAATTAATCCGAAACTCTAATTTGAATAATGATTTAGAAATCATCGATATATTTCATTTGTTTGTATTTTAATTCATATTTAATTCATATTTTTTGGATTTTCTATTTTTAATTATTTGCATTTATCTTAATATTTTTTATTAAATTAATATTTTAAATAAAATTAATATTTAATATTAAGTTTATTCTGAAAACCGGTTTGAACCGATCCGATCATCCGGTTCGACCAATAGAAAACATTTCCGGTTTACCGGTTTCAAAAACTATGATTCAAGCCAATGTAGTTAGTTAGTTAGTTGCATCATTATTACCGGTGTGGAATGTAGGGAGATTTTTAATCTCTTAAGTTTGAGCTTTCGTCCACAGAATCCAGTTTTGAATATTTATGAAAATTCAAATTAACTAGAAATGCAGTAACACTTATAAATGCCTCATTTCTTCCTCCATTTTTCCTTTTTTTGCAACTTGCAATTATTACTAGAAATCCATCTCGTGTCCAAATGCCTCATAACATAAAAATGAATTCCCTGTAAAAGAAATCCATACAGTTTCTTCTAAAAGTGTGAAAATAGAGACCAATTGGTACCAAAATGCTGCAACTATATCCTATTTATTCAACTTGTGATGGAATCAGAACATTTGTTTCCATTTTCCCAGTTCGATGTGTGAAAATCAAATCAAACAAGGCAGTGCGCTATCTCGCGGAGGGCCCCATCCTATCATTCGCGCATATTGACCGGTCTCTCTTCCTTTTTTTCCCAAAAATTTCTGGGTTTGGTATATATAGATTTTCAAGGCTGGGGGAACTGTGTAATTGATGGGCAACCTTCTCAAGTTCGAGGGCATTAGCGAAGAGCTATGGGGTATTTTGCAAGCGAATATGGATGAGGTGAACCAGAGGCGTCGAGCTCGCGAAGCCTTCAAGGATATTCAGCTCTCCGTTGACCATATTTTGTTCAAGGTAATTGCTTGCTCTTCTTTTCCCATGTAGAACAAGGATTTATATCGGTGCCTACTGTCTAGGAAGGAACATAATTTCATATTTTCGATGGAACACGGTTTAGGCTTAAATTTGGTTGATGTCTAATCTTGATAATTTGCAGACGCCATACGAAGATTTGAAGATGACAGAGGTGAAGACTCATCCTTTCAAATCATTTGCGATGAAATATGTTTACCCATAAACGCACCTCTCCAATTATAAAAAATATAAGGGCTATTCTTGCTAATGCTACCTTGTCAATCAGTTTAGCCCTAGGTGAACTCTATGTTATTGATACTTGTTATTTTGAGCTGAGATGCAACAGATATATGAAGTCAATTCCAGGGGCCTGGAAATTTTCACAAAGAGTTGGCTTCCACGACATTTTCCTCCAAAAGCCATTGTCTGTTTATGCCATGGCTATGGAGATACCTCTACATTTTTTATTGAAGGTTGCAGCCTATGATTTACATTAATGGCTACTTCCAGCTGTCAATACTTAACAATATGGTTCTGCTTTGTGTGTAGGAATTGCTAGGAAGATAGCTTCATCTGGTTTTGGAGTTTTTGCAATGGATTACCCAGGTTTTGGTTTATCAGAAGGTCTTCATGGTTATATTCCAAGTTTCGACACTATAGTTAATGATGTTGTGGAGCAGTATTCCAAAGTGAAAGGTAAAGCATAATAATGTGAGATTAGTGTGACAATACAATACATGTGCTTTAGAGTTTTTTGGAATCAGAAAATCCGGATTTTGGAAATATTCCAAGGTTCCTCTTTGGACAATCTATGGGTGGAGCAGTAGCACTGAAGGTGCACTTGAATGAACCAGATGCTTGGGATGGTGCTGTTCTTGTTGCGCCCATGTGCAAGGTACTTGTTCCCAGTGAATGATTTATGAATGTGAAATTGTTTCTGAATGATCAAAGCTTTGTATCAGATGGCGGATGATGTGGTTCCTCCTTGGCCAGTCACCCAAATTCTCAGTGGAATCGCAAAAGTATTACCAAAGCTTAAACTTGTTCCACAGAAGAATTTGGCTGAGTTAGCATTCAAAGAAGAGAAAAAGAGGCAACTGGTTGGTTACTTTTGTAATTATGAGAGAAATATTGCTTCAACATCAATATGACAATGACAGCAGTGTTTTATGTTGGCTCAGTGTGTGTACAACGTCATTGCTTACAGAGACAAACCACGGCTGGGAACAGCCTTGGAGCTGCTTCAGACAACCAGTCAAATAGAGCAACAGCTACAAAAGGTATGCCATGCCATGCCTCCTAAACTTGGCTTGTAGGATTAAAGAGGAGATATTTGCAATGTGTAGGTGTCACTTCCATTGCTGATATTGCACGGGGAGGAGGACAAAGTGACGGATCCATCTGTGAGCAAGGATTTGTACGACAAGGCGAGCAGCAGAGATAAGAAACTCATCCTTTACAAAGGTGCCTATCATGCCCTTCTTGAAGGAGAACCAGATGAAGGCATACTCGCTGTTTTTGATGATATCATATCCTGGCTCCACAACCATGTCCATTCTTAATCAACTCACTCATCTTTCATACAAATTACAATACAATGAATAATACATGCTCTATTATTCTCAACTTAATTCGGCCCAACCCTTTATCAGTCTGGGCTTATACCTGCCCTATATCCTATAAAAATAGTCGGCCCTCTTTTCATTAGGGTTTCCAAAGAACAAAGTTTTGCCGCCCGGCGCTATACCTTCGTTGAAGTTGAATAGATTCATCAAGGAGGCACAATTCGCAATCCGTGGGTTTCTTTTCTATTTGTTTTTGGAGCATACGCGATTTTCTTTTGTTTGTAGATTGTGTGACAGATGTGGGTAATCATAGTAGGGGTCTCAAATCTCAGTAGGAATTCCCATCGTTTTGGTTTGAAGTTTTTAATTATTATGTTTTCGCGTTAGAAGCATGGTTATCTACTTCGTTCTTAGATATGATAAGTCTCGAAAATGTTTCCTTTCACATAGTTTTTGTGCATTTTTTCCCTCAGATGTTATCTTGAAATCGTTTTCTGTATCTGCTTTTTTACGGGATTAGTCTAAGGATTTCAATGCCCTTGTAATTCTCCATTTTTCTAGTACCAAGATGTATACCGCATTGCAGAAGATTCACAAGGACAAGGATTCTGAGCCCACTGAATTCGAAGAAAGTGTTGCTCAGGTAATGTTCTGTAAAGTTGTCTTATTGTAAACTTATTGGTTGTGTATCCCCATTATGGATTCTTGAAAGGCATGTTTCCAGGCTTTGTTTGACTTAGAAAATACAAATCAAGAACTTAAAAGCGACTTGAAAGACCTCTATATCAATTCCGCGCTGTAAGGGGTTTTCACTTGTTATGCTTCTTAGATCGTGTTGTTATAGAGCTTTCACGTATGTGCTTGCAGGCCGATTGATATATCAGGAAGTAAGAAAGCTGTGGTTATCCATGTCCCATATCGTTTGAGGAAAGCATTTCGCAAAATCCATCCTCGTCTTGTAAGAGAACTTGAAAAAAAGTTTAGTGGAAAGGTCGTATTCTTTCCTTGTTACTTGATGTTTTGGCAGAGGAATGTTATTTACCTATTCATATTTTGTGCATATATTTTTGGGACATGTAGGAAGTGGTTCTTGTTGCCACAAGGAGGATAGTGCGTCCACCTAAAAAGGGTACTGCTGTGCAAAGGCCTCGATCCCGCACACTTACCGCTGTACATGAAGCAATCCTGGAAGACATTGTTTACCCTGCAGAAGTTGTTGGAAAACGTGTCAGATACAGACTTGATGGATCAAAAATCACCAAGGTTTAGGGTGTTTACCTCGATGATTGCTTGTTTTGTGTTGGCCTTTCCCATGACGTAATTTTTCAGGTATTCTTGGACCCAAAGGCAAAGAACGACACGGAGAATAAGCTGGAAACATTCGCAGGGGTATACAGAAAGCTTTCAGGCAAAGATGTTGCATTTGACTTCCCGGTAGTGGAGGCTTGAAACTCTATAATTGCTGTTTTTTGTTTGTTTAAGAATTGACATTTGTTTGTGTCTTGGAGAAGGTGGATTATTGTCATATCTTCCAACATGAGAAGCATATGAATACCCTTAACCTTGTTTGAGTTGAAGTTTCTGTTTATTGATGGGCACAAAGGCAATAATCTAATTCTTAAATGTTTCTGTTTTAAATTCACGGAGAGTTTGTGGATAGCCCTGTAAGAAATAATTAATCAATAACCTAATGAAGAGAAGCTAAGTGACCTGATCATTCATTCACCTGTTTGTACGAATGTGTCCATTTACATACGCAAAGGGTTCATTTGCACACAAATATAGATAGGGCTGTACATAAAATGGTTACCCAGATAATGGTGTACGTTAGGCCGCCACTACTAACTGATTGACTGTATAGTAAGTACTGCATGGCAAACTGGAAGAGATGGTCTTTGGAACCCTTGGTTCCACTAAGAACCACTAAACCCTTGAATCCATTCATTAAAATATAGAGAGTTCCTGATGTGTTATAGTATCGAATGTATAAGAATAGTGATCATTGAGAAGTAGCCAAACAAAAACCTTAATATTTGTTGGCCACCAAGATATGGGTATGTAGCATGTTGTGTCAATCATTGTAAATTGATTTACATCAAAAGCCTCTGTCTAACTCACCCCAAAAGAGAGTGTCTTCAAGTGAATAGTTACAAATAAAAGTTTGAAAAACGTTCGTCTCCATCTGTTGTTGATTTTGTGTAAGGTTGCCAGTGCCACACCTTTTCAATCATATTCTCCATTGCACTTTGTAGAGTTTGTTTAATGAGATCTCATAAATTATAGAGAAGCGACCTCCCAAAATTATAGAGTTTGTTCATGTCCATTCCCGATTTTCCAAGGTAGAAAGAGTTGGACACCATATTGTGAAAGATTATAGCAAAGCAAAAACAAATTTATAGATTAGCCTCCTTTTATGTTCAACAATCAAATATGCGTTAATGTAACTGGTAAAGTCTTATAAAGATGTGGATGTCTGTGCCTCTTTCTGATCCCCATTTTGAAAAATTCCTTCTTCGGATGGTAAATTCTTCTTGGCTTTTCGACTTCCCTCAATCTTCCAAAGATCCCAAACCCGGGTTTTAGGAGGAGGAGTTGCATCACCAATGGGAGCAACAAGTCCAGGATTGCCATCATCAATTACTTCATCCACTAATCCATACTCCTTCGCTTCCCAAGCATTCATAAAATTATCACGATCAGTGTCCAATTCAACCTGCACATACAAAACTTATCAGTGATAAATAGAGCCAGGCTCTTCCAGAAACACGTTGCCATTAACCTGCAGTTCAGGCTTCCCAGTGATTCTTGATAGTATCTTGTTCAGCTTTACTTTGTGATAAGCCATTTCTCTTATGCGAATGCTCATGTCTGTTGCCTAAAGAAAAAACCAACATCAATCCAAACAAATAATAACATATGCCATAGCTTGCTACTACGCTCCTTCACCTTTTTGTAACTCAGAATGTTTTTCCTAATTGATTTCCAACAGATCATTACAAGAAAACAAATAATTGCTAGCTTGCTGATGAAGAATAAATATTTTCAAAACAAAAGTGGCACACCCCAAAAAATCAGCAGATGATCCTTGATAGAAACTTGATGTTCCAGAAGGATTAGAAATAGAACGTACTTTGCCACCTGCTGTTCCAAGGGGTTGATGGATCATCACCCTAGAATTTGGCATGCAAAACCTTTTGCCTTTACTACCCGAAGCAAGCAAGAATGCGCCCATGGAAGCAGCAAGACCCATACAAATCGTGGATACATCTGCCTTGCACAATTTCATTGCATCATATATACCCATTCCTACATATTAATAACAAAAGATTTCGATAGTAATTAAAAGCAAGAGAGTGAAAAATGGCATATTAAGGAACAGCTATAACCTGCAGTTACAGAACCACCGGGCGAGTTAATAAACAATCTGATATCCTTATTCGGGTCTTCTGAGTCAAGCAATAATAGCTGACTAATGATAAAATCTGCCGTCATGTCATCTATCTGTTGATTAAATTTGGTTTTCAAAAGAGAATGAATCAAGACTCATCCTAAAACAACTTTTATGCAGAGATCACAGAATTGAATTGCAGCTTTTATACTCAGGTTGCATTTTGCCTAATCAGCTGTGACGGAGAAAACACATATATGAATGCAGGTTTTCATGGAATTGTCCAAAGCCCAAAGAAACAAGATTTCCTAGTTTTAATAAGTCAAAAGGAAAGCCAAGGAAGGGGATAAATGACACAAGATGGAGAATTCTTTATCACAAAAGGAAATCTGCAATAACCTAAAAAGTTTGATTTTAATGATATTCCAAATAACAAATATATGAGACCTGAGAACCCAAGAAGATAATTCTCTGGCGCAGAAGCATATTGGTGGTATCAAGCTCTTCAAACCTGGGTAGCCATGAAGGAGACGCATAGTTTGAAACATCCCAATTGCTAGTCAGACTGCTTGTAAATCCTTTTACATGAAACTTGTGTTTGGCATATACAGTGCCCATNTGTTCAGACAAAACTTGTTACTAGGTGCTCTCCTGGTCGATTATTAAATCTGCTACAGAGACTCACTCCTGACCAGAAAGCTGCTGTAAAGAGCATGGGTTTTGGTAGTATCCTTAGTCTCAGATGTCGTACTCTGAGACGAAGTTTGTGTCTTTGGTTGTTAGAGAAATTTAATACAGTCAGGCGCACTTTGGAGATATGTGGTGAGCGTATACCTCTAACCCCTCGGGATGTTGAGCTAGTAATGGGATTGTCATCTAGTGGGAAGGATGTTGTTAACTCTGGACCTGATGAATTAATTTCTGAACTCCGTAAGAAGTATAACGCTACAAATCATGGAATTTCTGTTCGACTCCTGGAGGAAAGATTGGCAGTTCCAGAATCTGGGGAGGACTTCAGAAGATCTTTTCTTCTTTATGTGTTGGGCACTCTTTTGTGCCCTACAGCGAGGCTTGATGTTAGTCCATCATTTCTTCATTTTTTGACAAATATGGATATTGTCCACCATTTTAATTGGGGCAAATTCTTACTTGACCGCTTAGTTCGAGAGGTAGCACGCTACCGGCAGGGTAAGCAGCATGCTGTTGGTGGTTGTCTCTTGTTTCTACAGGTTGGACTCTTTATTGCCCTCGTTTTTGAAACTTTTGTTTTGCTCAACTTCAGAATTTATTTCAGTTTTTTTACTATGAGAGTGTTGCTGTTGGAGAACCATCTGAACTCTCCCCAGCTGTCTTTCCATGCTTAGCCTCATGGGGTGAGGAAGAAATCAGTGAGCGAGAAAAGAAAGAAAGAGAACTAGGAGGATATGGATATGGAGAGGTATGGTGCTGTGTTCATATGATCATGTCTGGGATAATTTTTCACATGTTTCCCTGCAGGTGGTTTGTAAGGAAAGAGGCCTTGGGTTGGGAATGTTGGGTTATAGAGCCCAAGCAGACAGCTTTTCAATAGCACTTATACCGTCAGATTTTGATAACTACTCTCTGATTAATCAGGTAATTTGCGGTTTCTTCATGATTTCTTTTTTTGCTGATTTTTTACATTTTACTTTTAAAAAATAGTTTGAAAGTTAGGCTTTTTTTGTAATTGAATCATATTTTTGTATTTTTTGTATTTTGAAGTTAAGATGTGAAATGGGAAAGCGCTAGAAAAGAATCTTGAGATCCTCTTTGGTTTATTTTTTCAGCAGGTAGGGGAGGATCAAGTTAACGGTGATGGTGTAATCACAGCAGAGGTAACTGAAGATTCGCATTCGGGCGTCTGAGTAATTAGATACTATAAGTTGACAAATAAAGTTTATTTCCTTATTAATTCAGGGAAATATAGCCATGATTGGCAGTGAGAGCCTTGCAGTGAGTATGGAGTTTGAAGTTTCGGATGCAATACCCTGTAGAAATGCCCAATATGGATGTAGAGACATTGTTGAGTATGGCAGGAGGAAAGAGCATGAAGGTGTTTGCTCTTTTTCACCTTGCACATGCCCCATAACGAAATGTAATTTCATTGGATCAGCACAACAGTTATCGGAGCATTTCAGCAATAAGCATTGGGATTCAGGTAGGCGTTTTGAGTACAATTGCCATTTTCCAGTGAGCATAGGGAAGAAGGAATTTGTGGTAATTCTACAAGCTGAGAAAGATGGTGTGCTTTTTCTTGTGAGTAAAGGAACTGAGGCTGTGGGTCACACTGTTGTTGTTACTTGTGTAAGCCCTAGGTCATCGAAGGAACAATATTTATATGATATTGTATCAGAAAGAGGAAATAGTTGTCTGAGATTGAAGTCATACACACACAACTTTCCAGGAATGGTGGAGGGGTCGCCTCTTGTTGATTTCCTTGTTATCCCTTTTGGCTTCTTGGATTTCTCAGGAAATTTAGACGTTGAGATATGTGTTTGGAACTCAACAGATATAGGAGCTGATTGATGTGGTTTTCTCACATTCAATAATGTTGATGGTTTCTGTTTCAGTTTCAGTTTGGGTTTGTCAAAATGTGGATAATTTATTTGAAAGATGTTGTGGAAGGAAATAATGGAATGTGTTGTTGCATACATACTCTTCCAGGAGAAGCTCCCAGAATCTGCCATTCTTGTTCAAATTCTGCTTAAATATCATCATTTCAGATACATAAATACAATAATACAAAAGAGAGGATTTGAGATTTGAGAAATAAGGTGAAGTTGAATTGAGAAAGTAGTGTTGTGCATTGGTGTGGAGAATGGAGACACATTTGAAATTTATTCATTATTTTCTACTGTGTAGGCAAGTTTAAGTGTTCCTTTTGCACTGGTATGTGTTGATGAGAGACACACTTTTGTTGCATTTTATTACCATCAACATAGGATTTGGAAATAATAATAATTTATTCTCAAGTGCTGGTTTTGATGCCCACTAGATAAGAAGAAGAAGAGAATTGATTCCTGGCAATTACCATTCTTTTCAAGAATCTTGGAACATGTTGTGTCACAACTTGTGCGATTCCTATCTTGAAGAAAAAACTTGTCCGGACTGGATTTCAAACCATGATTAATTCCTTCACATCCATAATTAATAATCTTCTTTGCTAGTTGCTAGTTGCTACTGCTGCTCCATCCCAATGTTTCTCTGCTTCCACAGAGTATTGTTCTTCACTCTGCTACTTCAGTTTCAACGTATTTTCTCGGTTATGCACCAGCACAACCCAGCAACTGGTCATCCAATTATCAGGTGCGGAGAATGCCCATGTGCACTTCCATGCGCCCATCTCCCACCGCCACCCCCACCACCTTCACTCGCTCAGGGCTGTCCACCGAGGTTCGTATACACCACAGGATTAAATCCTCCTCAAAGATTCATCTATGGTACTGAATCTCAGGGAAATTTGCATCCATTTGATTTGAAGACCTATTCTTATAGTTACGGAATACACAAATGGAAGCCTTCGCTTGTCGGATGCTTGCTACTTCATCTGCTACTGCTACCTTGAGCCTTCACGAACTCTAATTTTATCCCTTAATAATTTATCTTCATATCAAAAATTAGTCATGTCTCAATGTCTTTGCAGGTTAACCCTCAATTTACATCCCTAATACTATAAATTAGTATTTAGTTTGTATATACACTAAAAAAGTTATTTGATCCACTATAACCAACCATCATAATGACATTATATTATAATATATGCTATATTTTATTTAATTATTTTTATACTGTGAAATATTTATTATTAATGTCAGTTAATTATTTGATAAGCACAAAAATATACAAAATTAAGAGGACTAAAATTAAACAATGTAGTATGATTAAATTTGTCAAAATTAATGAAATTTGGAAGCCAAAATTGGTTATTTGTGGCTAGGGAATATCAAATTTAGGGAACACAAATAAAAGTTTAATTTGTTTTGGTAAAAGTATGGGATATGTTTTGCCTTGACTACACTTTGGGATCAATTTTAAAATTTTAGAGACCAAAAGTATAAAACTACTATAAATGTATACTGAATGTGGGTGGCTTCATGGGCCTTGAGAGTGGGCTTGATGAATTTGATTAAAAATGTGGGTGGCCTGCGGTTGCTAATAATTATTATTGTCGACTCAGAACAGAAGAGAAGAGATCAGATCGAATGGCTAGAGCCGGAGGGATAACCAACGCCATGAGCGTCGGGATCGCAGTGCAGGCGGACTGGGAGAATCGAGAATTTATTTCCCACGTGTCCCTCCATGTTCGCCGTCTTTTTGACTTCCTGGTGCAGTTTGGTGCGTGTGTAGACTAGGTTTGAAAATTGAACTTGTTGTTTCATATTTGTTTCAATTGTAGAGTCGACGACGAAGAATAAATTGGCGAAATTGAACGAAAAGCTTGACAGATTAGAGCGGCGTCTGGAATTGCTTGAAGTCCAAGTTAGCAACGCGACATCAAACCCTGCCCTCTTCACTTCCAATTGATTTTGATTTTGATTTTGTTGCTGTTGTGTACACGAATTATTTGGGTTTGTTAATCCAAGTAGGTTGTTGATGTTCATTCAGTTGTAGTTGTACTTGTATAGCCTTAAATCAATCGTGGGTCTGGGGTGTTGTTAAATGTATTTTGTGGGAGTAGAAATGGGGGGCTTATCTTTTCCCGTTTTCCGAGGAGATATTAAAAAGAAATGGAAGAGATTAGTAACAAAGATTTTTCTTGCCGTGGGTTAATGATGTTGAATTTGACTGATTCTCAAATTCCGGTCTCGACTTTAATGCCGTGGGTACACACTACAAGCACACAACACGATTGAGTTTGGTGAAGATTACGATTATAAGTAGCACCACCAGACACCAGTTATCAACTTACTGCACCTTCCCATATTCTTATTCCTATTTATATTCATATTCATATTCCCTGTGTTGTTTTGGATAACTAAGTGAACTTTGATTCCAAACACGTATTCAATACTAATTACCCTTTTAAATTAATTGCATATCTTCCCAACACACTCAATCAATATCTTCCCTCCCCCACATAATATCTTGTATTATGGTTAATAAATCATCTCTTTTTTTGTTTCCATTCTATTACCAGTACGACTAATTATTTTCAAATTAATACCAAAGTCAAGCCCTATCTACTTCTACACACGGAGGCGCGTGCCTTTGGCTGGATCTAACCATCCCTAAACTAACTATGGTTAGTTAACATCCCCCTATAAATCCCTCTCTCCCTCACCGTTTTCTTCTCTCATTTTCAACTCATTTCCGGGTTCCTATTATTTGTCCGTCATTTACTTTATTATGCGCAAGAAATTTCAATGGTCTAATTAAAGACGTCGTTTGTTGTCTATCAACTGCAGGCTCAAAATATGGCGTCATCCGGAAGCGCAACCGGACGCGTGACTCTCCCCAACGGCCCCCCTGGGATCGGGCGGAACGGACTCCCAAAAATCCAGACCGACAAGAAGGCCGAGGGAATATGCTACGATGACAGTACACCCCCCGTGAGGGCTCAGACTATCGACGAGCTCCATTCCTTGCAGAAAAAGAAATCAGCGCCGACTACTCCCCTCGACGGTGCTTACGGTGCCTTTGCAGCGGCGGCTGAGGAGGAGCGTAGTCGGAAACAGCTTCAGTCCATCAGGTTAGTTTTCTATATTTCTTCTCTTTTTCTCGTTTGATATCGATCTAATCGGGTTTGATAAACGGGTCGGATCTCTACCCCTTGTGTCATTCCGATCCCACCATGATCCTTCTGAATGGAGCAGGCCTTATTTTAAAAGCGTTTTGTTGATACGTTAACATCTTTCAGTTTATGGAAGTGAATATTTCTAAAATAATAAAGATCATGTGATGCTTATGTTACCTATTCCTTTCCTTTTCTTTCTTTATTTTTTTGTTTCTCCCATATCAGTGCATCTTTGGCATCCTTGACAAGAGAGACTGGTCCGAGATTGGTCAGAGGAGACCCTGCGAAGCAGGCGGAAACTCCCCGAATAGCACAAGCCAGCCATCACTATGTTGTACCCAATATTGAAGTCAGCGACAGTTCTTTGAAATTCACCCATGTGCTATATAACCTTTCACCTTCAGGTAATTTTTATTTTTTTTATTTTTCATACAATAGCGCAATGAGAGAGGTTACTCATAGTTGTCTGTGTGTGTTGATCCATGCAGAATTATATGAGCAAGCTATATTATATGAAAAAGGGTCATTTATTACATCTAGTGGTGCATTGGCGACCCTTTCGGGGGCAAAGACTGGCCGATCTCCTAAAGACAAGCGTGTTGTGAGGGACGCGACAACTGAGAACGAACTTTGGTGGGGAAAGTATGTGAAAATTTTATTCTCTCCTTACCTAACTTGTGCTAAAGCTTCTCTAAACACAATTTAATTTGTTTCTTCTGGTTTTTTCTATTATAACCATGTATAGGGGCTCACCCAACATTGAAATGGATGAGCACACATTCATGGTTAACAGGGAAAGAGCTGTAGATTATCTGAATTCACTTGAGAAGGTATATAAAGAGTTTTTTATTGCTCCTATTGATGGTGGGTGTCCTTTTCATAATTGTCTATGAGCTGCCCTTTCAGCCGTTCGGTTTATTTTATTACTAATAAATTAAATATAAAATAGCATAAGGGTCTAAAGAGTATTATAACCTGCATGATCTGAAAAAGTTTGGCTGGACTCTTCTTTTGCAGTTTCAGTTTTATTTCGTATAATATCCATTATGATATAGATTTTATATATGAGCTACTGATTTTTGTAACTAAAGAGCTTGCTTAAACATTCAGGTCTTTGTCAATGATCAATTCCTTAATTGGGACTCTGAGAATCGTGTAAAAGTCAGGATTGTCTCAGCAAGGGCTTATCATTCCTTGTTCATGCATAACATGTGAGTGATGAAATACCATTTTATTAACCTTCGTACAGTTATTGTTTGCAGTTATCTGCTCCTGGTCCTGTCAGATAAGTTATCTTTCTAATATTGATGACATTCATTGTGAAATGGTTTATTGAGAGTTAGACATGTTGGAAGGTTCCCTAATAAAATGGTATAATATTAGTCATTTGTATGTGTGGATAACTGGGTGGGTGACAGGTGTATCCGACCCACTCCTGAAGAGCTGGAGAATTTTGGTACTCCGGACTTCACTATATACAATGCTGGACAGTTTCCATGTAACCGTTACACACACTATATGACATCATCTACTAGCATAGATCTTAACCTTGCTAGAAGAGAAATGGTAATCCTCGGCACTCAATATGCCGGGGAGATGAAGAAAGGCCTATTTGGTGTGATGCATTATCTCATGCCTAAGCGGCAAATTTTGTCCTTACATTCTGGATGCAATATGGGCAAAGATGGAGATGTTGCTCTCTTCTTTGGCTTGTCAGGTAAGTTCATCGGGTCTTCACCTGATGAGGGGCTATATCCCCCGTGAGACTGATTTGTGTGTAGTCTATCACTTGCCTTATGAATATGTATTTTTTGTTTTGAATGAGTAACTGATGCTACTTAAAATAGCTCTTGTTTCCTAACTGTTGGTTTTATTTTTACTCTTGGAAAACAGGGACGGGAAAGACAACCTTGTCTACTGATCACAATCGTTACCTTATTGGAGATGATGAACATTGTTGGGGAGATAACGGAGTGTCAAACATCGAAGGAGGCTGCTATGCAAAGTGTATCGATCTATCAAGGGAGAAAGAGCCTGATATATGGAATGCAATTAAATTTGGAACAGGTACCAGCATAGTAGAGCTTTATGTGTCATTTAGTTCAATTTTTATTTACTTAATTTGCAGTGTTGGAGAATATTGTGTTTGAGGAGCATACCAGGGAAGTGGATTATTGTGACAAGTCGGTCACAGGTGATGTATATGTTGCTAGATGATGTAGAATTTATGTAGTATTGCTTGTTTGATTGGATAATTTTTTTTGTTTTACAGAGAATACTCGAGCAGCTTATCCCATTGAATACATCCCTAATGCTAAAATACCATGTGTTGCGCCACATCCCAAGAATGTTATCCTTTTGGCTTGTGATGCATTTGGTGTGCTCCCACCCGTAAGCAAGCTGAGTTTGGCACAAACAATGTACCACTTTATTAGTGGATACACTGCCCTGGTAAGAGTCTTTTCATGTTTTCAAAGAACATTATTTATTATGACTGATACTGATTAATATTTGTCTTTGCAGGTTGCTGGGACTGAAGATGGGATTAAGGAGCCAACAGCAACCTTCTCAGCATGCTTCGGTGCAGCTTTTATCATGCTGCATCCCACCAAATATGCAGCCATGCTAGCGGAAAAGATGCAAAAACATGGTGCAACAGGTTGGCTTGTGAACACAGGCTGGTCAGGTGGAAGGTAAAAAATTGTATTGGATTTACAATTATGGATTTCCAATTATAATATAAGTTTGGTGGCAGCTATGGTCAAGGGAATCGCATCAAATTAGCATACACCAGAAAAATCATTGACGCAATACACTCGGGTAGCTTGTTGAATGCTACATACCAGAAGACTGAAGTTTTTGGTCTGGAAATTCCAAATGAAGTTGATGGTGTGCCATCAGTTATCTTGGATCCCATCAACACGGTATGTTGTCGAGATATTAGTTAAGCTGTGCTTTATTTAACTGACTGGTGGGACTTGCAGTGGTCTAATAAGAATGCTTACACGGAGACATTGCTCAAACTTGGTGGCCTATTCAAGAACAACTTTGAAGTGTTTGCTACCCACAAAATAGGCAAAGATGGGGCGCTCACTGATGAAATTGTGGCTGCTGGGCCTGCACTTTGAAATCAAGCTGCTGGGTGTAGTGGGATGAAATAAAATATTGTGTGCCCTTACCTACTGCTTCTTTTTATCTTTCTCATTTGTCTGTTTGAAAACGTACTTTATAATCGAATGAAAGTAGTTATAAAGCTACAGCTCCATCCTGTTTCTCCACGCCCATCAAACCCATGAAAATCCTGAGACAACTCACTCCCATATTTGTCTCGAGGATTCCCCTATAGAAATAGAAATAGCCACTCTTTTCTCTCTACTCTATGTTCAATTGAAATGAGCTTTTGGGATGGGACAATTCTGAAGGAGAATGAAGTCCTCCTTTTATAGGAGATTGGAGAGGAAAAACTTTACTCATGGGGTTGCCCAAGGTTGGCCATCCACCCCCACACGTTAGTCAAATAAGATGCTGGAAATGTGGAGGAAAGTCATCAGTGAGTGCATGCTTCTGCTTTGAAATCTAATCCCCATGCGTGTGAATGGTGAGATGAAATTAGTTATGATGTAAATGAAAAGGAGTGAGTGCATGCTTCTGCTTGGATTGCCATATTTGAAGGTGGAATTATTTTATTCCCAATGCCATTGTTATAACTTATAAGTGAATGCCATTTCAAGCCAACCCATTCCATAAATAAATATCAGTTTTCCTTATTTAAGTCAGCTAGCTCAACTCCATCCGCTTTAGCGTTATAAAAGCAAAAACAATGAGACAACATTGAATTGTTATTGTTATTCATTGCAAGGAATAATCAGCCCTTCCAAAGAAATCATCAGTCTTTCATTGGAAATACGTTAACAAATTCTACTCGAATCAACCAAATTTCATACTAATAACACACATGTAACAATCCACTGATACTTTAACAGACCCAAGGGAATAGCAAATCCTTGGAAAAGAAAAAAACGAAGCATATAATAAGAAAGGACCTCACTTGATTAAACATCGTCGGCTGACTTTGGCTCATCGTTGGACTTAAACGCAGCTGAAGGAGAAGGAGTACCTTCTTGACCCATCTCAGACCTCAGATCATTGATGCTCTGCTCCAACTCATCGATACGGTTCCCCATCTCATCAAGTACCAACCAAGTTAAGGAATTCAAAACCAAATAACCGTTCCATCTTCATTTGTTTCTTATAAATTCATTAATAGTATAGGTCTAAGATATTATTGCAGATTTTACGCTCCAAGTCCCATGTTAGCCACCATCCTAACTTTCATAAAACCAGTGAAACAAAACACTTTTTACCGTGTCAAAGGATATTTTTAGAAATGATAGATTGTGACATGGTTTGAAACCTATTTTGCTGCAAACGCGCAATACAGAAACATCAGTAATTCCAGTGAGTGTTAGCTGTAAAAATAAAAGGTAGGCACACTCACCATTTGCTCCAGAAGGTTTTGCACCTACATATTAAAATAGATCAGTTACTCGAAGTTGCATTAGTTTCATATCCTTTTTTCAACCATCACNGCAGCTATGGTCAAGGGAATCGCATCAAATTAGCATACACCAGAAAAATCATTGACGCAATACACTCGGGTAGCTTGTTGAATGCTACATACCAGAAGACTGAAGTTTTTGGTCTGGAAATTCCAAATGAAGTTGATGGTGTGCCATCAGTTATCTTGGATCCCATCAACACGGTATGTTGTCGAGATATTAGTTAAGCTGTGCTTTATTTAACTGACTGGTGGGACTTGCAGTGGTCTAATAAGAATGCTTACACGGAGACATTGCTCAAACTTGGTGGCCTATTCAAGAACAACTTTGAAGTGTTTGCTACCCACAAAATAGGCAAAGATGGGGCGCTCACTGATGAAATTGTGGCTGCTGGGCCTGCACTTTGAAATCAAGCTGCTGGGTGTAGTGGGATGAAATAAAATATTGTGTGCCCTTACCTACTGCTTCTTTTTATCTTTCTCATTTGTCTGTTTGAAAACGTACTTTATAATCGAATGAAAGTAGTTATAAAGCTACAGCTCCATCCTGTTTCTCCACGCCCATCAAACCCATGAAAATCCTGAGACAACTCACTCCCATATTTGTCTCGAGGATTCCCCTATAGAAATAGAAATAGCCACTCTTTTCTCTCTACTCTATGTTCAATTGAAATGAGCTTTTGGGATGGGACAATTCTGAAGGAGAATGAAGTCCTCCTTTTATAGGAGATTGGGGAGGAAAAACCTTCTCGGTAGACACTCATGGGGTTGCCCAAGGTTGGCCATCCACCCCCACACGTTAGTCAAATAAGATGGCTGGAAATGTGGAGGAAAGTCATCAGTGAGTGCATGCTTCTGCTTTGAAATCTAATCCCCATGCCTGTGAATGGTGAGATGAAATTAGTTATGATGTAAATGAAAAGGAGTGAGTGCATGCTTCTGCTTGTATTGCCATATTTGAAGGTGGAATTATTTTATTCCCAATGCCATTGTTATAACTTATAAGTGAATGCCATTTCAAGCCAACCCCTTTGTTTACGGCATTCCATAAATACTTATCAGTTTTCCTTATTTAAGTCAGCTAGCTCAACTCCATCCGCTTTAGCGTTATAAAAGCAAAAACAATGAGACAACATTGAATTGTTATTGTTATTCATTGCAAGGAATAATCAGCCCTTCCAAAGAAATCATCAGTCTTTCATTGGAAATACGTTAACAAATTCTACTCGAATCAACCAAATTTCATACTAATAACACACATGTAACAATCCACTGATACTTTAACAGACCCAAGGGAATAGCAAATCCTTGGAAAAGAAAAAAACGAAGCATATAATAAGAAAGGACCTCACTTGATTAAACATCGTCGGCTGACTTTGGCTCATCGTTGGACTTAAACGCAGCTGAAGGAGAAGGAGTACCTTCTTGACCCATCTCAGACCTCAGATCATTGATGCTCTGCTCCAACTCATCGATACGGTTCCCCATCTCATCAAGTACCAACCAAGTTAAGGAATTCAAAACCAAATAACCGTTCCATCTTCATTTGTTTCTTATAAATTCATTAATAGTATAGGTCTAAGATATTATTGCAGATTTTACGCTCCAAGTCCCATGTTAGCCACCATCCTAACTTTCATAAAACCAGTGAAACAAAACACTTTTTACCGTGTCAAAGGATATTTTTAGAAATGATAGATTGTGACATGGTTTGAAACCTATTTTGCTGCAAACGCGCAATACAGAAACATCAGTATTCCAGTGAGTGTTAGCTGTAAAAATAAAAGGTAGGCACACTCACCATTTGCTCCAGAAGGTTTTGCACCTACATATTAAAATAGATCAGTTACTCGAAGTTGCATTAGTTTCATATCCTTTTTTCAACCATCACGAGTGAAATAGGGCAGAAGAAATCATGCCAATGCATATGCTAAGGAAGAAAATAGATTTTCAAGGTAAGAACTCACAAAGGCTGTCAAATCAGCAGTGCTTTGCTTCGTAGAATCATTGTCATGCCCATCCTGCGAACATTGGGTAGATGTACATAAGAGAAAATAAACAAATGAAAAGCATTGAGCAACGGCACCCATCAAAGGGAATCTTCCGAACGCAACAAAACAGCGTCAAATTCAACCAAACAATAATCGGTGAATATCGTTTTACACTAAGAAACTATAGCAAAGGCGATAACCTCTTAGCTTTAGAAATAAATAAGTAAATAGAAAAAAAAGCAAATTGAAGAAACCATCATCCCCAATATCCCGACACGGTTAAGAATCGAGGATCTACAAAGCAGAAGAGTTCGGATGTTCGTTACTAGATCCATTGGTGAAAGAATGCAGTAACGGAAATGCCAATTCGAATGAAGGTAAATAGCAAATCAAAATGAATCTGGAAATCAGCAGAGGAATCAAAATGCGAACCATTGAAAATTAAAAATGTCACCCTGAAACATGCTCCGGATGATCTTACCATTTCGCTTGGAGAGAAAGGAGAAGAGATGGAAATCTTGTGAGGTTCAAATTTCGAAATTTGTTGGAGCTGTTGAAATTGGGCTGCAAAAAGCTCTAAATAGAAGTTGGGCACATTCATAATGGTAATGGGCTTATCTGGGCATCCATTTTTCAGCCTATTAACACATAACCCGTCGGGTATTTGAATAATAATAATCATAATTTTTTTGAATTTAGGGTATATTTATTACTTATACAATTTATTGTAATATTACAACTTCGGTAATCGAACTCTACTATATGTTATGTTTCTATTAAAATTCTTGTTAAGTAGCTATTGTTTCATGATCAATTCGTTTATTTGTTATTTTCATTGTTGTATCAATGGAATTGAAGGTTCCAGTATAACTCCAAATGATTACAGTTGTTAAATTTGTACAACGTATGTTCTTACAGTTGCTAATTTTAGGAAAATATGATGTCTTGCTTTATGTTTCTCAGCCTCCGATGAACAGAAGATATTTTTGTATCCTAGAAATCCTGATGAAATATGTTAAACTCTGTAACGTCTCAAGGAATAAAGTCGGAACGTTTTATTTGCTTTAAGTTGTTATTTAAATTCTGCCGTTTGCTTTAACATGCCGTTTCATGTATACCACTCTATAAATGGGTGTTGTATATGTTTTATTTGATTCAAGGAAAATAAACAGCTTTCTGTTTCACTTCATATTCATTACAATACGTTCATCTTAATCCCTTCGCTTCCCAGTGTTGAGTGATGCTGTGATCACACTTCAGGCGCTGATTCTTCCAGGTCAGGTTGAGGATCTCATTCTTGATCTTGAAGAATTGAAAATTCATCGAAAAAGCATGGAATTCCAGAAATAGAGGCCTTGGAAGACGAGAGGCAGAGGGCATGCTGGAAGTGGAAACTTATCCCTGTGCTTTCGTATTCATGGCAAGTTTTTGGGAACATCTTCTGGTTCAGCTGCATGTTTCTATTATTATGTAAGTGAGCTGTGCTCACATGCTTTTTAAGACGCGTTTTATTTCTTTAAGACTGTGTGTGGCTGCTGTGGATCACGACACACAAGAACAGCTTTAGATCAGTTTTCTGTTGCTCTGTTTTATTTTCAAGTTGTGTTCAAATTAATGCCCAAGTTCTGCTGCTGTCAACACTCATAACTGATACGAAAGAACACGCATTTCATATATAATCAAGCCAAGCCATGCAAACAAAACCCGGACAAAACAATTAAACAAGTTTTCTCCTACATACAAAACTCAACTACATCCAAACTCTTCACCCAGGTCAATTAGAAGCTCTGCTCTTCTTCATCTAGGCCAAGAAGCTGAAGATAGTTAATGTCAACAAAATATCCTACCTTCGAACTGAGTGCGAGTCTAGCTGACAACAATGCATACTCCAATGTTGATATTCAGGTCATTATAGAGATAGGCATACTATTGTTGTTTAAAAACAACGCAATGTTTGATCTGATAGACTGTAGTTCCATTGAAGTGTAGAGTATATATTCAGAAGTGGCCTTAGTTAGGCAGATGATATGGGACAGCTAGCTTTGTTTATAACATGCGTTGTTTGTACCAGATGTTTATGTGAGTCATGAGGTCTACAAATGGCTTAATACAAGAGTTGGTTCATTTTATTGTAATGTGCTTCTTCCGTCAGTCTCTGTCTTATAAAATTGTTCGTTCTGCTGGCTGTTTGTGAACAATTCATTCTTTTACTAGTTTAAAGTTTCACTTTCACTTTCACAATGTAAAACAATGTAAAACAGTTCCATAAACATCCTTAATGCCAGGTAAAAAGAAACAAATCAGCAGATACTGAAACGAAAACCCATAAGCTGCAAGAAAATGCCTCCAAGAAAGAAGCAGCAAAAAAAGAAAAGGCATCTTAAAAATGGAGCAATGGGAGTCTGAATGAAGTGTTGATTATTATTCCCTGGATGAAGAAAAACAAGAGCTAGTAGTGATACTCTCCAAAACAACCCATCTTGACGTTGGTGTCTCCTTGATCCATGAATATCTGTGTGCACCTGCAATCCTCGCTGCAAAATGCCTTGTCCCCGCTGCAGGGATAGGGACCTTGTAATGTAAGATGAATTTTTGCTGTATAGTAAAATTGCACTTACTTGTACATGTAGATATCTTTTCCAGGCAAGAGCTTCTGTCTGCAGAGAAAACAACGCTCAAGAAACCCACATTCACACGGGTGAGAATCACTATCATACNTGTCTTATTCCAATCCCAGCAAATGTTAAATTTCAATGGTATTGCCATTGCTACACAATTTTGGATTCTCAATTAATAGGCCGGCCCACTTGAGATAATAATAAGCCCGATTATATATATAGTCCGCTATTTAAAGCTCTACTTTATGATCATTGTTCATTGCGGCCCGCCATTCTGATAATTTCCCCTCCAAGATGAAAAACCTTCAACTCCAAACTCCCAAGACAGATCAAACTTCATCCAATGCTCGTTCCAAATCTAATCAAGATGTTAATTCTCTGCGCAAGGTCAAATGCTTCTCATTTTCTATCACTTTGCACCTGAAATTTTAATTAACTGATCATGAAAACCGCTACCAGATACCGAAGAAGAGTTTGAGTCCTGCTTTAAAAGCTACGTCTGAATTCCGTTCTGAAGCATTGGATCCTGTAAAGGAGATTTCGGAGATTTCGGATGACATCAAAATTGATGATGATATAGCTCCTGAGGTAATTTCATATGATGCTAACTGAAAGTAAATCTTAAAATTATGTTTGTGTTATCGTTTCTTTGTGCGAGCTTCTGGTTTTAGTCCAGCTTGATATCCTTTGTATTCCTCTTATTTGACTTCTTTCACCTGAATGTATAGCTGAAGCTGTATGAATAACATCTTCATTTTTTCTTAATGTATTTAACTAGTCTATTGAAGTACCGCGATCGAGTTTTTTGCTTAAAAAATTTCTGGATTCTGTAATATTCTCATTCACGTTTTATCTCTTCAGAAATTTGTTTCTCTGATAAATCCAGAGGTTTTGGATGACATAAAAACTGATGATGATACAGCCTCAGAGGTGATTTTGATGTGATTTTTAACTGGAATTAAATTCTTCTATTTCATGTTTGTTTATTGTTGGTTATACGAGTTTCTGATTTAGTTCAAAATCTCATTTGCGTTCCCTATATTTAAATTACTTCCACTCAATTTATAGCTGCCTTACATTTTTTATTGCGCTTATGGAAGCTCTCGAAGCGATATCTTCATTTCTACTTTATGCATTGAACTAGTCTCTTATAGATAAACTATTTTGCTCCAAAAACTTGTGTACTCTGGAAGAATGATCATCCTTGTATTTATTTCTTCAGAACTTTATTGCTTGGATAAATACTGGTGATACACATACTCTCGAAAATGCTGCCATGTCAGACCTGGATTTTCCATCTTTGCAATCATTCTCAATAATTGCTGCAGACAAGCATGTAGTTCATGAGGACCAGGACCAGGATCTCATGTCTAGTATTTCTCACTCTTCTGGCACTTTGGACTCCGATGATGTGGATATGCTGTTAATATATCTAAAGGATAAGCTATTGAAATCAAAGGATCTGAGAATTTCAAAGAAGAACTGGGCTGATAAACTTCTGTCCACCAAATCCCTATGTTTCCTGAATTTCATAACAGTAATGTTTCTGTTCATCTTTATGTTATTCAGTGCAGGAGATAAGGATCCTTATTACCCTGGGGCAAGACCAACCTGATGTGCAATCTTGAGTAGCTGCTCATCCTGATACTTTGATGTCTTTTCCATTTGCATCATCTCATTACCTTCCAAGTTTCATGCTTATCAGGGAGCCTACTAATAACTACGAGAAGTAAATATTGGTCTTCTGTTTCCTACAGGCATTAGTGACTGAGTTTTTTACTTGATTAGCTTCAGTATCGCCTTATGAATAAGGTTGCTTAGAAAAGCTTATTTGCATTGCCTTATGAACTTTCCAGACTTAAGGTAGGGGTATTTTTCCAAATGTTTGATAATGTTTGTTTATTGCATTTGCATTGTTTGAGGACTATTTTCGACACCACCTATACTCCCACCGTGCCACCTGATCACGATAAATGAAACAAAAAGAAACTTCAATACAACAATGTTCAACTCATAATTAATGCCAGCTTTTATTTTAGCATGTCTTACTCATCTTCAGTCACTGTCGTGTCGCATAAGCAATAAAGATTGTCTGGGCTCTGCCGACGCCTTGCTCAAACTTCAAACTACACAAGGCCTTTAGGCCCAGCATGAAGCCCATTATATCATTACTCGTCCCAATTCCCAATAGAATAGCAAATCGAAAGACACCGAACAAGTTCAAAACTCTCTGCATGCGGTCGGTTTCCGGACCCGGGGGAATGTGATAATTGATTAAAAGTAGATCGGACGTTCTGGTTCAGCGGCTTTGATAAAATCTTACTTTCCTAAAATGGTACTGTTTTGAACAATTGGCGTTCATGTTACCGACGCTGAATCAAGAAATGCAATGTTTATTCTTTATGCGAAGATTTCATTTTTAAAAGCTAGGATTTTATCCCTTTTTATTGAGCCGTTACGAACAAGTTGATAAATATAAATACAGATGTTGCCTCTCGGTTCGGTTGTTCAGGTTTTAGGGTTCATCCGTCACAACTACGTCATTGGTAACTGTATTTTGGTAAAAAAATTTGGCGGCATCTCACTCATGGCTAAAATATAATGATATCTTTCCAGGTAGATCTGCCGCGAACTTCTAGCTCTGGTGTGCTCCGGCGAGGTAAATTTTTTTTGCTTGGAAGTGTGGAATGCGGCTGTGATTCAGCCTCAGGTGCTGCTGCTGAGGGCAATGGTGATCTATGGGCCATTAGCGCCTTCTCAGGTTAGTAGACCCATCTACTATTACCTTTACCTTAAATGGTTAACTTGAGTTATCCGTGTACAATTTGATCTATTTTCATTTTGGTTTCCCTTTCGTTAGTTGTAACATAAGACACGAGATTGTCTTAGTGGGTGGTGGGTGATGTGAGTTCTCAAATTAGATGAGATTCACTACATTTGGTAGTCAAGGTCTTTGATTTTGGAGTGGAATATGATTTCTGCGAGTGAAATTGCGTCTCATTTTTGAATTTCTAGTTGAGCGTTCCATTTCCACAAGTGGTCTGGTTCAAGGTTGTCATGTTTGTTTTCTCAGTCGACAATATGAATGCAGGTGGCTTTTTTTATGGGAATAGTACCCATTCTTGGTGCTTGGCTATACTCGGAGTATTTGGAGTACAGGAAAAGCTCCCCGGCTTCCAAGTCGTAAGCCAACATCAATTTGTTCCAATTAAATCCCAAGTTTATAGTTTGAGACTATTTTATTTTTCTCTCAAAATATGGCTGCAGTTATGGGGTCACTGTTCTTTCAATGTAGAAGTGAAAAAATCAGCTTATTTATTTGATCAGGAGCCTTATTTTGTCGTTTCTGAATTATCTCAGAACGTATAGATTAATAAAGAACGATATACTAGTTATTTTGTTCATCAAGGGCGATTGTTTCTTGTGAATGTGTTACAATTTGCATAGGAGGGCAAGGGATTATACTGTTTGCATCAACGTTTTGGGTATTTCAGGGGCAGGAGTTCCGATATAAATTTGGCTGAGTTGGATGGAACAACTATGGAAGATGATAGAGCTGTTCTCTTGGAAGGTGGTAACATTCAATTAGCCTCTCCTCGAGCAAAAAATACATCTTTGACATCTCAGATTATCAGGTGTGGGGGAAGCACAATTTATTGTTTTATAGTGTTGTGAGAACTTTAAGTTACTGTCCACCAGATTCCTCACCTTGGATGAGACATTCTTATTGGAGAACAGATTGACTTTGAGAGCAATGTATGTCTGCTTAATTATTTATTATCCATAACTATTTTTATCCACCAGATTTTGTGTTTCAACTTTGGCATGAGTCTTGCAGGTCAGAGTTTGGTGCACTTTTAATTTACTTTTATTTATGTGATCGAACAAATCTTCTTGGTGAATCGAAAAAGGTCTGTATCAGATTTATAATTTTATTCTATGGTTTATTATTAGCTCACACTTTGTCTGGAATATGAGAGATGTGTTAACATGTATATGACCATTAAATTTACGCCTGTTGACTGAATATTATTCATTTGCTAAATTTTTGGCAGACATACAACAGAGATCTTTTCTTATTTTTGTACTTTCTCCTCATCATTGTTTCGGCAATCACTTCGCTCAAGATACATAATGACAAGTCTCCTTTCTCTGGAAAGTCGATAATGTATTTAAACAGACACCAGACAGAAGAATGGAAAGGCTGGATGCAGGTAATGCCGTTTGTACAAATATCTGCTTTATATGAGCTTGTGATGGATTTTACTTTTCAAAATTATATCTTACACGTATAGGTGCTTTTTCTTATGTACCACTACTTTGCTGCAAAAGAGTTCTACAATGCCATAAGAGTCTTCATAGCCGCGTATGTCTGGATGACTGGGTTTGGAAATTTCTCATATTATTACATCCGCAAAGATTTTAGTCTCACCAGATTTATTCAGGTTGGGTATCTATGCTACTGTTAAGTGAACCTTTTTATTGAGCACATTCAATCCTGTACTGTTAAAATGTACTTGTAGATGATGTGGCGGCTTAATGCCTTGGTTCTGTTCTGCTGCATCGTGCTCAACAATAGTTACATGCTATACTACATATGCCCCATGCACACACTTTTCACCCTGATGGTGTATGGGGCCCTTGCTATTTTCAACAAATATAATGAGCTAGGGGCTGTCATAGCTGGGAAACTATTAGTCTGCTTCTTGGTCGTTATCCTTATATGGGAAGTTCCAGGTGTTTTTGAGGTTTTCTGGAGTCCCTTCACTTTTCTGCTCGGTTAGTAAACATCTACTCTGCAAAATCAGTGCTTTATTGGTGCTAATGGATGTATCAAACTAAGTACACGAATCTCTTCCAGGATACAGGGATCCAGCTTCAACTGTCCAGTATTCCCTCTTGCATGAATGGCATTTCCGCTCGGGACTCGATAGATACATTTGGATAATTGGGATGATATACGCATACTACCACCCTACGGCACGTCATAGCTTATACATGCTCCATTTATAATTGACTTGATTTACAGCTATTCTAACCCTTAAACTTGCATCCATTTAGGTGGAAAGATGGATGGAAAAATTGGAGGAAGTTGAAATCAAGCAAAGGATAATCATCAAATTGACTGTTGTGATGGCATCACTTTCAGTATGAACCGATCTTCATCCCACTCTTGAACTTGCTTTATTTTGATCTTGAGCATGAAGGTTTTTTTCAGGCTGGTTACCTGTGGTGGGAGTTCATATACAAGCTTCCAAAAATCAGTTACAACAAATACCATCCATACACATCTTGGATTCCTATAACGTAGGCTCATTTGTAAGTGTGATTTGGAAATACAAGCTGACACGAGTTTCACTTCCTCCTTTCCCCAGTGTATATATATGCCTTAGAAATGTGACTCCAAGTCTCCGGTGCTACTCATCAACACTATTTGCGTGAGTACTGGTTACCTGAGTTCTGAAACATTGTTCAACATCATAGATGGTTATAATTGTCTTTATGAATAGATGGCTAGGGAAAGTCACACTGGAGACGTACATCTCCCAGATCCATATATGGTTAAGGTGTGTATTTCTGCTCTTTTAAAATATCAGCAACAGCATGTATATGAAAACAAACTGTGAATCAAGGTCCGGGATACCAGATGGTCAGCCAAAGCTGTTACTTTCATTGATTCCAAACTATCCATTGTTGAATTTCCTGCTCACATCATCCATATATGTTGCGGTAATATTTCCATACTCGTGTAATGATGATGCAAGCAGCCTCAAATTTATAGATTGCATTGCAGGTATCCTATAGGCTTTTTGAACTCACCAACACATTGAAATCCAGCTTTGTACCCACCAAAAGCAACAAACCACTGGGACACAACTTTGTATCTGCCGCAGTGATAGCAAGCATTCTATACTTCATTGCACTCCTTCTGCTTAAACTGCCTTTAGTTGTGGTAAGTTGTCAATTACTTTTTCAACCTTTCACCTTATTCATTTTCATGTCGCTGCAAATGTTAAAATTTCAGGGAGCAACTTAACTTAATGTGGTGCTGCCAAGCAATATTAACAACTTGTATGTGTAAAGAAAGGTAAGTTGCTCAAGTCTTGTAGCAGTGCAATTCCCACAGACTCCAATTACTAATTGCTCATTAATATATTTTTGAGGCCATACGCTATACAAGTACAACGCCATAAATCTGTGAGTTAAAAATCGGTATCAACATTGATGAGACCATCGGAACCCGGTACCCCGAACAGGGTCCGAACCATCCCAAGCTATGGCGGCCCAAGCGAGTGGACCAAGCTTGGAGGTCAAATTAAAGGAAGGCCCATTTGTGTGGCTGCCCCGATCGGGCATATTAGGCGATCGGTCCCAAGGTGTGGGATCCAACCTCCCATGAAGCGTCAGACCGTTCGGTCCACTAGCTGCAGATTCCCCCTCGGGCCATTTCCGATCGTCCTGTATGATAGCGAGCCACGACAAATCCGTCAGGACTATGGTCCAGTCATGGGAGCAAGCCGCTAAAGGCCAAAGAGTAGCCGGCTGGCAGCGCCGTAAGGCCTAAGCGCCATGCAGCCACTGTAGAGCCAGTTCCGGCGGCTGATCCGCCTGGCGTTAGCCGACCTATTGGCAAAGGACAAGCACAAAACGACGGCCTACTGCACATAGTACAGTGCAGGTATAAAAAGGACGCTGAGAGAANAATAATTTATATATTATTTATATAAATTAATTAAAATATATAATAAATTAAATTACAATATAATAATATTAATAAAATATTATATCGAGCGATACGTAAAATATCGGGTACTAATCGATATATCGTTCATACTATATGAATCGGAACATATATTCTTATAGTGATCGATATGTTAAATACATGGCAGTATTGAGTTATAGTATCGGATAGTGGTCCATATTTTTATATTATAATTTCACATATCGATCGATATGAAAGTATATGTTCCGATTTCTGGGAGTATGACCGATATATCGGTCGATAATTGGTAGTTTATATGTCGTTCCGAATAATATTTAATCAATATTTTCATACTGCCTGGTACAATGAAAGCCGGGCGGCACCGATATATGGACCGATATCGGGTTTATTGGTCGGAACCCAAGTTTTTCTAGATCGATCTGGAAAGTTTTTTTAATAAATTAATATCTCATACCTATCTGAATAAGTACAATAAAAATATTACTTAATATATTATAATTTAATTTATTTGATTTAATTTTATGAAAACTAATTATTTTGACAGACTATTTGGCAAAATTGGCTCACGGGTGTTGCTAATTGGCTCAGGTTATCGTCGTCCTTTTCTGTTGTTAATCTCAGTAACTCACTCCACCAGCTAATCAACTCATCTTCTGAACACGAACCTCCATCATTAGGGTTCATCCGACTGCGTTTCTCCACCGTCGGATGATCGGAAACTTTATCGGACGAACGTGGGTTTGGGTTTGGGTTTGGGTTTAGGTTTTATGATACTCGTCGTTTTGGCTTCCAATTTCTTCAAAACATGTGAATTCCAGAAGTTCTTCACGTCGTTCGGCAATCTTCCGGCGATTAGAGTCCATCTGAGTAACCCGAACCCTGTTTTATTAACGGGTTTCATTTACGTAGAAGAAAAAAAAACTTGCCTGTTACCGAGAAGTTTATGAAGACGGATTAGAAGATCAACTTCATCTTGTTGGAATCAATTGACGAATCAGTATTGCTCCATCTAGTAAAACCAGCCGTTTGGGAAGAAACCCTACTAGAAGTTCCCCAAATTGAAGAAGACGCGTGAACCAGAGACTAAATGGCCAAATTGTCACTTAAGTAATTGAAGACCCAATTGGACAAGAATATTATCAAATCAAGACCCAAAAGGAAGCAAGCCCAAAATCAAGAGCCCAATCGAACAGCACAAATTTCCACACAGCAACGGTCAAAATTATGTAACGGCTAGAAAAAAATCCTTTATAAATACTGTCCAAAAACTGTACAAAAACTCAACGTTTTTACAAAAGAAAATCAAGCAAGTTTATGCCATTATATTCATACCTATATCGAAACCTATATCCAATTTCAAGTCAGGAAGTTGTCAAGCAAGATCAGGCCTCTAGTGTGCTGGCTATAAATCATCTCTTCAGGGACATGGGTTCTGCATGAAGGTAACGTGGCGCTTTGCACAACATTGTGCTTCCACGTATGGAAATGGAAGCATATCTATATTTGTGTTATTTTTTAAGCTGTTAGACTAGAAACACCAACACGGCACCACAATGTAATATTTTCATTTATAATTTCACTCATTTATTCCTATTTCCAGGTCGGGATTGTTGGCTAAGAGCTCCATTTCTTCTCAATAAAGCAGACCTTGTAGCCCAGTATTACTTGGCCCAATAGGAAAGCCCAGCACTGTCTGTAGTATAATCATGAACACAACGGTCAGCTCTCATTTCATTGTTTGGTCTTTTAAATTTAAATATATCTCTCCCCTCTTTCAACTCTCATGCCGTTGCCTTCATTATCATTCGAATTAAGGTTTCGATCTGCTGTTTCTATAATTGTATTGAGCTCTATCTCGTCCTGATTTCATTACTGTTAGCGCGTTTTAGGAGTTCTAGTGTTCTTCATCTAGTTGTAGATCTATGGTCCGCATCTAGCCATTTATCTTTGTTATTCCTCAACTTGGTTCGCGACGCTATACGATTTAGATTTTGAATTCAGGATTTCTATGTATCCTTTTCATATCATTCGAATATTTGTTTCAAACACCTATCTCTGTCGTTTTTTTTGAGATATATTCAAAGGTTTTGCCTATAAATATTTCATGGCGCGATCGATCTCATCCTAAACTCATTTTTGTTGGATTGTTAACTTTTATATGGTTTTACTCTAGTTTTTATTTTGTCGATTTATTCGTTGGATCAGTCTTCGGCGATCCGTACGTTCTTGTTATTAGTTTAAATCTTATGTTTTAATTTAGGTTTTGAGTTCAATCATTCAAGTATTTTTCACGATTTATTTATTAAATTTCCTGCATTGTTGCTCAAATGTTCTGAATTATTTTTAATGGAATTCAATAGCATTTAATCATTTTTCGGTATTTATATGTCTTGGATGGTTTTATGTTCTTCAAATGTTTTGAATTAATTTTAATGAATTCAATTGTATTTAAACCGGTATTTATATTTTTGGAGGTTTTCATGTTATTCAAATGTTTTGAATTGATTTTAATGGAATTCAACAGTATTGAAAAATTATTTGATGTTTATATCTTTTGGAGATTTTCATGAAAGGATGGGCAATTTGAGTATTACACTATTCAAATGTTTGAATTAGTTGGGTTCCATTATTTGATACTTATCCATTATTTATATGTTTTGGAAGTTTTCATGTTTTTTAAATGTTTTGAATTACTTTTTATTTGATACTCATTCGGTATTTATATGTTTTGTAAGTTTTATGTTGTTCAAATGTTTTGAATTAGTTTTAATTGGGTTCGATTATTTGATTGATACTTATATAGTATTTTTTTATATGTTTTGGAAGTTTTCATGTTTCAAATGATCTGAATTAGTTTTAATTCGGTTCATTTATTTGATATTTATTAGGTATATGTTTTCAAGGTTTTTGAATATTTCATGTTGTTCAAATATTATGAATTGATTTTAATGGAATTCAATAGTATCTATTCGATTATTTGATATGTATATGGTATTTATATGTTTTGGAGATTTTCATATTGTTCAAATGATTCGAATTAGTTTTACTTTGGCTTGTTTATTTTATACTTATCATATATTTATATGTTTGCGAGGTTTTCATGTTGTTCAACTGTTTTGAATTCATTTTAATTCCATTCAAATATTTTGATTTAGTTTTAATTTTGTTAGATTATTTGATAGTATTTATATATTTCAGGAATTTACATTTTGTTCAAATGTGATGAATTTATTTTAAAGGATATCAATAGTATTTAATTATACACTTGATTATTGTTTTGAATTGATTTTAAAGGATCATCTTCATTCCGGAGTCTGCAACTCATGGGTGATCAAAAACTTTGGAATGCCGAATATCATATCGAAATTTTATTATTTCGGTTTGGTATTTATTTTTATGAAATTATGAAATTTGGTTTGATATTCGATAAAAATAATAAAAATTCGGTATATATTGAATTACCAAATTAGTTTATATAATATTTATATATTTTAAAATTTTTAATTGAGGCATAAGTCATTCAATTATTGATATCGAATTTTGATATCTTAACATATTAAGATGTCATTCGTATGAGGTTTTTCATAAACTTTTTGATTCTTATAGAAGTTTTTTGGGATAAAAAAGTATTGAGATATTTATATGAACTAAAGATTGACTTCGTAGATTACATTCTTATGATATTGATGAAGATCAAAACGAGCAATATAAGTTTAAGAATGATAATTTATATTCTATATGAATAAACTATTAATTTCTCATTTATATTATAATAATTATTTTCCTATTTAATTTCAAAACTTTCATAACATTATACACTTATTTATATTATAGTATAAACTTGAAGAATTGAATATTATTCTATTATATGGATACAATAATGTGATCAATGACTCAATCATTGTCTTTTTAAAATATTTTTCTATGTATTTGATTTAAGATATACATGATATATTCATAATTATTTTTTAAGTGCTTCAATTTCAATATTTTGGTATCAATAACTAAGTACCGAAATTATTTTAGTTTAGTACTGAAAAAATATTGGATTGAAATTGATATTTGATAATTTAATATTCGATATTTCAATATTTTGTTTGGTATTTGGTACCGCATACTCACTCCTTCTGCAACTTGTCTAGACTGCCTGGGAAAATCCCCCAAATATATAGCTTATTGGAAGAATCACTTACCAAATGTAGATCCATTTTGCTCGTGATAAACCCCTAGCGCAATCGATCCAGTGATCAACTGGCATTGTAATCAGTTGAGTTCACGCATAATCAAATCGGAGCACTTGAAATGAATCAAATTTCAGAATACATGTCTCAAAACATATAATCATTCGGCGGAACCTGTATGTAATCAAATACGACTAGGATTGACTCCGAGAAGCATGTTATTGTTACTGGGTAGATACACCACATTTCCATTCCGTGCCATGGATGCAGCATTTTCCTTTGCTGCCTCGATTTTCCTAAGCTGAATCAAGCCAGTGCCTGCAGCAGCAGTTGCATCAGAGATCAACTTAGCAGCCTCACTTTCTCCTTCAGCTCTAATAATTGCAGCCCTTCTTTCCTGCTCTGCCTTCATAACCACAAACTTGGAACGTTCAGCCTCTTGCTGTGCAACCTGCTTCTGTTCCACTGCCTTGGAGAATTCAGCACCATATGATAAATGAGTTATAGCAACATCATCAAGCTCAATGTTGAAATCTTTTGCTCTTCTTATCAAACTGTCACGGACGAGGGCAGATACATGGGGTCGCTCAGTGAGTAACTGATCAGCATTAAACTGAGCAACCACTGCTTTGAGAACCTCATTGCCAATTGATGGGAGCACCTTTTCATCATATTCCAAACCCAATGTCTTGAATATATCAGGCAACCGATTGACCTCAGGGCGGGAGAGAACACGGAGAGTCAGATTTACCATCTGCAGATCCTTAGTGCCTAATATCAAATGTCATTTGATCAAAGAATTAATAACGCATATCGTAAATTTAGTGCATATTCAGCTTCAGGCATATTGATCAAGTATAGTTTAACAAAGAACATCATGCGGTACATTTCAATCCATCAATAAACTTAAGGCCTTATATATGTAGGGACTTTACCAGAGACGGACGAAAACGTATGGGGGCGGGTGCGAATGTCAAAGATGTAAGGCTTCTGAAGCCAAGGGACCAAGAAGTGCGTCCCTTCACCGACAGTTTCCTCAATAACACCGCGAAAACGATCGAAGAGAACGGCACGCTGACCACCATCAACGGTGTAGAGCGCGGAATTGAGGACGGTGGCGCCGAGACCAACACTGAATGCAGCGCGAGCGATGTTAGTCAGCAAAGAAGCGGCTGCTTGGTTGCTACCCATTGTAATTCAGCAGAAATACGTCAAAGAAGGAATAAAAATCAGCAGAAGAGGAGCAACGAGGGTTTTTCTGGAGAATATTTTCCCCAAATGAGAGGTTTGTAGATCTTAAACCCTGCCATGTTAATGGGCCGGGCCGTTGAACGTCAATATATTTTAATCTTTTCGTCATTCCTAAACCTAAATCATTCCAATGAGAGATTGCCGGATAATTTGCTGTCTCCGTTGTTGATCGACGTCCGTAATCGATCCCCGCTCATTATTGGTAAGTTGCGGATCTTAATTTCTTATCGGCCTTTGATTTTATGAATCCAACCCTGATAGCTAGAATTGTTGAAGCTTGTATTTTATTTCTGAACAAGGAATGTGTGCCCCTGCTGTTATTCAATTTTTTTGAATAACTGGCAACCATAACTAGCTAGATTAATGTGAATTCGTGTTTCCTTTGTCTGTATGATAAGATAGAGATGTAATGACAAAAATCAAATAATCTGTCTTGTAATGAGGTTTGTTTTTCTGTAGCATAAAAAAATCCAGTGATGCATTACTTGAGAGGAGTTGGAATTGTTGGAGCGGTTGGGCGTAGAACGTTCGCTGCAGGTGGAGCGAAAGCGAAGAAGGGCCCTAAAGGTGGTGGAGCTGCTGATGGTCCAAGGGCATCAGTAATAAGCAAAGAGATAAAATGGAGTACAGTTTTTGGAGCGAACATTTTGAAAGATGGGGAGGACCCTAAAATATTATCTGACTCAGAGTACCCGGATTGGGTGTGGCATTTGGTCGATAAACGTCCTGCACTAAGTGAGCTGAAGAGAAAGGACCCTGAATCTCTTCCTTTTGAAGATCTAAAGAGGCTTGTCAAGTTGGATAATCGAGCCAAAATCAAGGAGAATAATTCCCTTAAAGCCAAGAATTAGAGATCCAACACTGGTTTCTTTTCTTTGTTAGTAATTTCCTTGTGTCATTAGACAATGATATTACAGATGAAGGATTTTCACTTTGTGGCTCTGCCCTGCCATCTCCTGCAACACGTATTTTGAATCTTAATGAACCAGAACTCAAGTATTTTGATCCTAAACATAAGATAAGATACACCCAAAACTTCCTAAGATCAGAATCAAGCTCATCTTAATATCCTTTATTGAGGTGAAATTTTACACAAGTACCCCAAACAAACTAGAGTTATGAGTTGTGTTTGCAACAGCTTTCAGAAGAACAAAAACAAGATAGGACGGTGAACAAGATAAATGCTCTTCAGAAGGGTATTGACGGTGGCTCTAGTTAAAACTTAAGGGTTAACCAAACCATGGCTTGTGGTTGTGTGATATCACAAAGATTGTTCCGGCTTTCTATTCTTCCACCGACCACTAATTGCAAAAATACTATATCGACCACTAAAAGCAAACCAAAAGCAAAAGCAAAACGAGGTGACATTTATACTTACACTCGGAGAAGTAAGAAGTAGAAGGCCTGACCTATTGTGTTATTTATCCACATGTGTGTTTTAAGATGAAGAAATACATATTCAAAATAAAATCAGTAGGATAATGATTGAGGTGGCGAGTACATGAGGAAACTTGGATCCCATGCGCGGGCACCAAACATGCAACACAACACGTTCCACTCATTCCTCCTCTTTACTATTTATATACCCAACCTCCGACTCGACAAAATGGCAGATCGTGATCGTACGCATCAACATCAGATTCACGTTCATCCACAGCGCCACGAAGCTGGGATGAAAGGCATTCTTCCTCAAACTGGAACTTCCAGGGGACCTTCTACTTCACAAATTATTGCTGTCCTCACACTTGTTCCAATAGGCGCCTCCCTCCTTGGTCTTGCCGGAATAACGCTACTTGGAACTCTTCTTGGACTTGCTGTTGCCACACCGCTTTTCCTTATTTGCTGGTGCTTTTGGGCTCACTGGGTTGTCTTCACTCTCATGGGTTCTCAATTCCCTTAGGCAGGGTACAGAGCAAGAGCCTTTAGAGTACGTCACACGACGCGTACAGGAAGCAACAATTCAAGTTGGGGAGAAGACTAAACAAGTGGGAGAGATGATGGGAGATAAAACGAAGCAAGCTGGTGAGACCATCAAGTCCAAGGAACAGGAAGGTGGTGGAGGTGGTAGAGAGGTCGGAATCACCGCTGGACGGAGTTAGATGAAAACAATGCTATTGCCTACGGACTGGAAAATAAACATAAACGTCCTACTTTACTAGATTGCTAATATGTCTCTAGTCTCTAGTCTAGTGTTAAAAATTCAATACCTTGTGGAATCGGAGAGTTTTGGCTATTCGTAAATCAAATTCTACATCAAACAACTAATAATTAGATTCAGCCATGGAACATACGAATCAAGGGACGGGCACTATAAGACGACACTGTCCAACCAAGGTTTATGCCCAATACAAGACAGTGGCCAGCCCCATTTGCAAGCCCTAGCTTTCTGGGTTTAAAATTTAAATGACGATTTTCTTACATAATTACATTTTGTTATGTGTAATTTTGACAGCACAGCAGAAAATGTAAAAATTGTAAAATCTGGAATGCAAATTGCAATCCCCACCGGAGAGAAGAAGAACAACGAAGGAAGAGTTATTTATTTTGTGATCATTCCCCCAACGGTAACTTTGTTCTTTGCTTTTTATAACCATCCCCTCAGCCACTATCACGCTTCAAAGAAGCTCTCCGTCACCACTGGTTACGCCGGGCGTAGGGGTTGTCGCCAGGGTTCCGGACTTATTCTTCCGTTTAATAGTTCATGCTTTGTGCTGGCTGGGCATTTCTTCTTCAAGATTGACTCGTAACCAATATCTAGATCGCGGCCGAGCTCGAGGGGCTTTTTTCCTACCATATTATACGGTAGGGTCGTCGGTTTCGATCTTTGCTGTCGGTTGAAAAAAAATAGAAAATCATTGCCTTTTGAAGAGCCTCTCGTAGCCTCCCACTTTCGAATCTTTCTTGATGATTTTTGATCCGTGAGATAGAGTTCATCTTCGCTTCCATTTTCTTATTGAATTGGTAGGTGATGGCGGCGAACAATTCTAACCTGGAACAATTTGAGGCTTTTTTTCAGAAAGCGGATCTGGATCGGGATGGACGGATTAGTGGCAATGAGGCTGTTACATTCCTCCAAGGTTCCAATTTGCCCAGACATGTTCTCGCACAGGTCTTTTTGCCTTTAATTCTTCCTATCTGTGTGTGTTTCCTATGTCGAACGCTAGTCCTCTGTTTTGGATACTATTAATTGAGTTTATTCTGCATTATTACCAGCAATCCGATGGTTTGATCACTTAGTTATCTGTTACACGGATATTGTTGTTTATGGGTTATCTTTCTCGGTCCCAAATCCTGCAGTCTTCAGACTTTTGTTTCGATTGATCATATAGGATATGAAAAGGTTTGGGATTTTACGGGTCTGAGCAAGTAATTCACCTTCTTAGATAGCATGTTTATGGGCACCGAGCTATCAAATTTTATTTTAAAATTTTAACTTCAATGTGTTGATAGATCTATCATTTTGATGTGTAATTGAATAGTTTTGCCTGCGTTGCATTGAGAAAAGACACTGTAAAAACATCTAGATAATGCAGGAAATCTAAACTAGAGGGTTACAAGTTTATTGAGCTGAAAGACATCTTACTGCATAGTATTATCTGCGTATGGCTATCTACATTCCAGCTTTTTAATGGAACTTGAATTCCAAGGAGGGATTTGACAGAGAGAAATTCAACATCTAAACATGGCTAAATTTTACCTATTTGATCTGCATAAATTCAACTTCTNTTCTTTTCCTTCTCGCGATTTGGGGGTTTAGGTTTCGGGTTTCATACGAAAAGCTCTCGCGGTTTCTTCGAAATTTTTCCAATCCCGACATTCCTCCTTTCGTAGTTGTCGTATTTTTGTTGGTAATCAAATCGAAAGATCTTCAACCCGCTTTTTTTGCCTCCTCGATTTGTGTTGGTACTTATTTTAAACTTGTATAACTTTATTTGCTAAATTGATTAGTTACGATTGATTAGTTGTAGCTATTTGATTTTTTACGATATTATTTGTGACAAATTGATTAGTTATTATATTATTTGTGACTAATTATTTCTCGTATTGATGTATTTTTTCTACTTGAAGGTTATGGATCCGTTTTTGAATTATAACATGTATCAGAATTACGATCCATCTCAAATGGCAGAATCATCTTCTTTCATGGAGTTATTGTTGAGTCAAGGGAATCCATGTTTTTTATAATAAAATGTTATGTTATTATTCATTACACTTTTAGTATACAATATTTATTTGTTGTAGGTATGCCACCAGAATTCAACAGAAATGTTGAAAATCATGACGATGCTCCAGTAATAGATTCATATATTGATGAATCTGAAGCTGAACCTCCGCTACCTCGAGCTGACAGTAGAATGGAGGATGATCCATTGCCTTACACTGTTGTCGATGTTTCTAGGCTAGCACGCCTATTGTCTGGAGTTTCTCCCGGTATTCGTTCAAATACTTATTCCTTAGGAGACGATGTGGTAGCTGATGACTTTGCATATGCAAAATCTCGGCGAGTTTATTCTTCATACAACCTATGCAATCCAAATCTTGTTGTTGGAATGGGTTTCAAAGATAAATCAGATGTCCAGTTCGTTGTTTGCCACTTTCATATCGTCCACCGATATCAGTTTAGGGTTGTAGATAGCACACCACAATACTGGATGCTTGAGTGCTTTTTAAAGGAACAAACAAACTGTGTATTTAATCTTCGAGCAAGGTGTGATGCTAGAGATAAGGTCTGGCAATTTTCGAGAGGTTATATTCCTCATTCTTATGGTGTCGGTAATGTGAGTGGTAAGCACCACAACATGACATTGAATTTTATCGCTCGTGATATGGTGTAATACATATGGAACAAAAAAGAAGGTATGTATTATAGATATGTGTACATGTTATAGGAGTTCTAATTTTATTTTTTTTACATGATTGAAAGTTCAAGATGCTATAAAACAAATGCACGATAGATATGCATTCAATGTTGGGTATGATAAAGCTTGGCATGGGGTACAACGTGCATATGAGTTAGTGCATGGTTCCTGGGAATCGTCTATGGAGAGACTTCCGACACATTTGGCAGCTATACAGATGAGTAATCCCGTTACCGCAGTTGAATGGAGTCTTTATGACACTGATAAGGGTTCGAACGACAAGGTGATTCGTTATGTTTATTGGTCTTTTCGACCTTGTGCAGACGCTTATGAATAGTGTATTCTGGTTATCTCCATTGATGCTACACACCTTTATATACGGTACAATACAAACTCTTGATAGCTGTTTGCAAGGATTTTGGAGGTCATGTTATTCCCTTGGCGTATGCTCTTGTTGATCAGGAAAGCAAAGATTCATATTCTTGGTTCATTCAGTTGTTGGACAATCATATTATTTGGGGTAAGTCGGCTTGTATAGTGTCAGATAGACATGCTGGTATTACAGGGGCGGTTGAGTCGTTGGAAGCATTTCAGACCGGTCGATTACATCACCGATGGTGTTTGAGACACCTTACATCGAATTTGAATACACACATCAAAAATCGTCCGGTGAAGAAGCTTGCTTACCGTGCTGGGGCAACCCCATTGGAATCAAAATGGAGATCACTAATGGAAGAAATCAGGGAAAAGTGTAGTCGTGCGTACATATGGCTTACTCGACCGGAGATGGAAAGCAATTTGCACAAGTGGGCACTTGCTTTCGATGGTGGACACCGACATGGTACGTTAACTACTAATCAGGTGGAATGCGTAAATGGAATGATGAAAAATGTCTGCCGTTATCCGATTTCCAGTTTGGTGGATTCAACATTCTACACGACACAAAAATTGTTCATAAAACGCCATGATGAACTTGCGATCATGACAAGGAATATGCAGGTTAACATCAATTATGCTTTTATAAATTGATGTGTTATTTCATTGTGTTTTATCGTTTTCAGGCCTTCACCCCAGAAACGCAAACGTGGTATGAAAAACAACGAATGAAAGTCGACTCATATGAGATGCACTACTGGGACCCGGATAGGCAAGTCGGAGAAGTGCAACGCATAAAACGTGGGCGTGGTCCGAGTACACGTAAAACAGTCGACTTGGTTAGAAAGACTTGCTCTTGTGGTAGATGGATTGTGCATTTGCTTCCATGTGCACATGCTCTACGGTGTGCCAGTATAAACCATGTACCGACGACAGAACTCATTATAGGGATCCCGACTTTGGAACATTTGAAGAACCAATATGCAGATCTACATCTTATCCCATTGGGTCCCGAGAGCGAGTGGGAAGTGTCTGGTTGGAGACTTTGGCACGATAAAGATCGCCTGAAGAAATCACGTACTGGGGGGCGGCCTCGAACAACTAGAATACCGAATGANTTCCATTGCTTTTATAAATTGATGTGTTATCTCATTGTGTTTTATCGTTTTCAGGCCTTCACCCCAGAAACGCAAACGTGGTATGAAAAACAACGAATGAAAGTCGACTCATATGAGATGCACTACTGGGACCCGGATAGGCAAGTCGGAGAAGTGCAACGCATAAAACGTGGGCGTGGTCCGAGTACACGTAAAACAGTCTACTTGGTTAGAAAGGTTTGCTCTTGTGGTAGATGGATTGTGCATTTGCTTCCATGTGCACATGCTCTACGGTGTGCCAGTATAAACCATGTACCGACGACAGAACTCATTATAGGGATCCCGACTTTGGAACATTTGAAGAACCAATATGCAGATCTACATCTTATCCCATTGGGTCCCGAGAGCGAGTGGGAAGTGTCTGGTTGGAGACTTTGGCACGATAAAGATCGCCTGAAGAAATCACGTACTGGGGGGCGGCCTCGAACAACTAGAATACCGAATGAGATGGACACACAGAATGATGATTGATTGTTTGTGAATCGTTACATTATTTATTTTTAGTTTTTTAATTATATTAGATACTTGTTAATTATATTATATACTTGTTAATTATATTAGATACTTGTTAATTATGTTAGATACTTGTTAATTAATAAAATGGAGATCACAAAAATTTAATTATATTATATACTTGGTAATTATTTATTTATAAAATAGATACACAAAATGGAGATCACTAAAATTTAACTCTATTATATCCTTAAAAAAATACATAATAGATACATAATCATCGTCGTCTACGACCGGCACTACCATACTGCCCGAGATGTCCACCGGTGCCACACGCACGACTGACACGAGTACGCCTTCCCCGTCGTTCGCCTACCACCTGCTCTGGTGACTCGTCTCGGAGTCTAGTCACCGGCTCTTCTTCATCACCTTCTGGCTCCATAGACGTATCTCTCGGACCGATCGGGGGTATATCGTTGTGCTCCCGTGTCTGCTATGAGGAGCTCGCTCCATGTGTAGGTGCGAAACCAACACTAGGTGTCGGGGTCTGCTGCATCGACTGGTAGAATGACTACATCATAGTCATTTGTTCCGGGGTGAGGGAGGGAGGCGGCGTCTGAAACGAAGGTACCTGAACACCAAATGTAGAGGGCACATGGGGACTATCGGTGGTCAGATCTGGAGCACCTGTATCACTCCTAGGTTGCCCACCGTATAAGTACCCATATAAGTTCCTCGAATCAGTGGTCATCTGAACCGCTGCTGAACGAGGATCACGCTCTACAGTCTGAGACAGTACTTCGAGCTGAGCTGCCTGTTAATTTAAAAAAAATGAAATTAGAATTATTTAAATAAACACTTATACTAGACCCTAATACCTCATATAACACTGGCTGTGCAACCCCTCCACGCCAACCTGAAGATTCTGAACTACTTGTACCGAGGATTAGCACTGCAATCCTATGGTACCAAGTGAAGTATTCATCATCAGATGATTGGTCGTTTCGGGGATCGTAAAGAGAATCAAATCGTGATGTCCACCGATACACCTCTTCACAATTAATGATCTCCCAAGCTTGTCCCGTTTCTTTCCAGTGTTTATGCGTGGCATCATAACGACAATCGACCGGTCGTGGAATGCAGAACGAATAGCCAAGTTGCTTTCGAACACGATCGATATTATGAGGTTCCACAACCCCAAAAAATATCATCGGCCCGGTGTAGATCCACAAAGCCTGCGTTTCTTGGAGATCACTAAAATTTAACTCTATTAAATTCTTAACAAAAATACATAACATACATATAATCATCGTCGTCTACGACCGGCACTACCCTGCTGCCCGAGATGTCCACCGGTGCCACACGCACGACTGACACAAGTACGCCTTCCCCGTCGTTCGCCTACCGCCTGATCTGGTGACTCGTCTCGGAGTCTAGTCACCGGCTCTTCTTCTTCACCTTCTGGCTCCATAGGCGTATCTCTAGGACCGATCGGGGGTATATCGGTGTGCTCGCGTGTCTGCTGTGAGAAGCTCGCTCCATGTGTAGGTGCGAAACCAACACCAGGGGTCGGGGTCTGCTGCATAGACTGGTAGAATGACCACATCATGGTCATTTGTTCCGGGGTGAGGGAGGGAGGCGGCGTCTGGAACGAAGGTACCTGAACACCAGATGTAGAGGGTACACAGGGACTATCGGTGGGAAAATCTGGAGCACCTGTATCACTCCTAGGTTGCCCACCGTATAGATACCCATACAAGTTCCTCGAATCAGTGGTCATCTGAACCGCTGCTGAACGAGGATCACGCTCTACATTCTGAGACAGTACTTCGAGCTGAGCTGCCTGTTAATTCACAAAAAAATAAAATTAGAAGTATTTAAATAAACACTCATATTAGAAACCCTAATACCTCATATAACACTGGCTGTGCAACCCCTCCACGCCAACCTGAAGATGCTTCACTACTTGTACCGAGGATTAGCACTGCTATCCTATGATACCAAGTGAAATATTCATCTTCCGAAGATTGGTCGTTTCGGGGATCGTAAAGTGAATCAAAACGTGATTCCCAATGATTCACCTCTTCACAGTTGATTATCTCCCATGTTTGCCCCGTCTCTTTCCAGTGTTTATGCATGGAATCATATCGACATTCGATCGGTCGTGGAATGGAGAACGAATAGCCAAGCTGCTTTCGAACACGATCGATATTATGAGGTTCCACAACCCCAAAACATATCATCGGCCCGGTATACATCCACATAGCCTGCGTTTCTTGACTAAAGTCCTCCATTGGGAACTCCGTGTATGGATTCCATTTAAACTAAGAATATCGAAATTAATGTTAGTAATCATATTTTGTTAAACCAATAAAATAAACAAAGTGTTACCCCATCGCGACGTATTAAATCCAGCGAAACACGACATATTAGCAGTTGATGGCTTGGTACTCGAGTCCGTATCATCGTCGTTACGTAACTACGAAATAAAAACCGTAAATATGACAAATATTAACAACGTATTAGCAAATGAAATACATTATTTCGCACATGTAGCCAAAGACCATCCTGCATGTCCGTTCGTAGCCATGATTAAGAAATCTATGTCCTCGTTCAGGACATATACTTGGTATTCGACTATAAGCCCAAATCTATAAATAACGAAATAATGTAATCTACGCCAAAGAATGCAAAACTATAACAAAAAAATAAATAACTTCAAATACCATTAGAAGACGCATCGGGCCTCCGAGCGATCGACGTCCCATAGCCCCTTCACAGAGACATCGATACAATAACGCTAAGACAGCTGATCCCCAACTTAATTGCGGGATTTCATCATCATCCGTCAAAAGATCTAGCAACATTAACTTACCCTGATCTTCGTGCGTGTCTGGAAATAACACTCGGCATACTAATAAAGCGACAATCACACGAGCACAACTGCGACAAATAATGTATTATTCCAACATAATATATCAAAACAGTAAATATAATATGAACTTTACCGCAATACTTCATCGTCAGTAGAATCCATATTGACTGCATGTGCAGCTTCAACCACATAGTCCCCTAATTTACCTAACACAAAACATCTCCCCTTTATCTCGTGTGAAGTGGCGGTCCAACCCAATCTATCCCTCATGAACCCTAACCATTCATAATCTGTCCTAATCCGTCTACGACGGACAATGGGAGTACCATCAATGGGCAACCCCCAAATGACAGAAACGTCTTGTAGGGTAACAGCCGCCTGCAAAGTCGTATAAGTAATATAACAAATTCATTAATTGTAAACGGTATACAAAAAAAAAATGAAACTTACTTCACCATAAGGTAGGAAAAAACTATGTGTTTCTGGCCGCCATCGCTCAATCAACGCAGTCAATAAATGTTGGTCCAATTGTAGTTTGCATGTCTTAAATACACCGTAAAAGCCCCATCGATCTAAAACTTGGGCAACATTACGTGTAACTTGTAAATCTCGTAAGGTTCCATCCCAATGCTTGAATATTAAATGCCGGAGCGTTTTATCACCGCTTAAAACGCGTTGACTTAAATGTCGCTCTTGAAGGGTCAACACACTCGAATCGATGGGTTGTTGGGTATGGTGTGCCATTTTAAAACTATACAAAAATCATATATAATCAAATCATCACAACAAATATAAACAACTAATCANGCTGGAAGAGAAGTGATAACTATCGATCCTCAATCCTTGCGGAAAATGGTGGAAGAAATGGTAGGAGATCTTCGACAATCGCTCCTGGCGTCCGGACAGAAATATGTTGTCCAGCCACATATCCAGAATGCTCAAAGCTTGGTTCCATCAGAAGTAGGTCGGCAAGATGAGCAGCGCAGAAATCTGAGCTTAGACGAGGAGGAAATTGTCGGTCGGCATCCCCAGAACTAAATGCCCCGATCGGCTGTCAATCAAGACCAAGCTCGCTTTGATGAACTGGTAGCAGAACTGGACGCAATCAAAAGGCGACGACCGGGGCTAGATATCGATCGTCAATCGGCTTTTTTCCATGAAGCAATGAACCAACCCATCAAGAGAGACGTCGGCAAGGATTTTCTGCTATATTTGGAGGATGCTTATCATGACCCTTGCTCGGACAATGGAGTTTCCACTCTGCTTCATATGCGTCTACATCCTTTTTCTGAACCTATAATGAAAGTTGTGCCAGAACGTTCGTTCAGAGCACCGGACCGGATACCTACGTTCAGCGAGTCCGGAGACCCCTTGGATCATTTATCCGACTTTGAATTAAGAATGGGGATAGTTCGTGCTAGTGATGATGTCCGTTGCAAATTGTTTGCTGCAACCTTACAGAAAGACGCTAAATCTTGGTTCAAGAATCTTCCGTCAAGATCCATACAATCTTTTGAAGATTTTGCCATATTATTCACACAACAATTTGCTCCTAATGTGGGTCCCCCAAGGAGCAAAGCCGAACTTTATGCATTAAGATACGCTCCAGGAAAAATCACTTTGAGACACTTCATTGAGAAGTTCAATCACGTAGCCAGAGGAATAAAAATGGATCCTAAGGAAAAATTGGATATACTGCAACAGGTTCTTGGGCCATGTGGACTTTCTATCAGCCTCATCAAAAATCCACCTACTTCATTGGAACAACTTACCCAAAAAATCAACAAATACATCAAGGTAGAAGAAACTATGGCGGCTCTTCATTGTAAGAAGGAGCCTCTTTTTACAAAGTCTATGGAGAAGAAAATTCATCCCTCCGATAAGAGATGGAGGGAAGTGAATTCGTGCCAAACCCGGTGCACGGATGCTATGAATCAAAGGGTATACTGCGAGTTACATAAATCTGTTGATCACTCAACAACCGAATGTAATATTTTGGGAAATCACATCAAGGAATTAGTAAAAGAGGGGGTGCTGGAATACAAGAAGGATAAAACCCTTGAGAAGGAATCCGGACGGTATAGTGGTGACAGAGATGACGATCGTCGCTATGCACCACGCCAGAGGAAAGACGTGCATAATGACCGACCGCGACAGAACCATCAAGGGAGGAATGGAAGACGTGGCGATCGCAGTGGGAGACAATGGAGGGATCGACGGAATAGTCGGTATGGAGACGATCGACGGGACAACAGACGATCCCCTGCCCCAGAAGTGCTCCCCCCACCACCAGTGAACCCACCAGTGGAAAGGGTTAATACAGGAGATGTGAATTCAGTGCATAACGAAATGATGTACCCAGAGATTTTTGTAATCTCTGGGGGGAGATCGATGGGATATGACCAGGAAGGAGAGGAACGCCATGCTAGAGAAATATTGAATTCATCAAAAGTCATGTCAATCAAGGAGGGTCGGAAACTGCCAAAGATAGACATAACGTTCGACGATGATGACAAGGAAGGTATTTGTGAACCTCAGAATGATCCTATTGTCGTAAATGCTGTCATTGCCAATCGCAGGGTACACCGAATTTTGGTCGATCAGGGGAGCTCTTGTAATATAATCTCAAAAGGAGTGATCGACTCCATGGGCATTGGCATGACCGACCTACGGATCATAAAAATAACACTATGGTCCTTTGACCAACGATCGGTCACCCTCCTCGGAAAAATCATTCTGCCAACCATGATCGGATCAGGGGAAAAATCACGAACTGAAATGTTGGAATATGTGGCCATGGACATGGATATGGCATACAACGTAATCCTGGGGCGACCAGGGCTTAATGCATTTGAGGCTGTGCCTTCAACAGTCCATTTGAAACTCAAATTTCCAACCACGGCCGGGATTGCAACCATAAATGTCGATCAAGCGACCGCACGCTCCTGCTATGTTTCAGCTTGCCGATCTAGAGTCCATGCTGTTGAAGACTTACGGGAGCCGAGAAGGGCCATGGAACCAGGAGAGTACAGAGTCGTGGAACTTATTCCAGGAGATTGTGAAAAAACTACTCGAATCGGTTTGGATCTTATTCCATCTTTTGAGATTGAATTGATCAAATTATTACAGGATAATGCTGAGATTTTTGCCTGGAGCCCGAAGGATTTGTGTGGCATAAACATAGCAGTGATGGAACACCAAATCAATACCCATCCCAGTGCACGACCTGTAAGACAGAAATTGCATCGTTTTTCGCCTCAGGTTGTAGAGATCATCGGACAGGAAACCTCAAAGTTAGTAGCTGCTGGATATGTGAAAGAGATAAAATATTCAGAATGGGTGGCCAACCCCGTTGTGGTGCCAAAGGCAGGAGGAAAATGGCGAATGTGCGTTGATTACAAGGGGCTGAACAAATTCTGTGAATCTGATCCTTACCCCCTTCCACACATTGATAAGTTAGTTGACATTGTTGCAGGGAGCACTATGATGAGCACTAAAGATGCGTACTCCGGATATCACCATATTTTTCTTTCTAAGGAGGATCAGAAAAAGTCTTCGTTTGTGATGCCAAGTGGTGTCTTTTGCTATACGGCAATGTCGTTCAGATTAAAGAATGATGGGGCTACGTACCAGGGTTTAGTTAATTTAATTTTCAAAGATTTAATAGGAAAAGAGATGGAGGTGTACGTGGATGACATGATTGTTAAGTCGTTGAATGATGAAGACCATATTTCTTATTTGACTAAGTGTTTTGAAGTATGTCGAACATACCGTTTGAAGCTCAATCCTGCTAAATGTTGCTTCGGCATTCAAAGTGGAAAGTTTCTAGGGCATTATGTCTCGGAAAGAGGGATAGAAGCAAACCCGGAAAAAACAAAAACCATTATCGACATGCTCCCACCCAGAACAAAAAAGAAGTTTCAAAGTCTGACAAGTCGATTGGCTGCCCTGAACCGATTTATTTCCAGATCCGCCGATCAAGCCTTGCCTTTCTTCAAAATCCTCAGACAATGCAAGAAGCTTGAATGGGATGAAGAATGTAATCGGGCGTTCGACGACTTAAAGAGATATCTATCCAATCCACCGCTTCTTGTGAGTCCGACGAGTGATGAACCCCAAGGCCTTTATTTGGTAATATCGACCGTTGCAGTGAGCGCCGCTTTAGTGACGATCGGAGAGGGAGTACATCGATCCATTTATTATGTTAGCCACACGTTGCTTCCAGCGGAGACAAGGTATACAAATATTGAAAATTTTGTTTTGGCTTTAAAGAAAGCTTCTGTCAAGCTGAAGCATTATTTCGAGGGCCGTCACATTCAAGTTTTTACAGATCAACCTTTGGAAGCTGTTTTATCCAAGTTGGATACGACAACAAGATTGTCGAGATGGGCAATTCAACTCAGTGCGATGAACCTGGAATCTGTGCCCCGAATGGCCATAAAAGCTCAAGTTCTTGCTGATTTTGTTGTAGAAATGACTAGGTCAGCAGTGGTAACCGAGCAAGAGGATGACGTATGGGATATGTTTGTCGATGGATCCACTCAAGGAGGGGCTGGAGATGGGATTCGTTTTGTTACTTCTCGAGGAGAGCACGTGAACGCAGCAGTGAAGTTTTCTTTTCCTTGTTCTAATAATGCGGCAGAGTACGAGGCATTGATTGCAGGAATTAGGCTTGCTTTGGATATCGGAGTGATGCATATCCGTGGGTTTACGGATTCTAAATTGGTCGTTGAGCAGTTTTCAGGGACCTTTGAGACACATGAGCCCGTTATGCAAAGGTATAAAGAAGAGTTGGTCAGGATAGTGAAATCTTTAAAATCATTTGTGATATCACATGTGCCTAGGGAGGAAAATCGTGAGGCTGATGCGTTGGCACGCCTAGCAGCAAGTTCACCGGGTTTACATGATGGGACCATACAAGTGTTTATGAATTCTAAGCCGGCGATCGACTTACCAGTCATGATACGGGCGACTGATCCTGAAAGTGTCGATGGACAATTGATCGGGAACGTTGATACCGAGCTGTTGCCGGCTTGGATGCATTCGCTGGTGAATTATCTGACGATCGGTGTTCTCCCTGAAGAAAGGAACGAGCGACGACGGTTAGAGTCAAGGGCACGAAGGTTTGTTGTTAAAGATGACATCTTGTACAAAAAATCTTTTGACAGTCCGTTATTAAGGTGCCTTCGCCCTTTAGAAGCACGATCGGCACTCAGCGAAGTACATGAGGGAATTTGCGGAAACCATTCAGGAGCAAGATCTTTGGTTCAAAAGGTCAGACGATTGGGTTTCTTTTGGCCCACCATGCTAGATGATGCAAAGGACTTCGTTAAAAGATGACAACCATGTCAATACCATGCTAATTATCATAAACAACCGGGGTCGGAGTTGAATGTCACTCCACTTCCTTGTCCTTTCGACAGATGAGGAATTGACATTTTGGGACAGTTTCCTCGATCAATAAATCAAAGGAAGTTCTGTATAGTTGCAGTGGAATATTTCTCCAGATGGGTTGAAGCTGAACAAGTATCATCCATTATAGAGGACGCTGTTAAAAAGTTTCTATGGAAAAATATTATTTCACGTTTTGGAGCGCCGCGAGTGTTGGTGTCAGATAACGGTACACAGTTTACGGAAAGAAGGTTCAGGATATGTGCATTGAGCTCGGAATCAAACAAATGTTTTCCTCTGTTTCACATCCTAAGACCAACGGCTTGACGGAGGTATCGAACCGTGCGATCGTTAAAGGCATAAAGAGGAAGTTGGAGGATATTGGAGGCATTTGGACTGATCGACTACAAGAGGTATTATGGGCATATCGAACGACTCCAGAACATACCACTGGTGAGACTCTTTTTTCATTAGTTTACGGATCGGAAGCCTTAGTACCCGTATAAAATATTTTGAAAACACAATGGGTGGTCATGTATTCCGAAGAAGAAAATGACGACTTGAGGCGGATTGATTTAGATCTAATCGAGGAGAAAAGAGAAGATATCTACGATCGACTGTTAAGATATCGTCGGACCATGGAAAAATGTTATAATAAGAAGGTGAATCCCCGATCGTTTTTGAAAGGGGACTTGGTTCTGCGAAGTGTGGAAGCATAGAAGAATCTTGGTAAACTCGATCGTCGATGGGAAGGCCCTTACAGGGTTAAGGACGTGTTGTTGGGAGGCGCTTATAGATTGGAAACATTGGAGGGCGACGAATTCCCAAGATCCTGGAATATTGATAATCTCCGAATTTAACATCCATAGCTCGGGTAACATTTTCTACTACTTCTAGTACTTGTGATAAAACTCTGCAACTTTCCAAGATATTTAAATGCTGTTAGCATGAATTTATTACCCACAACATCAAAATTTGTCGAGTGACAACACATGCAATATTATTCCCCTAAAGTCGAACGTCATATTCTGGTGACCCTGTCGATTATTCTTTCATGTCGAACATATCGATAACCGATAGCGACTTTGAGGACGCCGTATCGGCATCCCTTGCTTTCGTCGAACGTTCCTTTTCAGGAATACTCTTCGGCTACAATTACGTCGAACGTTCCTTATCAGGAATACTCTTCGGATCACTAAAGTGTCGAACGTCCCTTCTCAGGAGATGTCTTCGCCAAGAACGGTGTCGAACGTCCCTTCTCAGGAGACCTCTTCGCCAATAATAGCGTCGAACGTTCCCTTTCGGGATTCCTCTTCGCCTATAATTGTGTCGATCATTTTTTCTCAAAAGGGAGCCTCGGCTATAACCACATGGAACGATCCTCCCCAGGAATCCTCCTTGATTTCGATTACGTCGAACATTCTTTACTAGGAATACTCTCCGACTGAATTCTCTTCGAAAAATTTGGCAAGTTTTCTATATTAAAGAAACTACTTATTCCGTCGCTCGGGAACCTATTTGGCACAACTTAATATTTTATCTTAAAATATGACATCTTTTATACGGATGCCGGCAAAAGTTACGAATAGGCCCATCCGATTGATCAATATGGTAATATTTTTAGCAAGTGGGAATTAGAGATGGCACACAAGTACTATATGATAGACATATGTGCCAGGGGCTACTTCGATAGATTACCACTACGCTATTGTTTGCATCTCATGGTTTAAATGTTATGGCAAAATCGGATAATCGGTCGATACTACAGACAACACTTAAGCAGGATTCTGAAATTGTAACGAAATAGTTGTCGATCGGTATTGCAGCAGTAAGATAGGGATTAACAATTAAAGTTATTGAAGAGATTACAATACAACATTGAGGAAGATGATGAGCTAAATGTTAAGGCTCCTAGGCTTTCAAGAACAAGTGAATCTAACCGATCGGCGTGTGGATGAAATTCTGGATCAGGATCGTCCGGTCCGAGAGGCGGGCGAGGATTAAAATTCCCATCAAAAGTGAGTGGATCGACACGCTCCCATTCTTCGGAGTTAGGATTAAGTTCAAAAATGTTGACGATTTGCTCCTTAATTATCGACTTCTGCTCCTCCACCAATCCAAGTGAGTAAGTCGTCGCCAAGTTTTTGAATGTTGGCGAGATCACGAACCGATCCAGAAATGACGATCTGTCCTCCTTATGCTTGTCGATCGTTTGTTCGAGAGCTGATATCCGACCGTCATAATCCAAGCACTTCTGGTTGATATCTTGGAGAATGTCATCTGCAGAGTTCATAAAATGCTGAACCATGTCTTTTTGGACTATCAGACTGTGACGAAAATAAAGGTGGATCAATTCCATCAAATGGGGGTGGATCTCTTTTGGGAGCATGATATAATAGATGAGTTTGTTCTACTCGTAGTCGAGAATGTGGTCTGAACTCACCATTTCTCTGAGTTTGTCGACTGGCGTAGGGGTTTGGCAGCGGAAATGAGTAGTGTGTGGTGGATCTAGGGGGATAAAAATCAATACTCATACTATCCATAGTAGAAATTGACAGCTCCGATACCACTTTGTCACGTTCTTAGGTCCCAACTGGAAGAAGGAATGGTAACGGAAGTAGAAAGTTAAGAGAGAAAGGAAAAGGGAAGGAGAGACGCAGGGAAGAGAATGAGACTGGGAAAGAAGATGAAAAGTTTCAATACTGTTAATACAAGACTTACAATGATACCGTCGGGGTCAGGCGATATGACCGATCGGACGACAATATCTTATTGCCGATCGGATGAGAGAATTGATGGTCAGTCGATCGGTATGTTGCGTGATCTGTAGTGAATTACGGGAAGAAGGGTGTGCGATCGGCGTCCTCAGGAGAAATGTTAATGAAGACTGCGACATTACTCTAGGCGGCGGTGTGCGGCTTCGTCGTGCACAAAAGTCTTATAAATTGGCTCGAGGTGGCTGCCGTGAGATCGTAATAGATTACGATAAGATTGTGTGCGATTAAAATATGTAAAATGTGTGTCTATAAAAGAGAGAGGTTTGAAAGTGTTTTAGTGGAGGAGGGTTCCTAATCAAAAGTTCGTAGTGAATTCTTCCTGGGTTTGGTGCCCCGTGGGTTTTCCTTCCGGTTCTCGGGTTTTCCATGTATAAATTCTTGTTCTCTTTTCGTTACGGCAACTGTATACCAGCGGTATCCTCACCTAAGTATCAAACATCACAGAGTAGACCTTTACTCTTAACAAATACAATATTCGATAAAGTCTTAACCTACGATACATTCGATTTATATATTCGATATAAAATAAAATCCAACATATTAAAGTCTAACATCTTAATAATGGGCTTCAAGTTCAATAAAAGTCCGCAAGCCCAACTCTCCAATATACGATATAGGAACGTCACACGAGTGCATAGTCCCCACTGTTTGTCATCGAGCGATGTCTTTAGATTTAACAGTTCATGAATCATAGTCCCCGTTTGTTGCTCGTTTTTTCGTGATTTGTTAGGCTTATGAACATAAATTTGCCCTGGTTGATATTATTTTGATAACATCTATTTCATATATTTGCGTAGATATAATGATATCCTTAGACAAGTTATCTATCAGATGTAGTGGCAAAGATGATTAATCCACTTTACATAGCGAGTAAATTCATCCTTGTTATCATTTACTTTTACTTTTACTCCGGTTTCATTTTCTTGTTTATGTATATGGAAAAGCAAGATATTACGAAATTGTAGATCCTAGATTTGTTAGTAAGGAAATTAGTTGCTTTTGGATATGCATAGATTTCATAAACATAGAAAGAAAAGAAATGTGCTTTTCTTGGATCATCCGCTCCTTGAAATGGGAACATCTTATTTTCTTTAATTTATCTCATGATGTCCTTGTACTCGTTTTAGGGGAAGGCTCAATGTTTTTTTGGTGTCCACTGGAAGCTTCAATCCTCCTACATATATGCATTTGCGCTGCTTTGGTAACTATTTATTATACTTCATATATAGCTTGTTATTTCCAAGATTATATTATATGGTAGAGTAGGCTGTTGCAAAATTCAAAATCAGCTAAAGAGCAAGCTCATAAACTTTCAAATATTCCTTTCATTTCTAACTTCCATATTGTACTTCTCTGTTCCCTTCTATTGGGTCTTTTGAAGGATATACTTTCTTGCAAAAAATTCCTTTCTCCAAAAATTGTTGTGCTTTCAAATCTTCATATTTACTTGACTTTATTGCATCATTTAGTTTTTTTTTTGTGTTGTTATTAAATTTTGTACTTTACTCAACTCTTTCATTTTGAAATACAAGAGTTAGCTCGAGATACTTTAAGTTCTAAAGGATTATCAATAATTAGGGGATACATGTCCCCGGTCAATGATGCGTATAAGAAAAAGATATATATCTTGTGTTAAGCGTATATATGATTTTATTTCAAAATGTAGATTCTACTTTGGATTTAACATTATCATGACATTGTAGGGCCTTTTAAATGCTACACATCGCATTTCTATGTGTAATCTTGCTTGCAAAAATTCGGATTTCATTATGGTTGATCCATGGGAGGTATATGTATATCAATCATTTACTCTTTTGGTTATATTTTTTCTTCATATCTCTTTAACGTATGCGGTATTTTCACAGTTATTTCTATATTTAGGCAAGCCAAAGTAGCTACCAACGCACATTGACAGTTTTGTCTAGGGTGAGGGACTCAATATTGAATAGTGGAATATTATCAAATGGTGTGTTTCGGATAATGAATACTTTATTCTTTTTTCATTCGACGTTACTGTACATAGAAATATTTCTTCTTTCTGATTTGCCAATGAGATTATAACTATTTTTGACATGTTACCATGATCTATTATTTACTTTTACCTTATTTTATAGCACCTTGAGATGACTACAACTTATATATTCTTCACTCATGCATATGGTCCAATCTAGTTTTAATCAATGTTTTTATATTGCTCAGTGCAGCAAAAACTGAGCAGTATCGGTATTTTGACTGGTCCTAGGTTTATGGGTTTGGAGCTCTTGTTTTTTCGGGTTTGGCTCAAAAAAAATTGGTACTGGACGGTATATCGGCCGTACTGTTCTGGAATGTAATTCTGGATCGATATGAAAACATTGGTTTCATATTATTAAATGATAATTGACCTTTTTAAATTTGTAGAGTTCCTAAAGGTCATGCTTGTCTGTGGTTCCGATTTATTAGAATCATTTAGTATTCCGGGATACTGGATTCGTGAGCAGGTACTCTTTTCTTCCATAGCTTAAAACCATTGAACTTCTACTTCTTGTTCTTCTTGTTCTTCTTCTTCTTCTTCTTCTTCTTCTTCTTCTTCTTCTTCTTCTTCTTCTTCTTCTTCTTCTTCTTCTTCTTCTTCTTCCTAATTGTGATTGATGATCTCTTCTTCTCCAAATCAAGATCATATGTCGGGACTTTGGGTTGGTTTCATTCGTCGCGACAACCAAGATATCGAGAAAATCATTGCTAACGACAACATTTTGGATGAATATAAGGTACCTTTCTGACTATGACTGTTATTCGATCCGAACGAACCGGACTCCGTACGTTCATGTTCGTTCATATTTATATTCGAACGAATGAATACGATCATACATGAATCGAACACATTTCAAATACGAATTGTTCGGGTCGCATAACAACTCTATTTCTGACCAACTTTTAGAAACAAAATATCCATCCCTCCTGCCGAAAGAATTGTTGCCCTGCCCTATTTATTGTACAGGAAAATATCATAATTGTGGTCGAAGTTGTTCCTAATAGCATAAGTTCTACGAGATNATTGTAGATTCAAGTCAAAATAGATTCCTAAGATAAAGACCATGTAAAATAAATATCATTATTTATCATCTTGATTAGTGATTTATTAAACATATTTTCTTGTTTGTGATTTAATTGTTAATTAATAAATATATATACTACTTGAGATATGTATATTATTATATTACTAACATATTTTTCAATTTAAAGCAACATAATTTTTCTTCTCTTTCAAGCACCAGTTATATTTAATTCCACTTTTTGCATAAATATTATTTTCTAGAATTCAAGATTTTTAAAACTACAATGTCAATGGAATACACAAAAATACGCAAATAATAAAAACACAATATAACGCTTAAAAGTGCATTCACATATCTCAAATTAATCTAAAACCATTTAGATTGTAATTACTAACTTACATTTACAAATTTATATATTATAAGATAATTATACATAAGACTTACCTTGAATAGTCAAATTATGACTCGTATTTGAATGTTCTCAAGTGTTATCATCGGGGAAAAACCTTGAGAACCAAAAATTTTGTACGACATATCCATTATGTAAAATAACTTGTAAACCTCTAAAATCAAATGTACCAAAAAATACTAATCGATGATTGATTCTATAAATTGTATGATGTAACCTTCCGTATATATAAACATAAAACAATTATTTGTCACCGTTTTTTAAAATAAATTTGTTAGTGGATGAGAGCCAAATTTAAAAAAGTGATGTGTGTTTTATATTATAAAAATATAATGTCACTCTTTTCATTAAACATTAAATTTTATAAAAGTGACTTGTGTTTTTATATACCAGACCAATGGTATATTGGTTGGTATGGAAAAAATCATGCATCATCATTATTTTGATTGCTACCGGGTTTTCGGGTTTGAGCTTTGTTTTTTCTGGTTTGACCCAAAAAAAAAATTGGTACTATACGGTATACCGGTCATACTAGTCTGGAATTGAACTCTAAATCGCTATAAAAACATTAATTTCATATGTTAAAAGATACTTGACTTTTTAAAATTTGTAGAGCTCATAAAGAGCATGCGGTTCCGATATATTAGAATAATTTTGGATTCATGAGTAGGTTCTCTTTTCTTCCATAGCTTAAAACAACTTAACTTCTTCTTCCTAATTGTGATTGATGATCTCTTCTTCTCCAGGTCAAGATCATATTTCTGGACTTTGGGTTAGTTTGCATTTGTCACGACAACCAAGGTATCAACAAAATCATCATTAACGTCAACATTTTGGATGAATATAAGGTACTTTATGATTAGGGTTGTTATTCAATCCGAACGAATCAAATTCCCTATGTTCATATTTATATTCGAACGAACGAATACGATCATATATGAATCGAACACATTTCAAATACGAATTGTTCGGGTCGCATAACAACTCTATTTCTGACCAACTTTTAGAAACAAAATATCCATCCCTCCTGCAGAAAGAATTGTTGCCCTGCCCTATTTATTGTACAGGAAAATATCATAATTGTGGTCGAAGTTGTTCCTAATAGCATAAGTTCTACGAGATTAAGGCATAACTGCGTTTCCATAGCCTGAACTTGTGATATCTGTTGAAGGTGAAAATTGTTGGTTTTATATTCTTACAGGGACTGCATAGCAAGAGGTTTAAGTATAAAATACTTAACAACAGACGAGGTTATTGATTACATTTACCAAAACAAACTCTACATAAATGAAGAGGATCATCTGGAAATGTGAGTAATATTTAAGAGATTTATGAAGGAATCTGAATTAGATACTTGGAGTTTGGACAATGTTTTCCTCTCCATGCGTTAGTATGTGATTTGAGAAATTGAGAAAATTACAAGGATAATCCCGAATTTGTAAAGACCGTATCATCATAGTTTATGCACAAAGTACTCAAAATTGATATAATTAGTGTCGTTTACCCTTAAATGGTAATGATCATGTTCTTTAATTTGAATAATTATGTAGTTTCTAAATTGTTTATATTTAGGCTTAAAGTATTATTATTGTTTTGGAATTTTACACAATTGATCATCTCTTTATACATGTAGAAAAAGATCCATGTTCTTTGGTTTATGATATTTGACTTATGAAGATGCTAAATAATTTAAAATGATCCTCACATATTATTTTATTTATTCATTTTTGTTGTGGATCTTTAATTATTTCAAATTCGATGTGAGACATTTAAATATTGTTGGGTCGCTGTGAATTTTGTTGACATAAAAAATGATGTTGAAATATTGAAGTTTTTGCATTATGTCCAAATTAATGATATTATTATTTGTGTGTAGACTGTAGAGAAATACCTTCACAACCCGTTCGTAGTTAAGATATACGTTACCAAACAAACCCTAAGAACAAAAAACAAGACTGGTGACTATTGACTAAAACTCCAACGTTTTGCCATGTATTATAAGAATACAAACATGGGCTGAATAAATGTTAGGCCCAATTGAAGGCCCATATAATGAAATCTTTTGTTTCCATAAAATATATTAAACGAAGTTATATTTTAAAACAGAAACTAAAGTTGAAGCCTTGAAGGTAGCTATGGAGAATTCATTCGCGAGCGCATCGGCGATTAGTGATCAGCGGCAAAAGACTGAGCATTACAAGCAGATTCTTACGACCGTTCTGTTCTCTAACGATGTCGTTCGAGCCAAGCAGTTCATGGATCATGGTTCCCGTTTTATTGCTGCTCGTTTTTATAAGAAATATAATTGGGTTTGATTATGTGTTTCTTACGGTATCTTTCCGCGTTGTAACTGTTCAGTACTTTCAGAAGATGTACCCCTTGTAGTGTCTAGGCAGCTTCTGCAGACGTTTGCTCAAGAGCTTGGTAGTTTGGAACCCGAGTTTCAGAAAGAAATTGCGCATTACACCCTTAGTCAAATTCAACATCATATGATTTCCTTTGAGGAACAGGTTGGATTTTCTTTCATTTAATTGTGGCAAGTGTACGTGCTGTTTATCGATGGTAGGCTTTATTAGAAAATTGATGTATTTTTTATGTGATATTTATGAAAATATTAGTAGGCAGATGCACTATGAAATTTCTTGTGAAGTTCCCATAACTTAAAAGTAACATAGGAAACTTTTCTACACTATGGGGATAGCTAGCTTGAATTAAGTATTTATTTTATGATGATGAAGTTAGTGTTGCAAGATTAATTGTACACTAATTCTTATATGTTAATTATTCTTGCATCACTTCAGGTGCTGATAATAAGAGAGAAGCTTGCGGAGTTGTATGAATCAGAACGACAATGGTCCAAAGCTGCACAAATTCTTAGTGGCATTGATTTGGATTCTGGAATTAGGTCTACCAGATGAATTTTCTAATGAACTTCGTTCAGTTGATATTTTGTGGGGTGCAGTTTTTCTCCATTATTGACACTAATTCTTATTTGGATTTTGTGACAGAATGATCGATGATACATTCAGGCTTTCAAAGTGTGTAAAAATTGCGCGTCTTTACCTAGAGGTAGATGCTTTGCTGGAATTATTTTCTGTACCAAAAACAAGGAAAGAAATGGAGCCTCTGATTTTCAGATTATAATTATGTAGGGTATTCAGCTGAATGATGATGACCTTGTGGCTAACTAAAATAATATTTATGTGCTTTTTTCTTTTGAACTGTATAATTCTAGGATGATGATGCGGTCAATGCTGAGGCTTTTATAAATAAAGCTTCCTTTTTGGTTAGCAGTAGTCAGCACGAAGTGTTGAATTTACAATATAAGGTATTTTCCCCAGTTTTCTAAGTTTTGGAAGCCCAAAATTCTGTTGATAGAGTTTAGTTTTATCCTTTCTCTCAGGTTTGTTATGCTAGGATATTAGACCTGAAGCAGAAATTCCTAGAAGCTGCTTTGCGTTATTACGACATTTCCCAAATTGAAAAGCGACATATTGGTGATGAGTATGTACAATCTGCTATTGTGGTTTATTATACTTTTGCGGCATTCCTTTTTGTTATTCAAATATTGTTGTTCTAAAATACTCCTTTGTGCAGACTTCAATTTGCAATCAGTTGACATTTCAGTCCTTCATTTATATTTTACTCAACTGATATCCTTTCCGTTTCTCTAGCACTATCGGATTTTCAAATTATTATTACCTATCGTTTATGATGTTCATCTTGATATTTTTGATTCTACATGAACCAAACGAACTCTTTCTCTTACTCATTTAAATTGGCTTGATTATTATAAAATATTTTCAAGTAAACTAGTTAATTTTTTCTATTGTAGAGAAATTGATGAAGACGCACTTGAACAGGCCCTTGTTACAGCTGTTACATGTACAATATTGGCTGCTGCAGGTCCTCAACGCTCTCGTGTATTAGCTACCCTTTACAAGGTAGCAGAAGTTTCTTATTCTTTCTATGTTGATTTGGTTTGAATTTGCAACTTAGTAATTTCCATCTTACACAGGACGAACGCTGCTCTAAGCTCAAATTTTATCCAATCTTGCAGAAGGTAATTTCTCAAACACCTGATTTGAGAAATTCTAAGTCCTGAGATTAGTCCTAACAGGTTTATTTGGAGAGAATCTTGAGAAAACCAGAAATTGATGCTTTTGCCGAGGAGTTGAAGCCCCATCAGGTTTTCCATCAACATTTTTTCTCGTTTTTTTCATTGCCATTTCTTATTATCTATGTTGAAATTTTGACAGAAAGCCCTTTTGCCCGATAATTTTACGGTTCTTGATCGTGCAATGATTGAGCATAACCTCCTCAGTGCCAGTAAACTTTATACGAATATTAGGTTCCTTTATAATCATGTTTAATTTACCTTCATCTTTCTTATGTAACATCTGTTTCCTTAAATCTGAATGGATTTCAATTTTTTGTACAGCTTTGATGAACTGGGAACATTACTGGGTGTTGCTCCTCAAAAGGTATTGTTTCACTTTTGAAGTAGCAATATACTTTCGTGCTTACGAGTAAATGAGGATATGAACTCTAATTTTTTCAATAGCAAATTATTAGTTCCGTTCTTATAAATTGGATATATTTTGTTAGTGATTATATCTAGTGTTTAAGGCTTGATTAATGTTGTTAAATTCGTTTCCTGCTGATCTATAGTTTTTTATATACGCTCCAGATATCAATTAAACCTTCGAGTCTAGAAATTCATTTCGGCCAATTGAACCTTCTCGATCTGTTCCTTTTTAAGAACCAAGTATATATGTATGTTATAGTAGCTAAAGCCATTGGAATGTATATTTTATACATTGGGAAAACGTTTGGTTATTAATAAACCAGAATCATAACTGTTTAGGGGCTTTTAAGTATTCATTTTTCACCATGTATAAAAGAGGTTTTCAAATCACATCACCTTGTATTCCGAGTTTTTCGTATATAAATGTTTTCATTTCACTGGGAAGTTTCATTTTGTTCATAAAATATGGAATTTAAGGAATCATTGAGTGATACTGAAAAATATTTACATTTGCAGGCTGAGAAAGTAGCCTCGAGAATGATCTGCGAAGATAGGATGAGGGGCTCAATTGATCAGGTATCTAAAAGCACTTCTACTGTTCCATATCCGTGGTTCTCAATACCCGTAATTTCTGTTTATCTGCATCTTTTACGAAATTCTGTGATGGTGATTTTATGCATGAATTCAACAGTTGTGCCTGTTTTTTTCCGAAAAATTGCGCACTACATAACTCAATTCTTTTGCCATTTGAGGTATAATTTCTATAAATGTAGTCAGCAATCAAATATGAGACATTTTACCAGGTCGAAGCTGTCATCCATTTCGAGGACGATACCGAAGAATTACAGCAATGGGATCAACAGGTCCACATATCATACATCACCTGCACCATTTAAAACCTCATTGTTCTTTTCAAATTTGTTTCACTAAGCGGCCAATAATATTTGCTCCTTTTTGTCCTTGTGAAGATCTTTGGATTGTGTCAAGCGCTCAACGAAATACTAGACGGTATGGCGAAAAAGGGTCTTCCAATTTCTACCTAAAGCCAGACAGCTAACATGCTACCCGGGAGCACAGTATTTGTATTTCTTGCTTGTTTTGCTCCCATTTGGTTCATAAGGTTAGTCCCCTGATTTCATTGCTTTTCGGGTTTGCAGTCAGAAATATGTCTTGTTATTACAATGGGAACATTGAGTTGTCTTTGTCAGAATCTTGTTTCTTAATGATCAAGTGCTAAAGAATAGATGTGCCCATTTTACATTTAAATCAAGTCGTATTTGGTGAACCATAGGAGTTATTTCAAAATTAAATACCATTTAACTTGCTTAATCTAAAACTATACAAAGTTGGTTTATAAAATCCCACATATATTTAATGTTCTAAAGTTTGTATGATATGATAAAGTTCATTAATTTTGTCAAATCTAATCCACGAAATTTTTTGAAGTAAAACTAGTCTTCCAAGTTTTGATTTTTTTGTAAAATTAATCTTTATACTTCGTAAATTTTGGTAAATCTAATCTTCAAAGTTAAATATGTTTGATAAAATTTGTCCATAAATTTTGAGGATTAATTTTCCAATGTAGAATTTTTCAAATTTTGGAAATGCTGGGGATTGTTTCTATCAAACAATCAAATTATAGGATTAGAGATGATAAATTAAATTTGCTAAATTCACAAAACTTTGGGATCATTATTTTATTGTTTTTTTAAACAAATTCAAAATTTTGCAACCCTCATTTTTAGCTTTATTATGTAATAAAATTTAATATCAGTAACCACAATAAAAATATTGATCAATGAATGCTTATAATTTGAAAATATTTGTATTTTTTGTAATACTTTAATCTACAAAATATATGCAACAGGTTTTCAAAAATTAAAATAAAATAATAGATTAGGTGTAACAATCACAACACCTAATAAAAATACTATATTGAAATATGTATTAAGCTATGTTTTTAAACCGCGGTTGAACCGGTTCGACCGTGAACTGCGTATTTCACGGTTCGATTCGAATTGACCTACTCTAGTTTTGTTTTTTTATTTTTGAACTGATACGATAATTTAATATTATTTTATTATGTTTTTCAATATCTTTTCTTTATTTCAATTTTAATTTTACAAATATTCGTAATATATAAAATAATTTTAATTATTTCTTACAAAATTCTTATGAATTTGTTTCATTTTTTATATATTGATGAAATTTTATCTTATATTTACTTTATGTAATAACACAATAATTTATTAATCTTATGAAAAATTATGGTATAATTAAATCATTTGAAAGTTTAGTTCTTAGTGAACCAGACATTTTTCATCGATCAATTTAAAAACATTGGTATCAAATATAAACTATTATTTGAATTTTGTCTTAAGGCAGGTGTGGATGACTCAAAGTCAACGGATAATTCAATCCAACGGCTAATATTTCTCCGATCACAAACTCCTGGCAAAATAGTATTCTTATAACCGGTCAACCCTCACTCCAGTCCCATCCCAACAATGGATCTAGCGCTTCTCTTCTTCTTGCTTTCCCCGTTCTTCTTCATCGCTTGCTATTTCCTTTACAAAACTGTATGGCTTCCTCTCAAAATTCAGAAACACTTCGAGAAGCAGGGAGTAAAAGGTCCCCCTTACCGTCCGATCTTCGGTAACTCAGCGGCGGTACGGCGACAAATGATGCAAGCGGCGGAGGAGACTCCGATCTCCAGTATTTCTCACGATATAGTGCACCGCGTGGTTCCGCATTACTACCGGTGGTCAATCGTTTATGGGAAGAAATTTCTCTACTGGTTCGGACCTAAGCCAAGATTAGCAATTGGTGAAGCGGATTTGATTAAGGAGATTATGTTGAATTCCGGCGACCGGATTGGGAAAATTAGGTTAAATCCATCGACGAAATCTCTGTTTGGCGATGGGCTTGTTGGTCTGGAAGGCGAAAAATGGGCAATTCATCGGAGGATTACTAGCCAAGCTTTTAATTTGGAGCAAATCAAGGTGTGAGCTTTTTGCATATTATTTTTCCACTGAAATCTTTTAATTTACTACATGTACTCCTATTTTGATCCATATTTTTACTTCGTTGGTACACAAGTATTTTGACCTATAATGTTTGGTATTGGGTTTTATGATCGAATCCTGGTTTATTCGTGTTCGATTGTAAAAAAATAATAAAATATTATTATTTTTTAAAAAAATTAAAAAAACAAAATTTTGCCCATTTCTATACTAACGATACAGATCGTTATGAAAGCATTGATTTTGATTATATACTACTATGGGTGCAAAGGAACTAAATTGAACAGAATCGAACATGAATGATTTTAAGGTTCGAGTTCGGACTAAAATATATCAATTTTTGTTAGTTCGATTTGAGTTCAAAAACTATAGAAATTAATGATTTGGTTTCTGGTTCAATTGATATTTGATTTTGACTTGGAGTTCGAATTGCTTAAAATATTATATTTATAATATTATTGGTTATCGAACAAGTTATAAAATGTCGAGGCATAGCTCATTAGGAATTCGAACTCAATTGGTTTCGAAAAATTCAAGTTTGAACTCAGGGGTTCGGTTTGTTTGCACCTATAAGTAGATGTAAAAAATTTATAACTGGAGTTCAATGCAAATAGCACCTAATTTTCTCTACTAAGCCTAGCCCTTCATAATAAGATAGTTATATCGGTTATAAGGCCGTACGGATCGAATTCTCGGTAGTATCGGTGTACAACCATGATCGGTAATTACTCGTATGATTGGTATGATTACTTTGCTTTTGATTGCCAACTTAAAATTGGAGTTTTTAACAGAGCTGGATTCCTGAAATAGTAGCAAGCACAAAATGCTCACTAAGCAAATGGGAACAAAAAAGAGAAGACAAAAGTGAATTCGAGATTGATGTTCACAAACAACTTCATCACCTCTCTGCAGATATTATCTCCCGAACCGCATTCGGTAGTAGTTTCGAGGAAGGCAAACGAATATTCGAACTACAAGAACAACAAGCTCGACTTGTCTTGCTTGCTCTTCGAAGCGTATACATACCGGGGTTCAGGTACCTCGTTTTTCTTCTCTTTATGTCTTATTCTTACAATACTTATGTTACTTCTTTATTTGAAGGTTTATACCTACAAAGAAAAACAAAATGAGATGGAAATTAGATCGAGAAACTCGTGAATCTATTCGATCTTTGATCAATAAAAGCAGTAAAAGCGGAGAAACCCGAAAATCGCTACTCGCATTGCTCATGTCTCCGTATAAGAACGATGATGGCGTTATTGAGAGATTGAGTTCGGAGGAGATAATCGATGAATGCAAGACGTTTTACTTTGCTGGAAAAGAAACTACTGCTAATCTATTAACTTGGGCTCTTGTTCTTTTAGCAAATCATCAAGAGTGGCAAAATAAAGCAAGAGATGAAGTTCTTTCTGTTTTTTCAGACAATGATGATCCAACTCCTGACAAGTTACCTCACCTTAAACTTGTAAGTTTGCATCTTTAACTAGCTTTTTTTACCGTTCAATATATAAAACTAGAAATATCATATACTTTATAAGATGAATGATATCACAAGTAATTGGTTTGATCTAATATTTTTCAATGCTTTTATACTAATTTATAATTTTGTATCGGTTCAGATTGGTATGACCTACGGTTGGTATACCAAACGGTATACATGGTGGTACAAAATTTGATTTTTTAAAAAATATTTAAAAAATTTAAAAATAATATTATTTAATTATATTTTTAGGGTCAGACTCGAAAAAACCTGAAATTTGACACTAAGGTGGTATCGAAAAAATACCGGTACTGCTTGATATTTGATGTACCGGTTGATATTCCGACGGTATATCGTTCGGTATAAAAATATTGATATTTTCAATGTTTTGTTTATAGATTGTCTGCACGGAAACTCTCATGTCTCATTGTATTCTTAAATTTCTACATGGTATCGGAGTCTGAGAGTGATTTTTGGGTTGGTCTATACCGGTATAGATAAAAAACTATTGGTGAAAACTATGTTGGACTTAGGTGACAAATATAGATCTACCAATGATTTGAGTACTACCGGATCTATTGAAGTAGGTTTGAACCGAAGCAATATTAGTTCAACTTGATGGAAGTGCTAAAGTTAAGTATTCGAATATAAAACTAGAAATGTTATAATTTATAAGATATGTGATATCATAAATAATTAATTTGATCTAGTATTTTCAATGTAATTTACTCTCATATGCGACCAATTAGCCTTCAATTTCTACATTTTGCAATGTAGCAGCTAGTTTTTGTATGGTTTCAGGTTATTTCTGAATGAGCTTTCAAAAAAGTTCGAAAAGGCTCATGTAACACTCTGTTTAGGGATATTTATAAGTGCTCTTAGCTTAGCTTAGATGTGACTAAATATTATGTGTTATGCAGATAGGAATGATAATCAACGAGACACTTCGTCTCTACCCTCCGGCAGTCGCACTAATGAGAGAAACGACAAAAAAGACGACGTTAAAAGGCATTGATATACCAGCCGAAACGCAGCTATACATAGCGATGACTGGCGTTCATCATGATCCCGGGATATGGGGAGACGATGTGAACGAATTCAATCCTATGAGATTCAGCCAAACAGGGAGACATTTAGCTTCATTCTTCCCTTTTGGATTAGGCTCGAGGATATGTGTTGGTCAGAACTTTGCCATCGTCGAAGCTAAGATCGTCATTGTAATGATTCTTCGACGATATTATCTTTCGGTTTCTCCGATGTATGTACATGCTCCTATGCAGATGATGACTTTACAACCACAACATGGAGCTCAGCTTCTCTTTAGCGCCATTTGAACCATTTGAGATTGCATTTTGGGGATAATGTAACTCAAGTTTAATAAATTAGGTAAATAAATTAACAAATGAACGTGTGAGATTTTTCAATGTTTTATTCAAAATTTTCATCTTATAATAATTGAGTGGTGTTTAAGTATTCCCCAAATTTAAAAATTGTGTAAAGACGGTACCTTAAATCTTGTAAATTGTATGCAAAGTCTATGAAGTTGATATAATACATGTATAGATCTTTTAATTTTTTAAAGTTATAAACACATGCTCTCAAAGTTAAAAATTATGTGGTTTGCCTCTAAAGTTCCAGAATTGTTTAAATTTGATTATAACACTTGTTAATATTTTAAATGCATCTATAGTATATATTAGATCCCTTAACCTTAAAAGATGTAATGATTATGTGTGTCTAAACTTTGAAAAAACTTAAAAATCACACATAAATTGTCATAACCACTTACACAAAAAAGACGCAAACTGCTATTATTCATTATAGAGTCATTCTTAAACAAATTTGAAACTTCGTAGCTTCTCATGTAATTTATAAACTTTGGGATCATCGTTTTAACACTATTTTAAAGATTGTGGGTGAAACTTATAAATTTTCTCTTTAATTATTATTGAATCCTCATTAATATAATACATTTTAACCAGATTTTGGCTCTAGCTTTAGTTGGAATGCTGGTCTAATAGTGTTATATAATATATATTGTATTTAAAAGATTATTGTTATTATTATATAATAATGGTGATGTTTGAAACCCAGTCCACCGCTCGGTGCGGTGAATGTACCGTAGTTGTATTCTACTTTTACCAAACATCATTAATAACTACGTTCGTGTGACCGCAGAAAACAGCGGTGAGTTCACAGCTGAGTTAACTCAACAGCCACCAGAACGCACCTGCCAAATATCAATTTTACCCTTGATAAATTATAGTTTATTTTTATAAAAAAATAATTTTGATCAATAACTTCTTATATTCTATCAATTACGTGTTCAAACTATAAAAATATATATAACAATTTAAAAATGTAGTTTTAAAATAACGAATTTATCATAAAATAATATGAAATATAATTTTTAAGTTATAAACAATTATTTAAAAATAATGGCAAAAAAGTCATTTTATGACATCACGATCACTACACCGTTGTTTAAAAATCAGTTTTTGAAAATTACGATCAGTTCACCTCACAACACAGTACAGTCATCTCATCTCACCGTTATTTGCCAAACATTGTTCCAAACGTACTCAATAACTAAAAGACATTTTCTCATTCTCTTCATAGTTTATTCTTTTGGAATACTTGTATGACCGATCCTCTTGGCATGATTATAGACTAGAATGGGTTTAAGTTTAAATTCATTTATAAATAGATTGGGTAATGTCCTTAAACTTTGTGTTATTATTTGTTTGAAAGTTTGATTCCTGAAAATAATAATAAATTTGTAAAGCAAAAAAATAAAATATGTGATCCTATATTTATTATTATATAAAAAAAGTATTATTTAACTTATTCTATATTAAAATTCTAATACAATTTCAATGAAGGATCAATGAACCGTTACCCAATTCACAAATCTTGGAAATAATCATTTGTTAAAGAAACAAATTTCAAACACTAATCACTCCTATGAAAAAAAGGAAACAAAAATAAAAATGAATGAATCAATCTTTTGGCCAATATATATTTTCTGAAAAATCATCAAACAACTCTTTATAATCTAAATTTTCACATTCTTCAAGCGGCTTAAAGAAGAGATAAATACGCGAACCGTCGACGACTCTGATCTCATTAAGCAAAACTTCATCTTCATTCATCAATGGCCGCCGATCTTCATCGCCGAGTATCATAATCATCCTTTCGATTGGAAGATTCTTTTGCTTTCCGATCAACATTTTCAGATCTTTCACCGTCGCGTTTTCTTCCACTTGGACGAAAAACAAACATCCGGTTAGTATCTCAACTGCAACCTCCATTTCCTGAATTTGAATTCTATTCTTCACCTTTAATGTATCTGTTCACGTAATTTGGGGGGTTTCAGTTTTAGAGAGATGAAAGGAAGAAGAAGAGACCATTCATAATGCATTTTCACTTGTTAGTTTCCTAAAAATCATGAGATGTGTTATTTAAAAATATATTTAAACTTTTATATAATTGGATTCCAATTATAAAATATAATTGTATGGTTATTGCACTATTCCAAAATTAAAATATGGAAAACCATATTTATATGAATATTTCATTTTATTATAAACTAACTTTTATATTTCTATAATTTTGTAATAAATTATTTAAATATTATTATAATAATTAAAAATAGTATCACGAAAATATAAACTCATATTATAGTTCTGTTATTTATTAATGTTCGATAATTTAATCTTTAGAATAAACTTTTGAGGAATTGTTTACATTTTGCACTCAAATAAAGTAGAAAAAACAACACACAAATGGAATTTAAAGGTCAAATTAGTTTAGGGTGTTTAAATTCTATAGTATATTAGAATTTAATTAATGCAATTTAAATATATTCAATATTTAACAATTGATTGATTGTCTTTTATAATTAGAGAAATTGAAATAATTTATTAAGTAAAATGAAAAAAATGTTCATTCTAAAAAATAATAAGTTCATATAAAACTGATATATTAAAATGATTGTAGTATAATTATATATGTTTATAATGTTTTCAATATAAAATAAAATGGATTATTGTCAATTAAATATAGATGTTGGTTAAAGTTGGATAATACCAACTTACCAGCTATCACATGACACGTGGTGGTGACTGGTTAATAAAACAAATAAGTTTGTTGCCAATAAAGATAAAAGCAGTGAGGTTGACTGTTTGATGAAGTTGTTTGCCGATTAACTTCCCGGCGAAATGGAGTATCCCGATGGGCATCGCCACCACCGCCGCTACGACGGCCATAGACGAGAAGAAGAAGACTATCCACCTCCAGCTCCATTTCACAACGAGTATGAAGCCCCGACTCCTCCTTTCTACGGCGGTCCCGAGCCTCCACCACCGTTTTACGGCAGACCTGAGCCCCCGCCACCGTTTTACGGCCGACCTGAGCCTCCTCCGCCGTTTTACGGTGAAATCGATCACCCGCCGCCTCAATCGTATCATACATCACACTATGGGGGAGATCCTGAATCGTATCCTCATCCGCCACCACAGCACTTCTCAAATTACTCTTCTCAACCACCTGAGGCGGTACAAGAGGCACATCATCACTTTCATATGCCTCAATTCCCGTCGGTAATTGGACACCACGGTGACGAGAAGAAAGATCAACTGGCAGAGAAACCCTCTGTAAAGATGTACACCAAGGCGGAGACAAATTACTCGCTGACGATTCGCGATGGGAAGGTCATTCTTGCACCGTCGGATCCATCGGATCCTTTCCAGGTAGATCTGATCAACCAATCAGATTTGAGATAATTGATATATCAAATACCAAGTTTTGGAGACCTTAAGTACTTAGCTTTTTTTGACATTTTCATTCATGTTACCATTCTTATACATATTGTGTTTTTTTGCATTTCTTTGGATTGAATAGAACCTTCTAAAGGTAAATTTTTGTTTCAGAAATGGATAAAAGATCAGAAGTTCAGCACCAGAGTGAAGGATGAAGAAGGTTTCCCAAGTTTTGCTTTGGTCAACAAAGAAACTGGACTGGCCATGAAGCACTCCATTGGAGCAACTCATCCTGTATTTTTCCAACCCCCTTTAACTTACAATCAAAGATTATGATTTTCCTGCATTTTTCTCTAAATTATGTTGTGTAAAATCAAGAAATGGTGTCAACAATGGGCAAGACACAAATTTGATCTTCATAGTTTCATGGTTTTGAAAATTTTGGTCCTAAAAGTTCTATGATTGTGACATTTTGATCCTCAAAGTATGAATATACCAAAACCATTCTCACCATTCTACATACTTTCTAAGGTNCTATGAGATTCAGCCAAACAGGGAGACATTTAGCTTCATTCTTCCCTTTTGGATTAGGCTCGAGGATATGTGTTGGTCAGAACTTTGCCATCGTCGAGGCTAAGATCGTCATTGCGATGATTCTTCGACGATATTATCTTTCGGTTTCTCCGATGTATGTACATGCTCCTACGCAGATGATGACTTTACAACCACAACATGGAGCTCAGCTTCTCTTTAGCGCCATTTGAACCATTTGAGATTGCATTGTGGGGATAATGCAACTCTAGTTTAATAAATTATGTAAATAAATTAACAAATGAACGTGTGAGATTTTTCAATGTTTTATTCAAAATTTTCATCTTATAATAATTGAGTGGTGTTTAAGTATTCCCAGAATTTTAAAATTGTGTAAAGATGGTACCTCAAATCTTGTAAATTGTATTAAAAGTCTATGAAGTTGATATAATGTATGTATAGATCCTTCAATTTTTTAAAGTTATAAACACATACTCTCAAAGTTAATAATTATGTGGTTTGACCATAAAGTTCCAGAATTGTTTAAATTTGATTATAACACTTGTTAATATTTTAAATGCATATATAGTATATATTAGATCTCTTAACCTTAAAAGATGTAATGATTAGATTTTCTGTAACGGCGGAAATGGATGTATTTCCATACTGCCATTTCCGCCGCTTTGGACGCCACGTCGGCGCCTAACAATACATGGGCGCCGATGTTCTTCCGTCATTATATGTTATTCATGTTCTTCCAGAAATGAATATTTTTAAAAAAAAAAAATTTTAAAATTTTTAAATTTAATGAATAATTGTTTATATATTATTTATAATATATAATTGTTTATAAATATTATATATATTTAGATTATTAATTTAGTTTAATATTTTAAATATATAATTTATTTTAAATTTAATAATTTTAAAATAGAAAATAATAAAAACGAAGTACGAACTAAAAAACGAAATACATCGAATCAAATAAAACACACCGATACAAATTCATAACTAAGGATTAATATCGAAATTACCTGAATTGTTACCATGTCCGCTATTTCTCGGGTTACTAGCAGAATTTTGAGATCTGCCACTGCTATTAATCGAACTACGTGCGATGAACTTGTGAAAAGTATTCTCGAATAATAGTCTCTGTGCATGATTTAACTTATCAGGATCGGTATTCATTAGTCTTACACTTATGTCTAGCTCATATAGCTTGTTGAATTCGTCGAAACGTTTGTTGCTCTCATCAATCTTTCGATCTTTCTCCGCCCTTCGTTCCGCTCTAGATGAATAACCATCGTTCGTCCTAGGTTCTTTCTGTTTTTGTGTTCTTTTAGCAGCATCTCTTCCAATAGGTTGGATTTCCGGTGCCGGATCCGATGGAAGTATGTCGAAGTTTTCACTGGAGCGGTGAGAGCTGCTTCCTTGTTCTTGTTGCCATTTCGGCTCATTTCTCAAGATTCGTCAAACATGTTCGTAAGCGAAATATTTTCCTTCCTTTGTTCGAAAAGCAACAAGTTCCTCTTTGAAATAGTCATGTTCGGTATATCCACTTGGATGTTGGGTAGATATACCATCGTAAACTCCACAAAATTCGGAGACGGCTTTGGTGATTTGGCCCCATTTCTTCTGAATGGCTTCTTTGTAACGAGTTTTGCAACTTGGACCTCCATGTGTTGTGTAGAAGTCGGCTATTCGTCCCCAAAAAGAACTACATTTCTCTGAGTCACCGATAATAGGATCTTTAGATGTGTGGAGCCATCCAGCAACCACAAGTTGCTCCTCCTGCATTGTTCACCTTGTGTTCCTACTCTTCTCAGTGTTAGCGACAGGGTTGTCACTGTGTAAGTTATCTAGACCATCTTGAGATGAAAATCCATGCGATTCAACATTTAATCTACGAGACATATTGTTGAAGTTAAGTATGAAGAATGATGAATAAGAGTTGCTTATATAGTTGAGACACTATGTTTAGTCAAATCGAAATTCGAATCTCCGACAACCATGCCGGGATGTGACTAAACATAATTGCGTGTTTCAAGGGCCTTCGATTTTCGCACTATGTTTAGTCAAATCGAAATTCGAATCTCCGACACCCGTGCCGAGATGAGACTAAACACAATTGCGTGTTTCATGGGCCTTCGATTTTCGCACTATGTTTAGTCAAATCGAAATTCAAATCTCCGACACCCATGCCGGGATGTGACTAAACACAATTGCATGTTTCAAGGACCTTCGATTTTCGCACTATGTTTTGTCAAATCGAAATTCGAATCTCCGACACCCATGCCGGGATGTGACTAAACACAATTGCGTGTTTCAAGGGCCTTCGATTTTCGCACTATGTTTTGTCAAATCGAAATTCGAATCTCCGACACCCCTGCCGGGATGTGACTAAACACAATTGCGTGTTTCAAGGGCCTTCGATATTCGCACTATGTTTTGTCAAATCGAAATTCGAATATCCGACACCCCTGCCGGGATGTGACTAGTCATTGCTCGACTTTCTATGTGTATCGTTTTTTGGATCGATTTGATTAGTCATTGCACGACTTTCTACAACATCTCGAGACGCGACATCTTTGCTCTATAAATAACTTTGTTGAAATGTTTGCATAACATAACAATTGAAGATGAATTCTACTAACAACGATCAATCTTGTTTGACAGATTCATTCATCTCCGAAATCCCGCAATTGTACAAACAACTACATGCGTACATGAAATCTTCATCTTCGAGTAGTTCAGATGATTCCGAAGAATCACCCCATCCGAGGCAAAAAAAGAATCATCCTCGACACCACATCGAAAGGGGACATGTGGGGAAGCACAAGACTGATGGCAGATTACTTTTGTCAATACCCGGTGTATTCTGAAGACCAATTTCACCGTCAATTCCGTATGCGCCGTCCACTATTCGAGCGAATTATGACCGCACTCGCTGAATATGATCTTTTTTTCCAAAGAAGAATAGATGCCACTGGACGTACGTCCCTCACGGTTCATCAGAAATGCACCACGACTATACGATGTTTAGCATACGGTTGTGCCGATGAACAAGTAGATGAATATGTTCGATTGGGAGAGAAGACCACATTAGACTGCTTGCGACATTTTGTAAGAGCGGTCCGAGGAGTGTTCGGGGATGAATATCTTCGACGTCCGACTCCTGAAGATATTCAACGGCTGCTTCACTTGGCGGAATATCGTGGTTTCGCTGGAATGTTGGGAAGCATAAATTGTATGCATTGGGAATGGAGAAATTGTCTCGTGGCATGGAGAGGTCAATTCGTTCGTGGAGACAAACGTGTTCCGACATTGATGCTTGAAGCTGTTGCCTCTATGGATACATGGATTTGGCATGCTTTTTTCGGTATGACGGGTTCTAATAATGATTTGAATGTTCTTTGCAGATCACCATTACTACATGAATTGCAAAATGGAACAGCCCCTCAAGTTGAATTCACAGTCAATGGACATCGGTACAATATGGATTATTATCTAGGTGATGGTATATATCCAAATTGACCTCTTTTTGTTAAATCTATTACGCTGCCACAAACTCCACAAGATAAATTATTTGCTATTCACCAAGAAGGAGCAAGAAAAGATGTAGAAAGAGCATTTGGGATATTGCAAGCTCGATGGGGGATTCTCACCCGACCTTCACGTCTTTGGGATCGAGCAACTCTTGGAGATATAATGTATTCATGTATTATATTGCATAATATGATTATCGAAGATGAGAGAGACGACCACACCGCAACTTACAATGCACTTGGAGATTATGATCAACCGGAAGACTCTTCTGAACCGGAACCGATTCAAAGAGGAATTGATCCAAGTTTTCATGCTTATCTTCGTCGTATGATCGATGCTCGTGATCGGAGAACTTGTCATCAATTAAAAAATGATCTTATTGAACATGTATGGAATAAATTTTCTTGATCAATTTTAGGTGTATTTGTAATCTTTTTAAATATGTTTTTAGTTAATTTATTTTAATGATAATGTAATATAATATTCAATTCTATAAAATGTAATATAAAATTTATTAAAATATTGATTTTAAACTGATTTTAAAATATTAAAATTGAAATNGAAGACTGTTATTGTGGCTGATCAGCGTTGGCCTCTGGGCGTGGAAGGAAATAAAAGTGTATTTGTTTGAAGCTTGTCAAAGGAAGTTATTTATTATTGGCTTGAGTAAATTTGCTTGTTTTTTAAACCTTGGAATTTTTCATTAATAAATATATATTTGGAAATCCATTTAATAGTTATATTTATAGTTTTTATTAGCTTTATGAAGCAATTATTTCAATTTTGATATTATAAATTTGATTTATATCTCTCAATTTACATATAGTTTAACTAGTCAAATTGAGAGATCTATTGTTAGGAAATTAAACCCAGAATCAGATCGATAATTCGAGAAAACTCCGGTATCGGATAAAACCCTGGCTACCAATATATATTCACTATTGAATATACACAAGAGAATGAATAGATGTTGTGTTGGTGTGTAGAAACAAAAGAGATTAACACTCCTTTTATAGGCAACGGAAAAGATAAACCTCCCCCAAATCACAATTAGTCTACTACCAATCTATGGTTGGTATGGTCGGTGTTGACCACATGTTATCAAATATATGATCATTGCCTTCATCTAACAATCTCCCATTTGAAATCAATACAATCTTCCTCTAAACTTGCATTCGATCTTACTCTCGGGTAGCACTGCAATATCTTACAATGCTGCCATCGAGGATGACCCTCGATCCAGACCTCTCGAGAGAGGGACTCTTTACATTCGTCTGTCCCTCGAGAGCTCTCACTTCTTGAGCTATTGAGCGAGTCCAGCTAAAGTTATGCACAACTCTAGCTTTGATGTGGTGACCACATTGGTTAGCATATATGCTAGATTCTCCGTTCCTCGCACCTTTAATAACCTTCTTCTTGTTTATCATATCTCGGATATAATGGTACTTCAACTCTATATGCTTTGTTCGCGAGTGAAACACGGGGTTCTTAGCCAAACTGAGTTCACTTTGGCTATCACTATAGAGTGCTCCGCGTCCTTCATCCTTACCGATCTCCTTTAGGACATTTTTTAGCCAAACCATCTCCCGTGTTGCTTATGAGATTGTCACATACTCTGCTTTGGTGGTTGAGAGTGCTACGCATTTTTGCAATCTAGACATCCAACTTACGACAGTACCTCCCATCGTGAATATGTATCCAGAGGTACTCTTTTGAGTATCAAGATCACCGCCAAGATCAGCATCAGTGTATCCCGCGAGCTCAGTATCTCATTTCTTGAAGCACAACTTTATGTTCGATGTCCCTTTCAAGTATCGAATCAGTGACTTAACTGATTCCCAATGCGCATTGCCTGAGTTTGACATGAACATGCTCACAACTCCCATAGCGTAAGCAATGTCTGGTCTTATGCACACCATTGCATACATCAAACTCCCTACTGCAGAAGCGTAAGGGACCCGAGTCATGTGTTCGATCTCCTCAATCGTCTCAGGTTGTTGTGCCTTTGAAAGTTTTATTTGTGCTCCCAAAGGTAAACTCTGAGTTTTCGCATCTCCCACTTGAAATCGATCAACTACTTTCTCGATATACTTTTGTTGTGATAACGAGAGAACCCCATCCTTTCGAATTCTAGTGATTTGCATTCTAAGAATTTTTCTTGCCGGCCCTAAGTCTTTCATCTCGAATGCATCTGATAACTCTTCTTTCAAACGATTGATTTCTTTCATGCTCGATCCAGCAATGAGCATGTCGTCCACATATAACAGCAACAATATATGTGTATCATGACTCCGTCTGATGTAGCAACATGTGTCAGTTTCACATCTCGTGAAACCATGATTCCCCATGAATTCATCGAACTTCTTGTACCATTGTCTCGGAGCTTGTTTTAGACTATATAAGCTCTTTTTCAATTTGCAGACACAATCTTCATTTCCTTGAACTTCAAATCCCTATGGTTGTTTCATGTAAATCTCCTCCTCCAAATCACCATGGAGAAATGCCGTATTTACATCCATTTGTTTAAGGTGTAAATCTTCAGCTGCTACTATGCTGAGCACTACCCGGATTGTCGTCGTCTTTACCACTGGGGAAAAAACCTCACAGTAATTGATACCTTTCTTTTGCAAGAACCCTTTGACGACAAGTCTCGCCTTTTATCTATTTGAACCATCAGCCTCTTCCTTGATTCGATAGACCCACTTGTTTAGTAACACCTTCTTTCCTTTTGGAAGCTCCGACAAAACCCAAGTTTTGTTCTTCTCCAATGATTTCATCTTATCATTCATTGCTTCCTCCCACTTGACCTGCTCTCCAGATTCGATAACCTCACGAAAATCCTCTGGCTCTCCAGCATCAGTCAAAAGTGTATAATACATAGAAAGTGAGTAGAAACTTGGTACTCTTCGTACTCGAGTAGATCTCCTCAATTCCGGCGTCAATTGTTCTGACCAAGTTTCATCATGAGTCTCGACTTCCTCTTCAGATGATGTCTCGGGAAATTCTGCATTATGCTCTTCAACCTCAACCATAGGTTGTGATTTAGTTACCTCAAATTCTCTCACTTCATCGAGCTTTGACCTAAGCTTAATATGTTTGAATAATTGATTTTCATTGAATGTAGCATCACCCGATCTAATTACATTCTTTCCTTCTATCCAAAAGCGATATCCGAAATAGTTAGATCCATAACCAGTGAAGATTCCTCGTTGAGCCTTAGCTTCCAACTTGTCTCGTTTTTCGGGATCAACATGAATATACGAGACACATCCAAATACCTTCAAGTGAGAAAATGATACATTCTTCACAGTCCACCGTTCTTCTGGCAATTTGAAGTCAATTGGGACCGATAGACTTCGATTGATCATATATGTTGCAGTGTTAATTGCATCTGCCCAGAAGGTCTTGGGTAATCCAGCATGAAGCCGCATAGCTCGTGCTCGCTCATTCAATGTGGGGTTCATTCTTTCAGCAACACAATCTATTCAGAATTGTGCGCTCTAGCTTAATCCTGTGATTAGTGCAGAACATCTTGAATTCATTTCCATCATATTATCCACCATTATCTGATTTGAGACACTTGAGTTTCATACATGTCTCATTTTCAACCTCTGCATTCCATTGCTTGAAGACGTCAAACACGTCAGATTTGTGTTTCAAGAAGTATACCAATACCTTCCTGGTTGCATCATTAATAACGGTGGCATAATATTTTGAGCCTCCTAAAGATTCAACCGGAGATTCTCCCCATACGTCAGTATGAACGAGTTCAAGTTTTGATTTCTTTGGTTCTCTTCCGATCTTAGAGAACTTCACTTTGCGCTGTTTTGCGAGAACGCAGTATTCACAAAATCCTACCTCCTTTGGGTTGAATTTAGGTAGTGACCCATTCTTCGACAATATAGTCATTCCTTTTTCACTCATATGCCCGAGTCTATTGTGCCATAATTTGGAGTGCTCAAGTTCACCAGTCGCCTGATCTTCGACTACNAATTTTGTCAAAATTACAAAAGTTTGGGAATTGAATCTGTCATTTTCTCGTCAATAATTATTAAGATAAAATGCCCCTTTTGTTGATATATGTATATGTGTGTGTGTGTGTGTGTGCGTGTTTGTTGAGGCACTTTGCTAGTGCTCATGATATCTTAGGTATTAGAACTTGGTTTTTTGTGCTTCTGCAACTTGAAAAGCAAGAGTGTTTTAGTGATGAAGATGTAAAATTTGGAACAGGTCCAGCTGATCCCTTACAATCCAGATGTGCTTGATGAATCTGTTCTATGGACTGAAAGTAGGGATCTTGGTGATGGGTACAGAGCCATAAGGATGGTGAATAATATTCGACTCAATGTCGATGCTTTCAACGGTGACCAGAATCACGGTGGCGTTCACGATGGTACCACAATTGTCCTCTGGGAATGGAAGAAAGGAGACAATCAGCGTTGGAAGATTGTCCCATATTGTAAGTCTTGAAAATTGCAGTTTGTTTCAGTGTTTGATTTTTGCATTGTTTCAGTGTTCAAATTTGCAATATTTACATTTTTTGGTTATCTAGGACAATATTTGCTGGTCTGCTGGTTTCATTCTCTGTTTTCTGGCATCAATGTTTGTAAGAAGATGGTTCAATCTCGATTTCGTTCCCGTTTCGATTTGCAATTTGATTGTTGATTTGAAATAGTGGTGTAATCTTGCATTATTGTATAATTTGATATGTTTTATGAATATATGCTTGATACCTAGTTGACAAATAGATTTTGATCAGATGTAGAATACAGTGGAAATCTGTTTGTATTTCAAGGATGTTATACTGGTTGGTATATATCGATGATATATCAAAATACGAGTGTAATAATTACAATTGATATTACCGTATAACAGGGTATCACTTCCATACTGAATTTGGGTTTTACGGGACTGAATATTCAAATTTGAATCATATGTGCATCTCCTAAAAGTCATCAATTTTTATATTCAACTAGAAGTTAAGTTGAACATTTTCGATTATTTAAAGCATCACAACTATCTTTGTTTACTCACTATGAGTCTTAGTATTAAAATTTTCTTGAACTTATAATGGTCATGTTTGAACAATCTTGGAGAAATAGAGGTAAGGATTGTGAGACCTCCAAACTATGTTGTGAATTGTGATGTTATCGTGATATAAGTAATTATAAATTTTTTAAAAATGTTTTTAAAACAACAATATAGTGATAATGATTTCATGAAATGTTATTCTACTTTTACTTTTAACTAATTATATTTCACTTGTAAATTATGTTTTATATTATTAATTTATGATAAATTCGTTATTTCGAAAACAAACTTTTTAATTGTTATATTCATTTTTATAATTTGACATTTTATATTTTTTTGGATTTTTTTGAATATCTAATAAGGGGTAAAAAATGAAATCATTGACATGATTGTATTGACGATTTCACCATGATTCTCAACATAGCCAATATTACAAAAATGAAAGATTTGATTTAAAAAAAATAAAGGATGAAAATTAATTTTATAAAATGAAGTTAATTAAATTTTCTTTAAAAATCAAATTTAAGTATCATCATGTCAGATATTAAACTAAGTAATGTATATTAAAAAATATCATGTTTAATGAATTATCATAATCTATAAAACAGATAAAAAATTATACTGAATTCCCCTACTCAATTAAATCTTATTCTCCTTCTATATATCTCTTCTGCGAAGAATACACCAATCTTCGGTTCTTTGAATCCCGATCAAAAGAGAACGCACAATGTGGTTCAGTTCACCCCATTAGTTTCCTTTTCTTAGGATCCACAGCAGAAGTCATTCTACAGAGAACGAATAGTGATGACGAGGAAAGAAACAACGCCCCTGCAACCAAAGCGAGATCGAAACCGGTCGTTACAGGCACCGTCTTGAACTTTTCCAGCAGTTGAACCTGAAGAATCATCAAAACCGCATGCCCAACTCTTGATTTTGCTTCAACATCACTTTCCTTATGAGAAGAGGCTCTTTGAGTTTCTGGTCCCATAAACATTACATGTAAAGCCATTCCAAAAGTCATCATTGCTGTTCCCAATAGAAACATATCTGCCAACAAAAATAAACACTTTTTATCCATTTTTCAAATGAGTAATTTACTATGAAAAAATTGCAAAAAAGGGGCCAAAATGATCACTATGGAAAGAACAATAAAAATTCAGGATTTAATGGATCGAGAGAATGTTTGTATAATCCAATCTATAAAAAAGTGAATCACATTGAAAATATTAGATCAAACTAATTACTTATTTTATCACCCCTTATAAACTAGAATTATTCCAGTTTCTGAACCGATTAGGGACAATATTCAACACTTCCCCTCAAGTCAAATTGGACTTGGTCCGGTTTAGACTTATTTTAATATTCGGCAGTGTTCTAATCATAGATCGATCTATTGTCGCCTAATCCAATGGTTTTCTACTGAATTTTTCTGTCTAAACCCGTACTAACCAACCCGAAACCCACCCTACAACTCTGATACTATATAGAAATTCAGAATTCAATTGGTCGAGAGAGTGTCCGTGTAACCCAATCCAAAAAGAAGTGAATCACTTTAAAAAGACTAATTCAAGCCAATTACTCATAATATCACATCCCTTATAAACTAAAATTATTCTAGTTCACAACCGATGTGNATTGTCCTTTGGGAATGGAAGAAAGGAGACAATCAGCGTTGGAAGATTGTCCCATATTGTAAGTCTTCAAAATTGCAGTTTGTTTCAGTGTTTGATTTTTGCATTGTTTCAGTGTTCAAATTTGCAATATTTACATTTTTTGGTTATCTAGGACAATATTTGCTGGTCTGCTGGTTTCATTCTCTGTTGTCTGGCATCAATGTTTGTAAGAAGATGGTTCAATCTCGATTTCGTTCCCGTTTCGATTTGCAATTTGATTGTTGATTTGAAATTGTGGTGTAATCTTGCATTATTGTATAATTTGATATGTTTTATGAATATATGCTTGATACCTAGTTGACAATTAGATTTTGATCAGATGTAGAATACAGTGGAAATCTGTTTGTATTTCAAGGATATTATATTGGTTGGTATATATCGATGATATATCAAAATACGAGTGTAATGATCACAATTGATATTACCTGTATAACAGGGTATCACTTCCATACTGAATTTGGGTTTTACGGGACTGAATATTCAAATTTGAATCATATGTGCATCTCCTAAAAGTCATCAATTTTTATATTCAACTAGAAGTTAAGTTGAACATTTTCGATTATTTAAAGCATCACAACTATCTTTGTTCACTCACTATGAGTCTTAGTATTAAATTTCCTTTAACTTATAATGGTCATGTTTGAACAATCTTGGAGAAATAGCGGGAAGGACTGTGAGACCTCTGTACTATGTTGTGAATTGTAATGTTATCATGGTATAAATAATTGTAAATTTTTAAAAAATATTTTTAAAACAACAATATAGTGATAGTGATTTCATGAAATGTTATTCTATTTTTAATTAATTATATTCACTTGTAAGTTATGTTTTATATTATTAATTTATGATAAACTCGTTATTTCGAAAACAAATTTTTTAATTGTTATATTCATTTTTATAATTTGACATTTTATATTTTTTGGGATTTTTTTGAATATCTAATAAGGGGTAAAAAATGAAATCATTGACATGATTGTATTGACGATTTCACCATGATTCTCAACATAGCCAATATTACAAAAATGAAAGATTTGATTTTAAAAAAAATAAAGGATGAAAATTAATTTTATAAAATGAAGTATTAAATTTTCTTTAAAAATCAAATTTAAGTATCATCATGTCAGATATTAAACTAAGTAATGTATATTAAAAAATATCATGTTTAATGAATTATCATAATCTATAAAACAGATAAAAAATTATACTGAATTCCCCTACTCAATTAAATCTTATTCTCCTTCTATATATCTCTTCTGCGAAGAATACACCAACCTTCAGTTCTTTGAATCCCGATCAATAGAGAACGCACAATGTGGTTCAGTTCACCCTATTAGTTTCCTTTTCTTAGGATGCACAGCAGAAGTCATTCTACAGAGAACAAATAGTGATGCCGAGGAAAGAAACAACGCCCCTGCAACCAAAGCGAGATCGAAACAGGTGGTTACAGGTACCGTCTTGAACTTTTCCAGCAGTTGAACCTGAAGAATCATCAAAACCGCATGCCCAACTCTTGATTTTGCTTCAACATCACTTTCCTCTTGTAGTTTATGAGAAGAGACTCTTTGAGTTTGTGGTCCCATAAACATTACATGTAAAGCCATTCCAAAAGTCATCATTGCTGTTCCCAATAGAAACATATCTGCCAACAAAAATAAACACTTTTTATCCATTTTACACCAAGCTCATGCTTCATCTTCAAATGAGTAATTTTCTATGAAAAAATTGCAAAAAAGGGGCGAAAATGATCACTATGGAAAGAACAATAAAAATTCTGGATTCAATGGATCGAGAGAGTGTCTGTATAATCCAGTCCATAAAAAAATGAATCATATTAAAAATACCAGATCAAACTAATTACTTATCATATCACCCCTTATAAACTAGAATTATTCCAATTTCAAAACCGATATGGGACAATATTCAACACTTCCCCTCAAGTCGAATTGGACTTGGTTCGGTTTAGACTTATTTCAATATTCGGCAGTGCTCTAATCATAAATCGATCTATTGTCGCCTAATCCAATGGCTTTTCTGTCTAAACCCGTACTAACCAACCCGAAACCCACCCTACAACTCCGATACTATATAGAAATTCAGAATTCAATTGGTCGAGAGAGTGTCCATGTAACTCAGTCCAAAAAGAAGTAAATCACTTTAAAAAGACTAATTCAAGCCAATTACTCATAATATCATATCCCTTATAAATTAAAATTATTCTAGTTCCACAACCGATGTGGGATAATATTTCAACAAGAACTAGATTGATCATTCAATGTTATGAAAAAGTAGCAATATCATCATCATGATCAAATGCCCAAACACATGAATCTTTAACCTTTCCATAAAGTTAGATGATACAAACTCATACTCTCCATTTCCAAAAGACAAAAATGATAATACAAATCAAATTTGCATAGCTAAATTGACTTGTTCTTATGATTAAATTTAATGAAAATTCGATCTTCATCTTTCTTCTATGAATAAATGGTGACAAGGTAAAAGTTCAGTTTTGAGTTCTCACCAATGGCTTCGATCATTGTCATAAGAAAATGGGATTTTTCTGATATTTGTGAAGCTGCTTGGAATGATTGCAAGTATGATTCCATTGTTAACAAACACCCCTGCAGCAAAATTTAAAACTAGAATGCTGAATCACTTGAATTTCTACTTGACCAATTAAAGCGCAGTGAAGTTGTTTACCTCAACGAAGCAGATAACTGAAGACATTAATGATCCTCCAATTGCTAGCAATGAGAAGAATCTGCAATCCATTATACACTGCAAAAGATTCCACTCTTTAATCCAAACATTTTTCTTTAACCGGAGAATGAGAACAGATCTCTCCAAACATACCTTTTCCATCGCCAACTGAAGATTCACTCTCCTTAGCCGTTGTTTGGCAATGAGCTTCACCAAATGGGAAACCCAATTCGAAAAATGAGATAACAGTAATCCCAGATCCAGTCCTCGATCAATCTTCGTCTTTGAAATCTGTAGGCTCCCAGACGCAGTGGTCACAGCCTGTAACGGGCTTCTTTCACCGCACAATCGGCGGTCTCTAAGGAAAATATGGAGAATTGTTTGCCTAGAAGGCATTGTTGAAGACGAAACAAGCCCCAAATCCGAGCGGATGGACGTTCTAAGCGCTGTAGCTGTTGCCATTTGGTATCACTAAATCCGAAACTTTTCGATTGAAATGGTAAGGTTTTCGTCATGCTTAAATAGGATTTGTGGAAGATTCTTTGAAGGGCAGCTGTTGATTCGGATCTTTCTGTAAGCGTCGTTTCTGAGATGAGAAATTTGACTTCCTCGGCGAACGCGTGGGACCTCGGCGATTCTTGGCCGGNACATGGACAGTGGGCGCTCCATTTCAATTTTCATATTTATTTCTGCAGCTCGAGTTTTCTTTATCGTCAATGGCGGTGGCGCCTTTCTCCTCATTACTATCCGCTTCTTGCCGCCGGAACTCCGATGGCCCATCACCGGCGATAAAACGGCGGTCACAGTATTCACCGCTTTCTGTAAGGGCTGTGATTAGGGAGACGGCGGACGGGCAGCCCGTCGGTGGTGTTTCCATTCTTCCTCTTCGAAAGATTCCCGGCGACTATGGGTTACCGTTTATCGGGCCTTGGAGAGACCGGCAAGATTATTTCTATGATCAAGGTAGGGAGGAGTTTTTCAAGTCAAGAGTGAAGAAATACAAGTCAACAGTTTTCAGGGCAAATATGCCGCCGGGACCTTGCATCTCCTTCAATTCAAACGTCGTCGTTTTACTCGACGGTAAGAGCTTTACCGTCCTCTTTGACACGGATAAAGTCGAGAAGAAAGATATTTTCACCGGAACTTACACGCCGTCCACCGATCTCACCGGCGGGTACAGAATCCTCTCTAATCTCGACCCATCGGAGCCAGAGCATGCCGAGATCAAGAAACTCATCTTTTTCTTGGTTTCTCACCGACGAGATCACTTTATTCCAGAGTTTAAGAACTGTTACGGCGAGCTTTTTCAGAGCTTGGAGGCGGAATTGGCTTCAAAAGGTAGAGCCAGTTTTGGGCCTGCGAACGATCAGGCGGCGTTCAATTTCATGTCTAGAGCTTTCTACGGCGTTGATCCGAGAGATTCGAAACTGGAATCCGACGGACCCAAGCTTGTAAACAAATGGATTGTGTTTCATCTTCATCCTTTGCTGCTTCTAGGGTTGCCCAGAGGAATAGAAGATGGTCTTCTTCATACATTTCCCCTGCCGTCCTTCTTGGTGAAGAAGGATTATCAGAGATTATACGATTTCTTTTACCAGAATTCAGGCGATGTTCTTGATCAAGCTGAAAAGTTGGGAATTTCCCGGGAAGAAGCTTGTCATAATCTTGTGTTTGCCACTTGTTTTAACTCCTTTGGCGGCCTGAAGCTCTTCTTCCCAAATATGCTGAAATTTATTGGCCGCGGCGGAATAAAACTGCACCGCGAGTTAGCCAGAGAAATCAGAGCGGCAATTAAATTCACCGGCGGCGAAGTCACCGTCCCGGCTATCGAAAAGATGCCGTTGACCAAATCTGTTGTTAACGAAGCAATGCGTATCGAGCCACCGGTTCCACATCAGTACGGCAAAGCGAAGCGCGATTTCGTGATTGAATCTCACGACGGAGTTTTTCAGATCAAGGAAGGAGAGATGTTGTATGGCTATCAGCCGTTCGCCACCAAAGATCCGATGATATTTGATCGGCCGGAAGAATTCGTTCCCGATCGATTCGTCGGAGAGGAAGGAGAGAAGCTTTTGAAACACGTTCTCTGGTCTAATGGGCCGGAAACAAGCAGTCCCACCGTGAACAATAAGCAATGCGCTGGAAAAGATTTTGTAGCGCTGGCTAGCCGGTTGCTACTGGTGGAGCTTTTTCTCCGGTACGACTCTTTCGATATCGAAGTTGAGCCGTCTCCATTGGGACCTTCTCTCACTTTGACTTCATTAAAAAGGGCAAGTTTCTAGATTGCTTTAGGCGGTCGTTTTATTTCACGGCAGCGGTTGAATTTGCAGTCTCCGGCGTGGGATTCCAAAAGGAAAGACGTGAGGGGTTCTTTTTGGTTTAGGTTTTTATGCTTAAACCTGTCTGCTTATCTTGAAAATGTCTGTAGTAGTACAGCGTGCATTTCTGTTTGAACCTATGCATATTCCTTTTGAAAGATAAATGCGTGGCAATGGTTATATTATTTTATCAAACTTTTCTCCTATTTCATCACATTCTCATTCATATATATTATTTTATTTTTCATCTATATAATTTTTCATTCTTTTTCATTCACCTTATTTCAAATAAAATTAATTATATGTATTTCAATCATATTTTTCAAATTAAATAAAACAATTAAATATTTAACTTATATCATAAATATATATATTCAACGTTATATTAAAATGTTATGTAATATTTTATTTCGTATTAATCCAAATTTTAATCATATTTTTTTTATATTCTATTATGATAATATTTGTTTATCATTTTTTATATTTTTTATAATAAGACTTTTATTAAATTAATATATTAGATTTATAAAATAATTAAAATTAAAAATTATTTAAAATAATAATAATATAATGATATAGAAAAATTCTCTCTTCTCAAAATACAGTCAAACGGTCTTGGTCATACCGATGTGGCAACCAAAGCTGCTCGTGTGGCAGCATAATGGGGCTCAAAACATTATTTCCATACGGTTTCGAGCACCGTTGCGGAAGACCTAATTACTATTTTTATGTTCTTCTTTGTGCATTAGTGTATGAATAATGGTGAGTTGTGCAATATTGTAATAGTGTGTTTTGATTTTATTTACTACAAACCAAAAATTAATATAAATTGTATTTATTTGAATATAAAAAACAACAATCTCATATTAGTAGGTTCCTTAACTATTAGCAAAACATATTTTCTAAAATTTGAGTTTACTCTTATTAAATAATTATTTAATCCAAAATTAATTAAAAATATGAGTTATAAATGTTATTTCATGAAATCACGATTATTTGATTGTTGTTTAAAAATAAAAAATTTATATCACGATTATTTATGTCATAATCATCTCACATCACAATACAATAATCTCACTTCCCAGTTATTTCTAAGCATTATTCCACACATGCTTTATTGGAGAAATTTAAGTGTAAACTCAAATATATTAACATATTTTATGAAATATATAATGAACTTAATCATACTATGATTCATAGTTTAAAATATTAAGTACATGATATAAATGTTTACAATTATTTGGAATTTTGACACTAATACAACTTTATTATTTACTTAGTTTATAATATTATTATGAATTATAAATATTTCACAAAATCCACTCAAATCCGAGAGATTCTTCAAATAATCGTCAATTTTAATGAATGGAATATCAAAAAAATAAGGATGAAATTGAGTGATAAGATTAGAATGTGAGATATAGGGAAGATATACGAAAAAATGAATGAATATATCCAATGATATAATTATGATGCAATATTTTCATACCACTCTGATCCTATATGCTTAGTCTATGAAATTTATGTACAATGTGTCCATTTTTTAGTGAGTTTATATCAAAGAAATTAAGTATACTTTATTTTTCATTTTGCCTTCATTTTCAAGTTGGTCTTGGAGCTTTTTGTATCATAGGCATATATCTCAAACTCATGGCATCCCTCTCCAATATAAGCAATTTTGTCACTTTGAAACTCTTAGCAACAACTATAGAGTGTTGAAATATATCTCATATTGATTGTGAAAATACAAAAATTCTAGTTTATAAGATAGTGAAATCACAAGTAATTATGATTCAATGTGATTCACTTCTTTTATGAACTGTACTACACCGACACTATTTTATATCATTAAATCTTGAATTTCTATGGAAAGAGTTATTCCCTTGCTGAGTTTCAAGATCTTCATGGGATCCAAGTGACAAAAACAAATTACAGACTCTACTTATTTCAAGGGTGCTATGTCACATCCATCCTTGTGCGATTTGGAATGGTAGATAGCAAGCTAAACACACTCTTGACCAGGAGAAAGTGATACTCTATTTAACGACCCGTCTTTCCACTTGCACAATATTGTTCGCTTTGGACTAGGCTGACCCTAATAACACCGACAGCCTTTCTGCTTGCACAATATTGTCCGATTTGGACTAGACTGACCCTAAAGACACACACCTAGTCCTCACGGTTTTACTTTTTCCCTAGCCTCCACACTTCCCAGTGGGTCACCCATCCCTAAATTGCTACAGGGTAAGCATGCTTAACTTTCAAGTTCTAACATTCCGTTTGCCACTTTGCTAGGGAAAAGACCTCGTGCCATGAAAGACGAATCATTATACTTAATCTCTAATCGTTCTCGTCTATAGCCGATGTAGGGATTCACCTAAGGTGCCCTCTCTCTTGCACCCCCGATGGGTTCTTTACATTCTAGATAACAACTAGTCTCTCATAGATCTTACCGTATATTGATCTAGGGTCGGTGTTCTCCAAATTTCCAATATATCGTGTTGATATGTCCATATATCTCGTTCAATGTTAGATATGCTGCTCAATACATGGACTCTGACAAGTGTCCATCCACATTTAGTTTAACAAATCCTACACTATGTCAAGCGCATGATTCACATGGTCATCCATCAATCCCTACCCGCTTGACCCCTTTTAATATGTTGATGTAGATTGGGCTACCTGCCTCATTATTCCCTACTATGTAACACTTTGGTGCATTTTAATTTGAGACCATAATAAGTGAAACGTCGTTTTTAGATGAGTACCGATGCATAATATCATTCTCTCATATACGCAACAGCTGAACTTACATAGCTCGCATATCTCATGAAGGACCTTTGTATTTCACTTCCACGAATTCCAAAAGTGTAATCAATTTAGTCTGTAACTCTAAGAGTAAGCACAATAAACTTTACTATCATTTTATATGGAAACGAGTTGCATCTGGCTACCAAATGACTCATCATGTCCACACATCTCATCAAATCAATGACATGTTAACAAAACCTATTGGTCAACCTCAACTCTTTGCATATCTCAAGAAACTTGGCTTATGCCCTCGTCTTCGTTAGTGGGCAGCTGATAAAATATCAAAAATATAGTGATACATAAGGATGGATTAGAGGGATAATGTTTGAATGACATATATAAGAAATATATAAGAGAAAATCAATCAACGTCGAATGATGTGTCTATATTGAAATAAATGAGTCAATTCAATATCTATAAATATAATTGGTAATACACAAATTTAATTCTCATAATTTTGACAATTTTGGTTTCTAAAGTTTTTTTATTGTAACAATTATGATCTCCTAAGTATCAAGATGACAACATCAATCATAGTATTTTATAAGTTTTAACAAAATCAACCCCAAGGTTGTGTTGTACGACATATTTGCTTTCTAAAATTTTAAATTTTGACAATTGTGATCTTCGATCAAAATAAAATTTTGGAGATCGATTTTGTCAATTTGCAAATCTGATTCACCAAGTATTATAAACTTGAAGGATAAGATTTTTCAAACCTTAAAGTTTAAGGACTAAATACGTGATTACAAATGATATGATCAAATTTGTCAAAATTATTAAAATTTGGAACCGAATATGTCATTTTCTCAATATAATCAAGGTTAGATTTTCATGGAAATGGAATGATCCAATCAATATCCATCAATTAATCTACAAAGTACATTTAATCTATACAATTTAAGTTACAAGAATGACTTGTTTAAAAGGAGATGTAACTGCCCATTTTTAGTGTGTGAAATCAAAGAAACAAAAATACTTTCTTTTTCATTTTGCAAGTTATATAAAGATTGTTTCAACCATCTTCAGGACTTCTAGTTTCCATTACAACTCCAACAACAAAATATATTTTTTGTTAGTTGTTACTGAATTGCATATGTAAACACATATTTTTAAAATTATGATGATGCAGTAAAATCTGGTTCCCTAGCTTAGAAAAATGAGTTTATTTGGAACTCAAATTAAAGCGACGGTGAATTGTGTTGCGATGTCAAAATCGTGATTTTTTTATACACAAAATACAAGTTTAATTGCGATGTGATAATCGTTAAAAATCACAATTTCATTTTCGTGATTTTGGAAAATATTAATTTATTCTTACTTCTATTAATTATAATATGATTATATTTATTATTTTTTGTATAAAGGATATATTAATATTTTTATATAAATCACGATCATAATATTATAATTTTATCAAACATATTTACAAATTTTAAATCTTACCATATCTCACTACACTTCAATTTTAACCAAACATACACAATATGTTTATCTCATTATTAAAGTTTCCTCAACCGTGAATTCATTGCAATTTTCCAAAGGGTTTCATTTTCTCCTAGACTAGTCTCTTAATCTTGACTCCAGGGTTGTCTTTTTTCCATAGCCATGAATCCACCGGAGATTTGGGTAGCGGCGGAAGTAGTATAGCTCTTCGGAAAAGCCCAAAGGGCCATCCATCACAGTGAAGCATCATCTCAAGAATATCACATCTTTGCAGATGGGAATCCTGAAAAGAATCAACTCCATTTAAGCTCGAGCACTGCGAAAATCTCTGTGACATAACGGAGAGTAACGCGTCAAAACTGGTAGCGCTTGAGCATCTAGAGAGATGGCTGCGGACGGAGAAGAACTCATCTCCATCTTCGTCGACATGACTTGTTTTGGAAGGCGGAGATGGAATAGTTAAATTAAACGTGTCTAGTTGCATGGCGGTAACGGCGGCCTTTCGCCGGGACTTGGACTCTATGTATTTGTTGATGATGGCTGAAACAAGCACCTGCGCCACTTGCGGAGTTTTTCTTATATTAATTTAAAATAAAATATATATTGAATAAAAAATTACACTTTAATTTTTATGATTGTAAACCAAGATGAAATTGACATTATTTACTCTTTAATTTTTATGATTGTAAAACGAAGAGCAATCGATAGAATATAATTGAGGTTGTTTTGGTACTCCAATTGTTGTATGGTATAATGAACTACTTTGAAGTCATTATTATTTTTTTACCACAAAATAAACAAAAGTTTTACTAAGATGGGTTCATCATTAAAAATGATTCAGTCAAAAAAAAGTTACTACGTTAAAATAGTTATTTTATTCATAAAATTGTATAGAAAATTTAAAATTTAATGTAGAAAATACAAAATCATGAGGAATATGGAAGATATTTATTGAGTTTATGAGAAATGAGAAAATTGTGAAAATGACCCATAATGTTTAAAATAGTGTAAAAGCGATGCCCTCAAAGTTTGTAAATTGCATGAGAAGCCCATGAAGTTTCAAAACCGTTCGAAAATGATCCTCGAGTTAATAGTAACGGTTTTCGTCTTTTTCCGTATAAGTGATTTTGATAATTTATGCGTTATTTTTAAAATTTTCAAAGTTTGGAGACATAATCATAGCATCTTTTCAAGTTTAATGAGTTAAATAAAAACTTTCGGACGTTTAAAATATGAACGAGCATAAGGGTCAAATATAAACGGTTTCGGAAGTTTAGGGGCTAAACACGCAATTTTCAAACTTAAAGGGCAAGATGTTCACAACATTTAAAAGTTTGGGGGTCAACCGTGCACATTATATCAACTTCGGAGGTTTTGTATGCAATTTACAAACTTTAGGAAACCATCTTTATATTATTTTAAATATTATGGGTCAATTACAAACACCACTCTTTATGAAATATTACCACCATTCTAGTTTTGCAAAAGAGACTCGATTTTACCAAATGCGGATGGCCAATTTTTTCCAAAAAAAAATAGCTCACATTTGTCAAAAGCAAATTAATGTGATATTCAATACTCGTATTTACCAAATGCAAACGATTATAAATTCTATACATGAATTCAAATCCATTATTTTTTACGGAATATGTCCGCAAATGTGAGTATAGGCACGTTAGTTTGAAAATATGAAGTAAACATACCCAATAAATTATCGCAATTATCATTTCACATGGATTTTTAAACCGTCACTTAACTTTACATCTGTAAAAAAGAAGTCAGTTATCTCTATGCATGAAACTGTTACCTTCTGGTCGTGATCGTAGTTGTCGTTGGATTCAATCTCAACGTCATCAAGAACCCTGAAACTGTCATGGGGTTTGGCTAAAGCGTTTTTGAGAACGCAAGCGAGTCCTGTCCATCCCTTGCAGTTGCAGAACCTCTCTTCTTTCTCACTTTTTCCCATAGAACAACAAGAAGAAGAAGTGAAGAAAANTAAAGTAGAACTAAGTTATGAAAAAGTTGTTAAGGAACCAGAGAAAAGGAAGCGAGCTGAGTTTAAGGCAGCCATTGATGCAGCGAACAAAGAGCTTAATGAAGTGAATGATAAAATAGAGAGATCACAAAGTGAAGTTCGAATTCTGAAAGTTGCTGAAGCTTCACTGAAGTTAGAACTCGAGAAAGAAAGCATGGAGCTTGTTGCTATTCAGCAAAGGGAAGGAACGGCGTTAATCGCAGCTAAATCAGTTGAATACGAGCTCTCGAAAGTGTACTCAGAAATAGCTGCAATTCAAATGAAGGAGAAGGAAGAAAGGGAGAAGATGAAGGATTTGCCTAAGCTGTTACAAGAAGCAGATAAAGAGACAGAAGAAGCTAGAAAACAAGCAGAAAATGCTCAAATATTGCTACAAGAATCACAAAAAGAAGCAGAGAAAGCAAAAGAAAGAGCAATTGAAATTGAAGCTAAATTACTTGCTGCTATAAAGGAAATGGAAGCTGCTAAAGCTTCTGAGAAACAAGCATTAGCAGCTATAGCTGCATTAGCCGAAAGCGAAGCTGCTCAAAAGAACAACAACGACGGCGACGGCGATAATTCGCCGACCGGAGTTACACTTTCTTTAGAAGAATATTATGAGTTGAGTAAAAAGACCCATGAGGCTGAAGAAGAAGCAAACTTCAGAATAGATGTTGTAATGTCAGAAATGGAGAAAGCAAAAGAGTCTGAGAAAATGAGCTTGAATAAGCTTGAGGAAGTAACCCGTGAAATGTCTGTAAAAAAAGATGAACTTGAAGAAGCTTCTATTAAAGCTGAAGAAGCACAAGAAGGAAAACTTGCTGTTGAACAAGAGCTACGAAAATGGAGAGCAGAACATGAAGAGAGACGAAAGGCGAATGAATGTGCGAATACAAGTACAAGTGAGAACAAAGAATTTAGCAATTTCATAACTTTTCCAGAATCTTCAATGCTTCATCAAGCTTCAAGTCCAAAGGGATATGGAAGCAACACAGAAATGGGATCATTTTCAGAAACAAAACATACAAAGAAAAAGAAGAAATCATTCTTCCCTCGGTTCTTCATGTTCCTCGGTAGAAAGAAATCGTCGTCTAAGTCTTCTTAAAACACCTCTTTTGCGATTAAGTAAAATCCCTTGTGTGTATATTCAAATTACAACTCTAAATTTCCTCTTGGGAATATGTTTTTGTAAGAAAAAGATAATGGCAACCATTTTTTTTGAAATCTTAAAAATTGAACAAGTTTGAGTTTTTTAATATCAGGAGTAGCTGTGTAGATATATAATTTATTAATAATATCCAATGTTTTTAAATCAACTGATACGATGAATACTAGTTGACATCGGTATTTCGATTGGTAGCAGTTTTTCGGATCAAACCTGAGTTTTTTTAGGTTGACTCGAAAAACAAATTATTTTTTAAAAAAAACAATTTTTTTTTCTTATTGGGCAGTATACCGCCCGTACCGGTTCTAACCGAAACGATACTTCAAACCGGTATAAAAACATTTAGGGGTGAGCATTCGGTACCACATACTGTACCATACCGAATACCAAAATACCAAATACGAAATCTAACGAAATCTAATATCAATCTCATTCCAATAAAACTTTGGTATCAATACCGAAATACGAAAATTAATTCGGTATCGGCATCAAAATACCGAAATTTAAATAAATTATAATTATGTTATAATTGTTATTTATATTTCTAAAATTAATTGTAAACAAACAATATTTTTTACAATTTTTAATACAAAACAAAATGTCATGATGTTGTCTTAAATAAATTTGCTTACATTTTATTTAATTCTATTAGTTCATATTCTATTAGATTCTATTTTAATATTTCTTGAATTAATTATGAAAATTATTATTATAAAATAACTATAAAAAAATAGTTTATTAATATAGAAATTTAATAATAATTTTATAAATATTGTATTCGTATATATATGGTTCAATATCATCGAATTATAATGAATAAATCCAAATATTTATTATTTTTATATAGTTGGAATATTTGATATTTAAAAAGCAATTGTAATATGATTATATAGTTATATTTAATAATAAATATATAAAGAAATAATTTTGGTATTCGGTATTATACCAAATTTTTATTTACTTGCCGAATACCAAACCAAATAACAAAATTATTCAAACTCAAATATCAAACTAAATTTCGAATACCAATTACCGAAATAATAAAATTTCGGTATGGTATTTGGTATTTCGAATTATTTACTCACCCCTAAAAACATTGATAATATAACTGAAATATTAAGTATTATATATATGTCACTTATGGATTTTCTTTTACATTCTAGCAATTGACATTTTGATTATTTGTTTAGGGTTTCAATTATTCGGTTTTATTGATCGATTATACTTTTAGTATAGAAAGTGTAATAAAAAATGTAATTAATCAAAATTCTAAACTATTTCATCCTCCTAAAAATCACAAAACATTACAATAACGACCCCACACAAGGTTTTAACAGGTGGATCGATTTTGGTTCGTGTTATATTCTATGTTGTACCAACAAGGGTGTGGGGTGCGAGATTTGGGGTGCGAAATAATTCTAAACTATTTCATCCTCCTAAAAATCACAAACACATTACAATAACGACCCCACACAAGGTTTTAACAGGTGGATCGATTTTGGTTCGTGTTATATTCTATGTTGTACCAACAAGGGTGTGGGGTGCGAGATTTGGGGTGCGAAATAATTCTAAACTATTTCATCCTCCTAAAAATCACAAACACATTACAATAACGACCCCACACAAGGTTTTAACAGGTGGATCGATTTTGGTTCGTGTTATATTCTATGTTGTACCAACAAGGGTGTGGGGTGCGAGATTTGGGGTGCGAAATAATTCTAAACTATTTCATCCTCCTAAAAATCACAAACACATTACAATAACGACCCCACACAAGGTTTTAACAGGTGGATCGATTTTGGTTCGTGTTATATTCTATGTTGTACCAACAAGGGTGTGGGGTGCGAGATTTGGGGTGCGAAATAATTCTAAACTATTTCATCCTCCTAAAAATCACAAACACATTACAATAACGACCCCACACAAGGTTTTAACAGGTGGATCGATTTTGGTTCGTGTTATATTCTATGTTGCACCAACAATGGTGTGGGGTGCGAGATTGCGAAATTCATTAATTTTGTACGAATTCGATCATGGTGCGTTAAAGATTCGTTGATTAAAATAATATAAATATATTATTTTTTTACAATTTACTTAATAATCCAATAATATTTTAAATAATTTCGATTACTAATATAATGAATTATAGAAAATTTCATACAAATTAATTAAAATATATATTTTTTGATTTTTGTATAATTTTTTTAAATTTTTTTCGCATCCTTTGCACACTGGATGTGCTAAGTTGTACGAATGATAGCGAATCATACAACCTAAGTTATATTGTCAACTTTGTCTCTATAACCAAACATTACTTTTCCAAAAAAGTAAAATGCAAAACAACATGAAAATCAAAAAAATATAGTACAATTGAAATTAGATCATCCATCCAACACAAGAATATTTCAATAAGGAAAAACTAGGCCTGAACTCGAACTCGTCATCAGAAGTTCTGATCCGTCATCTCTAAGAAAAATATAAGCTTCATTTAAGCCGTGAACTCGAAACAAAATCGAATATTCTTTTAAACTAGAACATATACCTGGATATCCGTGGATTGGGTCCTGATGCCGGAATGGATGTTCGTTCTGTGGGTATAGTTGACAATTGAACAATGAAGACGTAAGAGCCTTTGTATTAGAAGTGGAGAGGTCTCCATCAGATTCACTTTGTATCTCTTTGTACTGCTGCAAGCAAAACAAGGATTCGATTAAGCTTTGCTTCAAGTTCATAACAAACATAATAACTTCGGATGATGATAGACAAACCTGATTCCAGTGTTTTGATTTAAAAGACGACCCGTTATTTTCGACATTGAGATGGAATGATTCGTATAGCTGATCAACAAATAAGGCTTCCATGGAATTCAAATACAAGGTGTGCTTTTCATTGGTCCATTTTGTTGGATTTTGTTCAACTTCTTGGTAATGCTGCAAGAATGTAAGGTAACCTCATGAATATCATGCCGATCTACGTGGCTGATTATACAAGATTATACAAGACGAAAATCTACACGATTATACTTGGGATAAATTCGATAAATCTACACGATTATACAAGACGAAACTGTAGATTTATTGTTAAGTGGCTGAATTACACAAGTATACTTGGGATCATGAAGTGGATAATACTCAAAATCCCAGTTTTTTTTACTTTGAAATTCTGCAATCAGATAATTGAGGCTCAAACAAGACAAATATATGATTACAGACACAGATTTGCAACCCCTCTTTACATCTTTATCGTTTCTCCAAGAAACACACAAATCTGATCAAAATCTACAACTAAATCCAGAAACACAATATGCTACATTCTACTGTTGCAACACAGATTTTCCTCTCACAAGAAAACAAATCATGAAATGAACATCAAAACAAGAAAGCTTACCACCACGTTAGACTTCCCCATCTTCGTGATCCCACAAAACTCAACAATACCCATGAATCGTAAAGCAAGCTGAAGCCAATTGAGAAATCGAGTTTTTACTCTCGTTGGAACAAAAAAGGAGATTCAAGGTCTGTTGATATATGGATTTTGAGTGAGTTTTTATGGGTTAGAGTGCCAGCTCGTAGGCGCTTTTGTAAAAGTCCGCAGATATTTTGGGTAAGCTTGGATATGGATGAACACATGGCGATGGATGCGGCGGTCAAAAGGAAAGGGTGGGGCCAGAATCAGATATTTTGGGTTGGGGTTGTAGAAATATCAAGCCACACAAATATCTCTTTTGTCCTGGCCCACTAACACCAAACTCAAATATGATATTACATACGATGCACTGATCTCTTCTACCCATCATATAGATGTGATCTCATCCGTTGGATTTTTCCATTTTGAGATTTCTATGGTTGTAAATTTTATTTTATCGTTATAAATCAATTTTTAATAAGAATATTAATGAGAAAATGCTTTAAAAATCATATTTATTTGTAAACACAACTATTTTCATATATTTTTATATTTAAAATAAGTCACATATATTTAACACATCTAGACAATTTGGTAATTTATCGTTAAGTAATGATAATAGTATATGTTTTATTCCAACCGAGTACCAAACCATCAAGGAAATTAATTTTCCTCTTAAAAAATGGAGTTGAATGTTTTATCCAATCAACATATATTATATAAATCAAGTCATCAATGCAAGACCTTTAAGATCATTTTTCCAATTTTTAATGCTTGCGGGTGGCTAAGATTGCACATCTCCACTGGGCTCAACGACGAGAACACGGTCCACAACATTATCAATTACATAAAATTGACATATATATGTGGTGTTTTCTCTGCTAATGTAATGATAATTCAACTCTATTATATATTTGCAATAATTATTTAAACAAATATTATTTATTTGACTATAGTATTGAAATAGTTCTATTTAAAAAAAATGTGATGAATGGAAATTTGCACCTCATATAGCTAATACAATATACAAATATTTTAAAAACATACCGAAAATCAAACCGGTTGCATATGGTTAAGGTTCAAATATTGAACTTTTTTTTATAACACGATTTTTAAGAAACATGTTTTTATGGCACTTAACAAAAATCAAATGAATAAAATATCATGACGTTTGATGGAAAATATTTTTTTATTAACAAATATTTGAGTTCATTTTCTATTAATTTAATATTAAAAAGTTATTTTTTNAATCAATTTTTAATAAGAATATTAATGAGAAAATGCTTTAAAAATCATATTTATTTGTAAACACAACTATTTTCATATATTTTTATATTTAAAATAAGTCACATGTATTTAGCACATCTTAACAATTTGATAATTTATCGTTAAACACTGATAATGTTATAGGTTTTATTCAAACTGAGTACCAAACGATAATGTAAATTAATTTTCCTCTTCCAAAATAAAGGTGATTGTTTTATCCGATCAACATATTTTCTATAAATCGAGTCATCAACGCAAGACTTGTAAGACTATTTTTCCAATTTTTAATACTTGCGGGGTGGCTAAGATTGCACATCTACACTAGGCTCAACGACTAGAACATGGTTCACAACATTATCAATCACATAAAATTGACATATATATATGGTGGTTTCTCTGCTAATATAATGATAATTCAACTCTATTATATATTTGCAACAATTTTTTTAACAAATATTATTTATTTGACTATAGTATTGAAATAGTTATATTTGAAAATAAATGTGATGAATAGAAATTTGCATCTCATATAGCTAATATAATATACAAATATATTTTCTATTAAAAAATATATTAAAAGTTATTTTTTATTAAAAATATTTGAATAATATTTTTTTACAATGTAAATTTGAAGGAAAATACTTTTTTATTAAAAAATATTTGAGTTCATTTTCTATTAATTTAATATTAAAAAGTTATTTTTTATTACACTTCATGCAATATATTTTAATAAATTTTTATAATATAAATTTTTTATAATTAACTTCACTTTAGTTCTTGGTTAGCGTGATTGATTCCTTTAATTAAATTTTCATTCTTTTATCTTACTAATTATTAGTTTATTTTATTTAATTAAAATAATATATATTTTTAGTTTTAATTATTTAAAACAATCTCCAATTTTTGAAAAATAGAAAAAACATTGAGTTAAGTGTTTATTAATTTAGAAACATTCAAACAATAATATTTTTTTGATATAGTTTTATAAATTTTTATTGTTTTAACAAAAAAAACGTGAATGTTCATTTTTTTTAAAATACTTAAATGGTATATAAACAAATCTCTTTACATTCTATTAAAATTCTATATTATAATGATGAATTTCAATTTAATTCTTGATTAACGTGCTTTAATAAATTCTTCAATCTCTTCATTTTCTCAATTATTTGTTTATTATTTAATTGAAATAATATATATTTTTTGTTTTATTTTTAAAACAATCTTGGAAAAAACTTGACATAGGTATTTTATTAAAATTTTATTAGTGTATATGTGATTAAAATTTTATTAGTGTATATGTGATTAAAATTTTATCAGTGTTTTAAAATAATATGTACAAAAAAGTATTGTTATTTTAATATTATTTCAAACGGCTATCTTGAATACCTTTTAATTTTCAATATATTAGAACCAAAACATAACAATAACGAGTACCCCTCACAAGGTTTTAACAAGCGGATCAATTTTGATTCGTGTTATATTGTCAACTTTGGCTCTATAACAAAAACATTACTTTTCCGAAGAAGTAAAATGCAAAACGACATGAAAATCAACAAATATAATACAATTGAAATTAGATCAACCATCCAATGGAAGAATGTTTGAGTAGGGAAAAACTAGGCCCAAACTCGAACTCGTCATCAGAAGTTCTGATCCGTCATCTCTAAGAAAAATATAAGCTTCATTTAAGCCCTGAACTCGAAACAAAATGGAATATTCTTTTAAACTAGAACATATACCTGCATATCTGTGGATTGGGTCCTGATGCCGGAATGGATGTTCGTTCTGTGGGTATAGTTGACATGTGAACAATGAAGAAGTAAGAGCCTTTGCATTTGAAGTGGAGAGGTCTCCATCAGAGTCGCCTTGTATCTCTTTGTACTGCTGCAAGCAAACAAAGATTCTAGAGTTAACTTCTGATACTTAACTTTGGTTGATGATAAAAGTATGTGGTAGCCAAACCTGATTCCGGTATTTCGATTTGAAAGACGATCCGTTATTTTCGACATTGAGGTCAAATGATTCGTATAGCTGATCAACAAATAAGGCTTCCATGGAATTCAAATACAAGGTGTGCTTTTCATCGGTCCATTTTGTTGGATTTTGTTCAACTTCTTGGTAATGCTGCAAGAATGTAAGGTAATCTCATGAATATCATGCCGATTATACGTTAAATTCGATAGATCTACACGATTATACAAGGCGAAAACTGCAGATTCATTGTTAAGTGGCTGAATTACACAAATTTACTTGGAATCATGAACTGGATGATACTCAAAATCCCAGTTTTTTTTACTGTTCTAAGTTCTGTAATCAGACAATTGAGGCTCAAACAAGACAAATATATGATACAGACACAGATTTGCTACATCTTCCCCTAGAAACACACAAATCTGATAAAAATCTACAGCCAAATCTAAAAGCACAATAAACTACATTCTAATATTGCTGCAAAACAGATTTTCATCTCAAAAGAAAACAAATCATAAAATAAACATCAAAACAAGAAAGCTTACCACCATGTTAGACTTCCCACAAAAATCAAACGACTCTTGAATACCCATGAATCGTCAAAGCAAGCTGAAGCCAATTGAGAAATCGAGTGTTTTTACTCTCGTTGGAACAACAAAGGAGATTGAAGGTCTGTTGATATATGGATTTTGAGTGAGTTTATGGGTTAGAGTGCCAGCTCGTAGGCGCTTTTGTAGTAAAAGTCAGCAGATATTTTGGCTAAGCTTAGATATTGATGAACACATGGTGATGGATGCGGTGGTTAAAAGGAAAAGAAAGTGGCCAGAATCAGATATTTTGAGTTGGGTTGTAGAAATATCAAACCACACAAATATCTCTTTTGGCCCACTAACACCAAACTACAATATGACAATATTCTATTATAATTTTAAAAACCATATCAAATCGACACGTATAATTTTTCCATTTTGAGATTTCTATGGTTGTAAATTTTATTTTATAGTTATAAATCATATTATTAATAATGATAAAATACTTTTAAAAAACATATTTATTTCATTATTTGTAAACACAACTCTTTTCACATATTCTTTATATTTAAAATAAATCACATATATTTAGCACATCTTAAGATTTAGGTAATTTAACTCTAAACACTTATTATGTCATAAGTTTTATTCTAATGGAGTACCAAACGATGGAGATGAATGTCTTATCCGATCAACTTATTTACTATAAATCGAGTCATCAACGCAATACCTATAAGACTATTTTTCCAATTTTTTATACTTTCGGGGTGGCTAAGATTTTACATCTCCAACGGGATCATCCTCCAATATAAAAAAAGAGAACATGGTCCAAAACATTTTCAACCACATAGAATTGGCATATATATGTGGTGGTTTCTATGCTAAAATAATAATAATTCAACTCTTTGTTATATATTTGCATCAATTATTTAAACAAATAAGATTTATTTGACTATACTATCCAAATAGTTATATTTTAAAATAAATGTGGTGAATAGAAAATTGTACCTAACATAGCATATACAATATACAAATATTTTTTAAAACATATCGAATATCAAATGGGTTGCATAGGTTTACGGTTCAAATATTGAACCTTTTTTTGTTTTATAACATGATTTTTAAGAAACATGTTTTTATATCAATTAAAAAAATCAAATTAATAGTGATGAATTTCAATTTAATTATTGATTAATTGCTTTAATAAATTCTTCAACCTCTTTATTTTCTCAATTATTAGTTTGTATATTTAATTGAAATATTATATATTTTTTGTTTTATTAAAATAATGAAAAAATACTTTTAAAAATCATATTAATTTGTAAACACAACTATTTTCACATATTTTTTATATTTAAAATAAGTCACATGTATTTAGTTATAAATCAATTTTGTAATAAGATAATGAATGAGAAAATGTTTTTATAAACCATATTTATTCGTAAACACAACTATTTTCACATGTTTTTATATTTAAAATAAGTCATGTATTTAGCACATCTTGAGATTCTAGTAATTTATCGTTAAATACTTAAAATGTTGTTGGTTTTATTTCAAGAGAGTAGTACCAAACAATCAAGGAAATTAATTGTCCTCTTCAAGATGGAGGTGAAGGTCTTATCTTAACAACATATTTTCTATAAATCGATTCATCAACAAAAGATCTATGTTATGGTCCCTTTTTAGGGGGTACCAACAGTCATCCGGTTCGTTCAATCAACGAACTCGGTTCTAATTTATAAAAGATATGGAGAACGATTAAAAGTTAAAATCAAAGTAAGAACACAGCATATATAGTGGAAACCCCGTAAAATAGGGTGAAAACCACTCGACCAAGAGCCGATTATGCTCTTGGTCTGCTCACTAATGAAAATAAGAGAAGTTTACACAAAGCAGGCTAATGAAAATGACTAAGTATAGAAATCAGTAAGAATCTAGGCAGCGTAACAGCCTGTTCTTCTGCATCCAAAGGGTCCTCCCTTTTCCTTCGCCCTACCCTGTATTTATAGAGTTGCCGGCGAGTGTAATCCACGTTCTGTAACCGCCTCTGACAAGTTTGTTAGAGGTTGTTATCGCAGGATGTAAAACGAGGCTGGGACCGATGCGTGGTCTGCGTGATCGGGCCCGAAGCAAGATAAACGTGACAGGGCCCGAAGCGTGGAACGCGTGAGCCTGTAACTGTTTTGTAACCGTTCGGACCGAACCGCGGAGCCAGCTGGCAGATAACGCTTATTTTTACTAAGGTTATCTTCGGTCCTCCGTGTTGAACATCGGGCCGGTCTTCTTAAAGGTGTAATTGGGCTGTGAGAATTCGTTTTGANTTTAATAGTTTTCCGGTTTTTGTAGTTGAACCAATTTTTGTAATGATTAATATGGCTTTTACTAAGACTATGACTAGGTTTTTGACCGGTTCGCGGTTGAATGGATCGAAATGCCGGATTTAGTCTTGACTTGATTACTTTTAACTATTATAGAAAATGTATTATAACTTATAAGCAATGTTTTAAAAATCGGTACAAGCCGGTATACTGGACAAACTCATTTGATCGATATACCGTATATGTACCAGAATATTAAAATAAATATTTATATTTTATTTTTTTAAATAAAACCCGACCCGAAACATAAAAACCTATACCGGCCGGTACGACTACCGGAAATTTCAAACATTGCTTATAAGTAGTGGATTTTGTATATGGTTAATCTTAAACACCCATGTTTCTATATCCTATTATCTACATTAAAAATTCAATTATAGAAATCTCAAAATAATAATTAATATTGTTTTAATATAGATTTTTTATTAATGTTTTATTATTTTAAAAAATTTCTTACTTTTTTAATTCAACTCAACAAATAAGACATTTTCAATGTTTGTATACAGCCATGCATCCGTTTTCAATGTTTCCAAAGGAGCAATAAGAAAATACAAAATGTACCGAGTTTTAGAGTCGTATTTCATGTTGTTTGAGTTTGACCCTAACAAATTAGAAATAAATATTTTTGATTTTCTTTGTTGCCGACGTTATTCAATTTGGACCAAACAACCATATGATCATAACTATTTGGACCCAAAAGAAATTTAGGTTCTCTATGAAAATTTTACTATTTTGACATAGGTCAATATTAGAAATAAAACCTTTAGAACATTAATTTTGAAATTATAAATAAAAATATCAATGACATACAAATCAGTAATATAGTAGTGATTACATTTTTTATTTAAATAATCATTTTTGTTTAATTAATCAAATTTTTACATAATTAAATGTAATAAAAATTGTGTTCTATAAAGATGAATGCCTTAAAAAATTTAAATTAGACAAATTGAAAAGTTAAAATTAGACAAATATCTTAAAAATAATTTTTGGTGATGTTGGACCGTGTATTTATCTAGACAATATCAAATAATATTAGGCGAATTCACTGATGTTCGACTATTCATTTGTCTAGACAACATCAAATTATATTAGCTAATTCACATTTCAAAAGGAATTATATTGTTTTAACAAATATAGTATAAATGTTTCAAATAAGAAAACACAAATCATTGTTTTTCAAAATAATGAATGAAATAAAAATATTCTTGAAACACAATAAAGAACATAATAAAAACTTAATAAAAATCATTAATGAAAAAACACATTCTCTTTATTAAGTGTTGAGTGGAAATAAACTACCAACAAATAAATTTTCATTCATCAAACAATCATATTCTTCAAGAATTTCCTCGCATTCCTTACAATATCTAATTGTACGTATTCTTGCATCCAAACCTCTTAAACGAACCATAAAAATACAACTCCTTCCTCCTCTAAGAATTTCTTCATAAGATGCTTCTAGAAACTCAAGTATAATACAATTATGGAAATTGTAAAACTTAAGGCCAATCACGGTAAAACCACTCTTCATTTGAGTCATTTCCATCTTTAGATTTCAAACCAAAACAGTTAACAATAACTCCAAAGAATGAACATTCTCTAAACATATCAAAATCATTATCATCATCATCATCAATGATTTCGTATACTTCACTTGATAAATCAAATCTTACAACCTCATAAATCTTATTTATCTTTATATACCAATAAAGTTTTCTCTTCAAGAATCTCAATGCAAAGACACTTTCTAAATATGACAAGGCATCATCAATGTGTTTCCATGTATTAGATTTCAAACTATATATTTTAGTAGTATTAATGACTTTTTCTTTTTTTCTATTTCCAATTAAAACAAGTACCTTATAATTCATCGTATATTCATCATAACATAACCCATATTCGGATCTATGCACACAATTTGTGGTATTTGGGATCGGTGGTAGTTTCTTAACTTCTCTAGTAGCCGGATTCCATAGATAGAAATTGTATAATCAATTCTAATGCAAACTATGTTTTTGCAACAACAAACATCATTGTATTTGATATTTAGTCCTTGGGGAAGTAGAAAACTAACCTCATGGTCATTCATATATCATACTCCAATGAACCATGATTGTAGATAATATATTTTCATGCAACTATCGGAAAATATTGTGGTAAAAGTGGTTGCGATAGCACCTTGCTATGCAAACTCTTGATGAAGTTTGATTAAACACTCGTTTTCGATTAAATAACGCCATGACTTACCAACAGACTTGAATCTTATGAGAGATCTCACTAGAAGTCTCTTAAGAATATGCTCTTCGAATTCGTGTGGCAAGGACATCATATCAGTTGTTTCTTCTTCTTAGTAACTGAAATTAGAGATATTATGAAAATAATCCAAATAAAAATACAGAATCATGCAAACCAATATTATATATTTTATAGGGTTAATTTTGGATATATTGTGTTGCATATATATATTCTCAAATATATAAGCATTATTATGTATAGATATACAATGTTATAATTAAAAGCATTATATTTTATAACAATTTAATAGATAATCATGAAAGGTACAAATATTCTCCCAAAAGTATCATATTCAAAAATAGAAGAATTGAACGACTGATCTAACATATATTCGATCCCAAATTTACAAAGCTAAATAACTATGAATATTAAATGCTATATATTTTAATAATTTCATTTAGATATCATTAAGAAATAAGTTTTCCTAAATTTTTTTATAGACTTTTATTTGTCACACTTTTGTTTGAATTTAAGGATTCACACTATTACTTAAAGTTGTCGTATCTAGATAAAATCTTCACAGAAATAAATACAGATTAATATTAAATATAGTAAATATCAAAACAATATCAAAAAAGATGTTTGATATTCCGAATCAAATATGAAGGAGTTTGCTAGTGGTACGTCGTATTGATATTGAATTTAAGAATAATTCCAACGAAAAAAGTGTGCTCTAAGATACACAAGAAAAGACTCTCTTACTAAAAAACAATGTTCATTATCGATAAACCCATAAAAAACATGGAAGAAAATAAACACAAGAGAATATAAATATTCTATGTATATTGTTATTTCTCATTTCCATAAATCACTTTCTATATATACAATACATTAGAAGGAATAATAAAGAGAATATCACGCATTCTTTAAAATGAATAAACATTTCAAATATTATTATTTTAAAAAGAAAGATACAACCTCATGGTGGAGTTAGATCTATGCATCTTATATTTCTAGTTGCTAACTAAACTCATTTTTCCTATCTAAATAGTGTATTCATTGAACCATAGTTTGCTTTCCACCATTTAGTCATCATGTTACCAAATATGTGTGTGAATGTATGTGATAACCTAGCTAAATATCAAATTTATATCTCATTCGATTGATATATATTATAAATAAAATGGTATGAAACCAATTTTAGGGGATTAGTCTTTAAATCGACTTACTAACTTATATAACCTTATATAAAATTTTAAATTTGACATTTGTTTGATTGAAAACAATCCATTTTAATGTAAAATTTTATTTAATAAAAAATATACGATTTAACCAATTCAATTAGTAGTTACTCATATATTTTATTAAATATTTTTATTTACCAAAAATTAAACTCATACATGTTTACCAATATTTTAAATTTCCAAAGACAAATGAATACCAACTAAACTAATTGATTTATGCGTTACAAATCAATAAATTTTATATAATAACATTTTATTATTATTTTTATTACTTATATAATAAATATTATTCGGCTTTATCTTGTAAAAATTTTATTTTGATAATAATAAATATACTTATAATTATTTGATATTTATGAATTTTTTCATAATATTATTTTTTATACGATAATATAAAAAATATTTTTTCCCAAATGACTTATGATTTTTATACTATAGATATTGATATAACAACCTTAATCTAATGAGCACATATAAAATATAATATCTTGTAATTTATGTATATATTATAGTTTATACAATAAATGATATATATATATATAATAATAGCACACTACTAATATACTATTGCTATAATATTGAAATTTAATATTAAAAATAATATTATTTTATTACTTATATAATAAAATTTGGAAGATGCTCATCCATCCTCTAAATTCTTTCAACTTCATCAAAATTGTATATCTTACAAATTATTCATCTTCATCACTCTTCATGAGTTCTATAGTGCTAGAAGTTATTCCACTCTATCAAACGTGGTGGTTCATCAGAGCTAAAATTCATTCACAAAATTGATAATGTTTCAAAAACATTTGTCCTTGTATTAAACATTAATAAGTTTTTGATTGTTTAATGATTAATAGGTTTAATAGACAATGAATTCATTTCATAAATGTATCGATTCATTCTCCATCCACACCAAATATGAATCACAAATTAGCATTCACAATCTCTCACATTTGTGATATACTTGAGTACACTTTTGACACTTGAAGTATCTTTGGAAGATTATCTCTAGAAGTAAGAATTATTATATTAAAATCAGTTATCATTTCATCATATCCAAAACTCAATTTGTAATAGAGGAGTCTAAAAGGTCCTATAAGTTGTTCTTGAGTTATATCTCCAATGTAGAATTCCATAAATCTACATTTGGTTTTGGAGCATTCGCATAATAAAAAATAAACAAAATCCTCTCACAAAAACTAATTAACACATAATAATCAGAATTGTAGATTTAAGAAAACTAAGTAAGTCATTTGTATCACCAACAACATACAATGTCCGCTAATCATATTTATCAGCACTCTATATTAGGAATTTGTTTTTGTGAGTTACAAAAATTCTTTGGTTTATATTTTATTGACATGTATAGAGTAACTTATCCAATATTTATTTATAACAAATTAATATTCACTCCCACATTTGTGATACACTTGAATACACTTTTACCACTTGAATTCTCTTTGGAGGATTAGTTCACGGAGTAAGAATTTTCACATAAAAATCATTATTTATTTTATCATATTCAAAAACCAATTTGAAATGAATGGGTCTAAAATGTCTTTTAAGTTGTTCTTGAGTTAATTTACATACCTCAAATGTAGGATTCCATAAATCTACATTTAGTTTACGAATATTACCATAGTAACAAATGCACAAAATCTTCTCACAGAACCAATTAACATATAATAATTAGAATTGTAGATTGAATAAAACTTAATAAATCATTTCTATCACCAACAAGATACAATGACCGTTAACCATGTTTATCAGACCAATGTATACTGAAATTTGTTTTTATAAGTTTCAAAATCTTTTGGTATTCTATATTATATTAAGATATATAGAGTAACTTATGTCAATATTTATTTATGCACATGAATCTAACTAGAGATTTGTATGGTATTTTCTTCAAAATCATAGATATAATATCATAATGTGAGTTGTAATTCAACTTCAATTTCTTATCCATAGAGAGTGAATCCTATGAAAGAACACAAAATAACAAAATTTCATAAAACATTACAACATTATAGGAACATCTTCTTCTTTTCATACAATTCCTCTGTTTCCTCAACATGTATTATTTTTACTTCTTCAAAATGTCTTAGGAATGAGTAAGAATGATTTCATCACAACAAAATTTAAATAGATGTGTATAAATACAAAAAATGTGAAACAATAAGTATAACTTCTATCATACAAAAAATACATATGAATTTAGTTACATAATATATGAAATTATTAAACATATATCATCAAAACCAAACTTGTATATCATCATTCTTTTCCTCTTTGNTTACATCTTTATCGTTTCTCCAAGAAACACACAAATCTGATCAAAATCTACAACTAAATCCAGAAACACAATATGCTACATTCTACTGTTGCAACACAGATTTTCCTCTCACAAGAAAACAAATCATGAAATGAACATCAAAACAAGAAAGCTTACCACCACGTTAGACTTCCCCATCTTCGTGATCCCACAAAACTCAACAATACCCATGAATCGTATAGCAAGCTGAAGCCAATTGAGAAATCGAGTTTTTACTCTCGTTGGAACAAAAAAGGAGATTCAAGGTCTGTTGATATATGGATTTTGAGTGAGTTTTTATGGGTTAGAGTGCCAGCTCGTAGGCGCTTTTGTAAAAGTCCGCAGATATTTTGGGTAAGCTTGGATATGGATGAACACATGGCGATGGATGCGGCGGTCAAAAGGAAAGGGTGGGGCCAGAATCAGATATTTTGGGTTGGGGTTGTAGAAATATCAAGCCACACAAATATCTCTTTTGTCCTGGCCCACTAACACCAAACTCAAATATGATATTACATACGATGCACTGATCTCTTCTACCCATCATATAGATGTGATCTCATCCGTTGGATTTTTCCATTTTGAGATTTCTATGGTTGTAAATTTTATTTTATCGTTATAAATCAATTTTTAATAAGAATATTAATGAGAAAATGCTTTAAAAATCATATTTATTTGTAAACACAACTATTTTCATATATTTTTATATTTAAAATAAGTCACATGTATTTAGCACATCTTAACAATTTGGTAATTTATCGTTAAACACTGATAATGTTATAGGTTTTATTCAAACTGAGTACCAAACGATAATGTAAATTAATTTTCCTCTTCCAAAATAAAGGTGATTGTTTTATCCGATCAACATATTTTCTATAAATCGAGTCATCAACGCAAGACCTGTAAGACTATTTTTCCAATTTTTAATACTTGCGGGGTGGCTAAGATTGCACATCTACACTGGGCTCAACGACTAGAACATGGTTCACAACATTATCAATCACATAAAATTGATATATATATGTGGTGGTTTCTCTGCTAATATAATGATAATTCAACTCTATTATATATTTGCAACAATTTTTTAAACAAATATTATTTATTTGACTATAGTATTGAAATAGTTATATTTGAAAATAAATGTGATGAATAGAAATTTGCATCTCATATAGCTAATATAATATACAAATATATTTTCTATTAAAAAATATATTAAAAGTTATTTTTTATTAAAAATATTTGAATAATATTTTTTTACAATGTAAATTTGAAGGAAAATACTTTTTTATTAAAAAATATTTGAGTTCATTTTCTATTAATTTAATATTAAAACGTTTTTTTTTATTACACTTCATGCAATATATTTTAATAAATTTTTATAATATAAATTTTTTATAATTAACTTCACTTTAGTTCTTGGTTAGCGTGATTGATTCCTTTAATTAAATTTTCATTCTTTTATCTTACTAATTATTAGTTTATTTTATTTAATTAAAATAATATATATTTTTAGTTTTAATTATTTAAAACAATCTCCAATTTTTGAAAAATAGAAAAAACATTGAGTTAAGTGTTTATTAATTTAGAAACATTCAAACAATAATATTTTTTTGATATAGTTTTATAAATTTTTATTGTTTTAACAAAAAAAACGTGGATGTTCATTTTTTTAAAATACTTAAATGGTATATAAACAAATCTCTTTACATTCTATTAAAATCCTATATTATAATAATGAATTTCAATTTAATTCTTGATTAACGTGCTTTAATAAATTCTTCAATCTCTTCATTTTCTCAATTATTTGTTTATTATTTAATTGAAATAATATATATTTTTTGTTTTATTTTTAAAACAATCTTGGAAAAAACTTGACATAGGTATTTTATTAAAATTTTATTAGTGTATATGTGATTAAAATTTTATTAGTGTATATGTGATTAAAATTTTATCAGTGTTTTAAAATAATATGTACAAAAAAGTATTGTTATTTTAATATTATTTCAAACGGCTATCTTGAATACCTTTTAATTTTCAATATATTAGAACCAAAACATAACAATAACGAGTACCCCTCACAAGGTTTTAACAAGCGGATCAATTTTGATTCGTGTTATATTGTCAACTTTGGCTCTATAACAAAAACATTACTTTTCCGAAGAAGTAAAATGCAAAACGACATGAAAATCAACAAATATAATACAATTGAAATTAGATCAACCATCCAATGGAAGAATGTTTGAGTAGGGAAAAACTAGGCCCAAACTCGAACTCGTCATCAGAAGTTCTGATCCGTCATCTCTAAGAAAAATATAAGCTTCATTTAAGCCCTGAACTCGAAACAAAATGGAATATTCTTTTAAACTAGAACATATACCTGCATATCTGTGGATTGGGTCCTGATGCCGGAATGGATGTTCGTTCTGTGGGTATAGTTGACATGTGAACAATGAAGAAGTAAGAGCCTTTGCATTTGAAGTGGAGAGGTCTCCATCAGAGTCGCCTTGTATCTCTTTGTACTGCTGCAAGCAAACAAAGATTCTAGAGTTAACTTCTGATACTTAACTTTGGTTGATGATAAAAGTATGTGGTAGCCAAACCTGATTCCGGTATTTCGATTTGAAAGACGATCCGTTATTTTCGACATTGAGGTCAAATGATTCGTATAGCTGATCAACAAATAAGGCTTCCATGGAATTCAAATACAAGGTGTGCTTTTCATCGGTCCATTTTGTTGGATTTTGTTCAACTTCTTGGTAATGCTGCAAGAATGTAAGGTAATCTCATGAATATCATGCCGATTATACGTTAAATTCGATAGATCTACACGATTATACAAGGCGAAAACTGCAGATTCATTGTTAAGTGGCTGAATTACACAAATTTACTTGGAATCATGAACTGGATGATACTCAAAATCCCAGTTTATTTTACTGTTCTAAGTTCTGTAATCAGACAATTGAGGCTCAAACAAGACAAATATATGATACAGACACAGATTTGCTACATCTTCCCCTAGAAACACACAAATCTGATAAAAATCTACAGCCAAATCTAAAAGCACAATAAACTACATTCTAATATTGCTGCAAAACAGATTTTCATCTCAAAAGAAAACAAATCATAAAATAAACATCAAAACAAGAAAGCTTACCACCATGTTAGACTTCCCACAAAAATCAAACGACTCTTGAATACCCATGAATCGTCAAAGCAAGCTGAAGCCAATTGAGAAATCGAGTGTTTTTACTCTCGTTGGAACAACAAAGGAGATTGAAGGTCTGTTGATATATGGATTTTGAGTGAGTTTTTATGGGTTAGAGTGCCAGCTCGTAGGCGCTTTTGTAGTAAAAGTCAGCAGATATTTTGGCTAAGCTTAGATATTGATGAACACATGGTGATGGATGCGGTGGTTAAAAGGAAAAGGAAGTGGCCAGAATCAGATATTTTGAGTTGGGTTGTAGAAATATCAAACCACACAAATATCTCTTTTGGCCCACTAACACCAAACTACAATATGACAATATTCTATTATAATTTTAAAAACCATATCAAATCGACACGTATAATTTTTCCATTTTGAGATTTCTATGGTTGTAAATTTTATTTTATAGTTATAAATCACATTATTAATAATGATAAAATACTTTTAAAAAACATATTTATTTCATTATTTGTAAACACAACTCTTTTCACATATTCTTTATATTTAAAATAAATCACATATATTTAGCACTTCTTAAGATTTAGGTAATTTAACGCTAAACACTTATTATGTCATAAGTTTTATTCTAATGGAGTACCAAACGATGGAGATGAATGTCTTATCCGATCAACTTATTTACTATAAATCGAGTCATCAACGCAATACCTATAAGACTATTTTTCCAATTTTTTATACTTNAATACATTTTGCAAATGAACTAAAACTCGGATTCCCAAATACCAACTTCCATGAATCCTTCTTCAGTAGCACACCCTCTAAACATACCAACTGAATTAAACCCACAAGCTACCTCACCATTTCTAGACACTGCAATCAGACCGGCTTTGCCATCATCGAGCCGGTTCTTGATCACAAAGTCAACCGCAGCTTGGAGATCAAGCTCCTTGTACTCCATCACAGCAGCCACATCACGAGCAAGTGTGCCACGGATGATTGCCTCTCCTTCTCCGGTGCATGAAACAGCACAAATATCACAAGCATAGGTCCCTGCACCGATCAACGGTGAGTCACCAATTCTGCCTGTCATTTTGTTCATTAGCCCTCCGGTGGATGTAGCAGCTGCACAGTTTCCTTGACTGTCAACCACCACGCATCCGACAGTTTCAGGTGCGTATACGGAGATAGGAAGGCCGTTCATTTTCACCAGTGGTGCCATTTCTGCGCCGCATGAGTCGGATCCCATGGTTGGGACTCTGTAATCAAACTGGAGAAGCACAATTATATTGAGATTCATAAGTTTCATTTCTTGAGATAAAATGTAATAAATCAGAAAATGACATCTTTAGTCATTAAACTTGGATACTTTAAGTAAATTTGGTATTTCCAAATTTTAATGTTTTTATAAGTAAGATCTTTCAAATTTGCAATATTCGACAAATCAAATCCCCAAAGTTAAAATCAATCCAAAAAAATTGATTTTAGTTAATATTCTCAATTGTCAAAATTGAAAAATTTTGGGGATCAATTTTATCCAACACCATAAATCTTAAAGAATATTTTTACCAAATATGATAAAGTATAGATATCATAATTGTTAGGAGTGAGCATTCAGTTCCAAATAGTGAACCAAACAAAATATTGAAATAACGAATACCAAATCATCAACAAAATCGAATACCAATTTGAATCCAATATTTTTTTGGTACCGAACCGAAATAATTTCGGTATTTTGTTATTGGTACCAAAATACCGAAATTAAAGCACCTAAAAAATAATAATGATCATCTCATGTATGTCTTAAATCAAATACATAGAAAAATATCTTAAAAAGACAATGATTAAGTAACTGATCACATTATTCTATCCATATAATAGAACAATATGTAATTCTCAATGTTTTCATACGGTCCGGAATTACGTACCGGTCCGGACCGGTATGAGTGGTATGACCGGTATACCGGTCGGTACCAAATATTATTTTATTTTATTTTTAAAAAAATTAATATTTAATTAATTTTTTAGGATCAAACCCGGAAATCGACCCTAATACCCGGTATCGGATGATACGAAAAAAAATACCGGTACCGAGCGAAATTTGACGTACCGGCCTGTATACCGTCCGGTATGAAAACATTGGTAATTCTTCAAGTTTATACTTCAATATAAGTGTAGATTGTTATGAAAATATAATTACTAGTTTCTTCATATAGAATCTAAATTACTATTCTCAAACTTATATTGTTTGTATTGATCTTCATAAATATCATAAAAATCTAGTCTATTAAGTCAATCTTTAATGCATATAAATGCATAACACTTTTCGAACTCAAAAAACATATATAAGAATAAAAAATTTTATGAGAAACCTCATACTAATGATATCTCAATAGATCAATATATCAAAAGTCGATATTAATAATTGAAAGACTCATTGTTCAATTAAAAATTTTAAATTATTTAAATATTTTATAAATTAATTTGGTAATTCGGTATATACCGAATTTTTATTTTTTTTACCGAATACAATATCAAACCGAATTTCAAATACCGGAATAACAAAATTTCGGTATGGTATTCGACATTCCAAAGTTTTTGCTCACCCCTAATAATTGTCATAATTATAAAACTTCATTTACAACTATGAAATTATGGGGACCAAATTTTCGTTTTCCCAATATACATATTAGGTTTAAGCATGGTAGTCGTACCGGTAATATCGCTTATGACCGGTATACCGATATATAAGAAAAATCGCTAATATCGGTCATGATCGGTACGAACGGTACCGACCGGTTTAACTTCATTGGGTTTAAGCAATGAAATCATACCAACAATTATACACCATGGTCATTTAATTGACACCATACGAAACCATAAAGATAATTGAAAAAATATTGAATATAAGTTGAGTACTACACTTGAACAATAAAAATTCCAAATTATACAAATATTATAAAATAATATATCTCAATATACTGAAAAATAAATAATCCCAAATTATACAAATATTATAATATACTACTACTAATTACTATACGGTTAAAACTACCATACCAATAGCACTATACATTGTTAACCATGATATGATTTCTTTGGGTTTAAGGTGGTGAAAGAAATGATGTAAAATATAAACAAAAAATTGAATCAATTAGAAAAAAATGAAAATATAAAGAATATAGAAACATAGTGAAAGCCTAAGGAAATAATTGACTTGCCAGAATGGAATTCGCTTCTTTCGCTAGTTTGAGGATTCCAACATTGTCCTCTGTGATAAAATACTCGTTGTCGACCATCTCAACACCCTAATAAAATAACATAAATAAGAAAACAATTAATGAAATTGATTTAATTTCTGTAAAGCATATTATTATGTGAAAACAATAAAATGAAGTATTTGGAACACTTTAAATAAAGTTGTTTAGATACTTTATGTTATACTTTTCAAGGTTTAGCTTGATTTTAATAACGGAAAGGGAAAAGATTCTCAAATAAAACACGTGAGATGCCACACGAAAAGGAGAAGAGTCTACAATTTCCACAAGCGGGGGGAGAATGAATGAGTGGTGGGGGCGGTGATTAGGGCAGAGAAAATGGCGAGTGAGTACCTGAAGTTTGGCGAACTCTTCGGCGCCGGAAAAGGCGAGGTAAGAGTGAGGTGAATTTTCCATAACAAGCCTAGCAAGAGAAACAGGATTCTTCACAGTTGTCACACCGGAGACAGCGCCGCACCTCCGGCCGTTACCGTCCATAATGCTCGCTTCCATTTCAACCGTTCCTTTCGCGGTCAGAGCAGATCCGCGGCCGGAATTGAAGAATGGATCAGTTTCCAATTCACGTACCTATTCGATCAAAATTGACACATTCAATTCGAAATAATTACAGATCAAAATAGAGAGATCGAGGCGATTGCATGGATGATGTAAAAGAATTAATCTAGTGAAATCAAGATATTTTTAGCAATTAGACTACGTACAACGAGTTCGACGACGTCGATTGCTGAGGCGGAGGTGCAGAGTTTAGAAATTCCAAGGTTTAAGCAACTAGTGAGGAGTTTTTTCGCCTCTTCCTGTTTCTCCATCGGCAGATTGGGATCTACACCGGCACCGCCGTGGACTGCTATAGCCCAGCCGCCCATTCTTATAGGCGCCGGCGTTATGCTCGATCCGATTCGTGAAAAGGTGCGAAGCAAGAAACTCAAAGAGATTACTCACATTTTATAGGAGCGATCGGATTTGAAATAAATTTAAAATTTCTCAAATGCGTAGGATTTGAGATCCGCCTTTCGCCTGAAATGGGGAGCCGCCAACTAAAAGTATGTGACTAGATTCCTCTTCTTGCAACGTTTTAATAATCGATAATTAAATCAATTTTTTATTATAGTGTGATTTGTATAATTATATCATTGACTCTTCAATTTTGAACATTACTTATTCTAGTATATAATTAATTAATAAATGAAACTATATAATAAATATATAAATGTTAATATTCACATTCAATCCATGTTTTAAAAAGAGAATCTTCTAGGAATCAACAAGTCATTTTATTCGATCAACAAAATTAATAAATATTTTGTAAAGTAATTGTTGCTAATTCTAAATAAATTAGGATTTTCTACAATAATCGGTAAGAAATAGATATTAACTAAGGATATAAATTTGTAATGTGCCTAAAGCTCATTTGAAGCTTTCATTGATTGCTAGATGCCCGTTACATCTTGCACTTTGGCTATACCAATACCATGTTAGACACCTTAGATTGTGCACACGATTTTTCACTGCATTATTAGCATCTTCAGTAATGGATGTCTTTTCATCTTCTTGTGATTGAATAATGGCTCACTCAGTACCAATATTTATCTTTATATATCGATTAAATTGTAAAAAGTAAAGAGTGACACACGTTCCACATTCGAACTGATAAGAAAGTGTTCTAATTTATAAGTGACATTTACCTAATTAAATTATCCAAACATTATACAATATGATTCTATTTTTTCAATATTGTATTATATATAATAACAAGTGTAAGTGTCCATTAGGTGATTAACATGAAATTCAAATATGGCACGTCCATTATTTATGGATTTGGATACAATAATGTTGGATTATGAGTGGTTTTGAATTACATAAATTGAAATCCGATTTTTTGTTGATTTAATTTCAATAAATTGGGTTCTGAGTTGACATGGATAGGACTGTAAATGAACCGAACCGAGCCGAATTTTAGTGTTTTTTTAATGTTCGGGTTCGGCTCGAATTTCAAGGTTTGGTTCAAGGTTCGGTTCGGGTTTGAAAATCATAAAATTTATGGTTCGAGATTCGGTTCGATTGAGGTTCGTGTTCGGTTCGAGTTCGAATTTAATGTTCGAATTAATTAAAATATATATTATTTTAATATAAATAATATATATTTTAATATTATAATATATACTATATTATTAATATATATAAATATAATAATATTATTGGTTCGCGAACCGGCTCGACTCGATTCGTTAGAAATTTGACATTCGAGGTTCGATTCGTCAGAAGTTCGAACTCGAGCCGAGCTTGGCTCGGTTCGAAAAAATCGACCTCAAACTCTAACCTTGAACAGCTCGGTTCGATAGGTTCACGAACCGGTTCGGTTCGTTTTCACCTCTAGACATGAATAATCCAAATATTATATATTTTAATTTAATACATAGTATATATTAAATTGTGCATATATTGTTTACCCAAACACTAATTTACTTCTCAATATATATTCTCTATCTCAATAGTTTACTCTCTATAAGTTTTTACTCTATCGTGTTTTGTTTGAAAATATTTATTTTCGTACTATCTATTCGAGTGCATATTATTCTTTTTCGTTCCATTTGTTTGAATATATGTATTGTTTTTTATGTTTGTTACAACATACATATTATTGTTAGTTATTATGTTTTTGTAGACATTCAGTAGTAAAATATGTTTTCTCATAACCACAAATTTTGTATCATTTAGTCATTATAAATATTTCAAGCCTTTTTATGATGATATGTATTTTTTGAGATATTGTTTTAATTTGTTCAATACTTGAATCATATATTTCTTCATAATTTATTATATTAGCAAATATCATTCTCTATGAATGCAAAAATACTAGTGTTTATTATTCATCATATTCTAAGTTATTTATAACACCATTCTTATTGATATTATGAACGATATATTTTAAATTTTATTATAAGAATTTAATTTTGTAAATTAAAATATAATATATTAATATCTATTGACTATATTTTTGTTATCAATTTAAAGTTAGGTTTATGAAGTTATATTTATTTTAAAAAATTATAATGAATGGTTTGGTTTAATTTTGTATTAATCCATTTTGGTTTGATTTGATTTTAGATTCACTAAGAAAATATTGGGTTTTAATTTGAGTTTAGATAAAACTATTTTTGAAGGGTTAACCCCTACAATTTTTGGTTATATCAATATATAAACTACTTTTGTAGGGTTAAATTTGATTTTATATTAATCTGATACAACCCGACCCGTCAACATATATAACCAATATTAAGAAAAAACGGGATCTGGAATCCAGTACAGTAGCTTACAGTGTAGTGGTAGGTAGGGACAAATGTTGTTTTGGAATATACGAAAAAAAATAATAATATAATATATTTAATGATTCCATTGGCTGTTGGTCCTCCACGATACCTCGACAACGCCGGCCACCCGTCTCATCAGATTCATTCACGTGCTCTTTTATTAATTTTTAATTATTATTTAATTTGGTTTATTGGTAACAATGCTAGTTAAATAATTATTTATTTAATTAATTATATAATTTTAGAATGCATTGACTTGTATTCTTTCCTCGTGTCATATTAATGATTATAAATAAACAATATCAATAATCAAACCCTTCAAAATTGTTAAATGTAATTCAAAAATATCACACCAAACAGAAATAAAAATTGATTTGATTAATTTATAATCAAATAATATCACAGTAATTAACTTGGAATACTAACTTATACATCCAACAACACAACTTATAAAATTAGGAGCGAATCTTGAAAATATCTAGAGAGATTTTATAAATAAAAAAAATAACAATTTTGGGCCCACCTTGCCTACCAAGAAGCTTCTCTATGTCTCCGTGTATATATAAAAAAGGGTTGAATTTATATTTAATACGTCAGATTATATTTTGTGATAATTTTGATCTATCAATTTCGAATAATATACTATACATCTATCAATTAATAAAATTAAGTCAATTTTGGTACATATTGACTAAAATATCTCTGTGACATTTCCAAATTCAATCTTCCTCGACTCATTCCGTAATCACTTTCTATCTGTAAATGAAACTCCGGCACGCCGCATATTCCATTATTCATAATCCAGCCTCCGACCAATCGTAAAGTAAACTCTAACTGTATTGATCATATCATATCAATTGTTCCTAACAAGTTGACATGTTAGTGAAAAAGTTTGGTATCATATAAACATACAGAAAACTTTAATGACAAAATACGACGCATAGAAGATTTTGCTAATAAAAATATGCATATTAATGATGTGTTACATATAATTTTCATGGTTTCTAATTGAATTTTGTAATGATTCAAATAAACTATGAACTTAATTTTTGAATGCTTCAAAAAAGTAATAATCTTATGCAGTTGGATCTTTCATGTACGATATCAAAGAATAATTCTATTAATACAACTTGAATTTCATCAATGTCTTCATTAGAAAATTGACAATAGAAAAATGAAAATTGAGGAAATGAGTGTTGGTAGATTGGCTGTAAATTTGGAAATTTCTTAAGGATATTTTAGTTATTATGTACCAAAAACGAGGTATATCTAAAGTATTATTTAAAATTGAGGGACCAATTTTATCATCTACAACCCATAACAAAAAATAAAGAATGGTAGAAAACACATATTGATTAATTTTAAAGTAAATTTGAATTAAACCCATAACAAAAGATAAAGAATGGAAGAAAACATACAAACTAATAGAGTTAACATCTACAACAACAAATATATCTGAATCCGGAACCGAAAGCCTCACCATTATAGATGAATGACATCGAAGAAGGCATTAACATGACAAACGAAGTCCACAAATAAGTGAAAATGAATCAAATTATACATGTTCTCTACGCAAAGTATTAAATTTCAAAAGTCAAATTAATATATATTGAAAAAAATGCGTTTGATTATAACTTCTAAGGAGAAGATTATAGTGTAAAAATTATACAAGAATTATTATGGACCTTATAAACCAAATCATTATCACTTACCATTTCTGACATTTTAATATAAGAATATTAAAAGGATGACAAAAAAGTATGAATAGTGTATATATCACAAAGTTTAAGGATTACATTGAGCACAAAAAATTTAAAAATTATTTAAGATTGAGTGTCAAGTACAATAGATTGTTTTCATTTCAATTTTTGCTTAACTATTTCACAACTTAAATTGATATTTTACAATTGTTAAAGGTTGATGTATAGTTTTTTCTAGGTTGCACGAGTGCAGGTGTGGGATGCAAGGTGCACGGGCGTGTATTGCGTAAATTTTTAATTAGAGATGCATTGAGTTGCATTAATATAATTTAATAAAAATATATATTAAAATATAAAATTAAACATTTACAAATTAATAAAAATCAAATTTACAACAATAAAATTTTTATGAGTGTTACTCTATTTCTTATTCAAATTTACATTATCAAAAATAAATGTATTTGACATTTAGAGAGGTTTGAAATATTCTTATTCAATTCGAATATTTTTCATTATAGAAAAAATAATATATTTTATCTATATTGTTTATAATAAACAATAGTATACATACATTTAGTGCCTATAACAAATAGTGAATGAATGCATAATATTATTGGCTTTAATGTATTCTCATTATTGACTCAATGTTCACAAGTTTGTAAATTATTATATTGGATGAACTCGAATATTAAATAACGACATATTTTTGTCTAAATTTCGAGAAACAAATATTTTTTAAATTTGATTAAGAACCCTAGAAATTGGAATACCACAAAAAATATTTTTTTATAAAAAAAAATATTGGGAAATTTATCTTATATTGAATAATATCGGAATAATTTATCTTAAATGAGATATTGAATTACAAGATAGACAAAACAGAATCGATAATCGTTACACAATTGTAGTGTAAGGTTTATTATCACGCACGCACAGAAGATTCGTACATCCTGCACCCGGTCCGTGAGTGGTGCATTGAAAGACATGCACCCCCACGAATTGTGCAACAAATGTTTTTTTACATAATTTAAGTTATGGGGTAAAATTTAAACATTATTTTATTAGCAATATGTTTCAAATATACACTTATAAAATTTAGAGGATATAATAATATTTACAATTTTAGTTGTAAAAATTTGTAAAACAATTTTGTAATTTACATGATCGGGGATTGAACTTTCCACTAAAGAAAATTATTAATATTATTTAAAAGACCTTTTGTCTTATATTATTATTATTATTATTATTATTATTATTATTAAAGTGTGTTGAGGAAAGAACCAAAATTCTATTTTGAAAGCACATCAAGATATACTTTTTTACCGACACCCAATGGATCTTGTCATCATTTAAATCACCATATTTATATATTAAATTATTATAATAATTTATTGAAATTTAATTGTTATATTTTACTTATTTCATATGGAATAATGATAAATCATCATTGAAGTAGAATGCATTTCATTATATTTTTACACTATATCACATAAAAAACAAAGCAATACATAATTATAATTTATAATGTGTTGCCCTAATTGTGAAAAGTTAATGTAAAAATACGATTTNGGCGGAGGTGCAGAGTTTAGAAATTCCAAGGTTTAAGCAACTAGTGAGGAGTTTTTTCGCCTCTTCCTGTTTCTCCATCGGCAGATTGGGATCTACACCGGCCCCGCCGTGGACTGCTATAGCCCAGCCGCCCATTCTTATAGGCGTCGGCGTTATGCTCGATCCGATTCGTGAAAAGGTGCGAAGCAAGAAACTCAAAGAGATCACTCACATTTTATAGGAGCGATCGGATTTGAAATAAATTTAAAATTTCTCAAATGCATAGGATTTGAGATCCGCCTTTCGCCTGAAATGGGGAGCCGCCAACTAAAAGGATGTGACTAGATTCCTCTTCTTGCAACGTTTTAATGATAGATAATTAAATCAATTTTTTATTATAGTGTGATTTGTATAATTATATCATTGACTCTTCAATTTTGAACATGACTTATTCTAATATATAATTAATTAATAAATGAAACTATATAATAAATATATAAATGTTAATATTCACATTCAATCCATGTTTTAAAAAGAGAATCTTCTAGGAATCAACAAGCCATTTTATTCGATCTACAAAATTAATAAATATTTTGTAAAGTAATTGTTGCTAATTCTAAATAAATTAGGATGGCCTACAATAATCGGTAAGAAAATAGATATTAACCAAGGATATAAATTTGTACTGTGCCTAAAGCTCATTTGAAGCTTTCATTGATTGCTAGATGCCCGTTACATCTTGCACTTTGGCTATACCAATACCATGTTGGACACCTTAGATTGTGCACATGATTTTTCACTGCATTTTTAGCATCTTCGGTAATGGATGTCTTTTTCATCTTCTTGTGGTTGATTGATGGCTCACTCAGTACCAATATTTATCTTTATATATCGATTAAATTGTAAAAAGTAAAGAGTGACACACGTTCCACATTCGAACTGATAAGAAAGTGTTCTAATTTATAAGTGACATTTACCTAATTAAATTATCCAATCTCTATACAATATGATTCTATTTTTTCAATATTGTATTATATATAATAATAGGTGTAAGTGTCAATTAGGTGATTAACATGAAATTCAAATATGGCACGTCCATCATTTATGGATTTGGATACAATAATGTTGGATTATGAGTGGTTTTGAATTACATAAATTGAAATCCGATTTTTTGTTGATTTAATTTCAATAAATTGGGTTATGAGTTGACATGAATAGGGCTGTAAATGAACCGAAGCGAGTCGAACTTTAGTGTTTTTTTAAGGTTCGGGTTCGACTCGAAATTTTCAAGGTTTTGTTCAGGTTCGAAAATCATAAAATTTATGGTTCGAGATTCGGTTCGTGTTCGGTTCGAGTTCGAATTTAATGTTTGAATTAATTAAAATATATATTATTTTAATATAAATAATATATATTATATTATTAATATATATGAATATAATAATATTATTGGTTCGCGAACCAGCTCGACTCGATTCGTTAGAAATTTGACGTTCGAGGTTAGGTTCGTCAAAAGTTCGAACTCGAACCTTGAACAGCTCGGTTCGAGAGGTTCGCGAACCGGTTCGTTTCGTTTTGACCCATAGACATGAATAATCCAAATATTATATATTTAATTTAACACAGTATATATTAAATTGTGCATATATTGTTTACCCAAACACTAATTTACTTCTCAATATATATTCTCTATCTCAATAGTTTACTCTCTATAAGTTTTTACTCTATAGTGTGTTGTTTGAAAATATTTATTTCGTACTATCTATTCGAGTGCATATTATTCTTTTTTCGTTCCATTTGTTTGAATATATGTATTGTTTTTTATGTTTGTTACAACATACATATTATTGTTAGTTATTATGTTTTTGTAGACATTCAGTAGTAAAATATGTTTTCTCATAACCACAAATTTTGTATCATTTAGTCATTATAAATATTTCAAGCCTTTTTATGATGATATGTATTTTTTGAGATATTGTTTTAATTTTTTCAATACTTTAATCATATATTTCTTCATAATTTATTATATTAGCAAATATCATTCTATATGAATGCAAAAATACTAGTATTTATTATTCATCATATTCTAAGTTATTTATAACACCATTCTTATTGATATTATGAACGATATATTTTAAATTTTATTATAAGAATTTAATTTGTAAATTAAACTATAATATATTAATATCGATTGACTATATTTTTGTTATCAATTTAAAATTAGGTTTATGAAGTTATATTTATTTTAAAAAATTATAATGAATGGTTTGGTTTAATTTTGTATTAATCCATTTTGGTTTGATTTGATTTTAGATTCACTAAGAAAATATTGGGTTTTAATTTGAGTTTAGTTAAAAACTATTTTTGAAGGGTTAACCCCTACAATTTTTGGTTATATCAATATATAAACTAATTTTGTAGGGTTAAATTTGATTTTATATTAATCTGATACAACCCGACCCGTCAACATGTATAACCAAATATTAAGAAAAAACGGGATCTGGAATCCAGTACAGTAGCTTACAGTGTGTAGTGGTAGGTAGGGACAAATGTTGTTTTGGAATATACGAAGAAAAATATAATATAATATATTTAATGATTCCATTGGCTGTTGGTCCTCCACGATACCTCGACAACGCCGGCCACCCGTCTCATTAGACATTCACGTGCTCTTTTATTAATTTTTAATTATTATTTAATTTGGTTTATTGGTAACAATGCTAGTTAAATAATTATTTATTTAATTAATTATATAATTTTAGAATGCATTGACTTGTATTCTTTCCTCGTGTCATATTAATGATTATAAATAAACAATATCAATAATCAAACCCTTCAAAATTGTTAAATGTAATTCAAAAATATCACACCAAACAGAAATAAAAATTGATTTGATTAATTTATAATCAAATAATATCATAGTAATTAACTTGGAATACTAACTTATACACCCAACAACACAACTTATAAAATTAGGAGCGAATCTTGAAAATATCTAGAGAGATTTTATAAATAAAAAAAATAACAATTTTGGGCCCACCTTGCCTACCAAGAAGCTTCTCTATGTCTCCGTGTATATATAAAAAAGGGTTGAATTTATATTTAATACGTCAGATTATATTTTGTGATAATTTTGATCTATCAATTTCGAATAATATACTATACATCTATCAATTAATAAAATTAAGTCAATTTTGGTACATATTGACTAAAATATCTCTGTGACATTTCCAAATTCAATCTTCCTCGACTCATTCCGTAATCACTTTCTATCTGTAAATGAAACTCCGGCACGCCGCATATTCCATTATTCATAATCCAGCCTCCGACCAATCGTAAAGTAAACTCTAACTGTATTGATCATATCATATCAATTGTTCCTAACAAGTTGACATGTTAGTGAAAAAGTTTGGTATCATATAAACATACAGAAAACTTTAATGACAAAATACGACGCATAGAAGATTTTGCTAATAAAAATATGCATATTAATGATGTGTTACATATAATTTTCATGGTTTCTAATTGAATTTTGTAATGATTCAAATAAACTATGAACTTAATTTTTGNACATATTTGTAAAAATATATTTCGAATATTTCAGTAAGCTAAATTATGCAAGAAACAATTAATACCATTATTCTGCATTATTATTACAACAGTAAATAGATCTAACGATTGGGTAGATGGGAATGTGATCGAAATGCGAAATTGTACGTACGATAAGCCAGCTATACATGTCTCGTACCGGGTACTACGATTAAGTCATTATTTTGACCAAAAATATATAAAATTGTATTAAAATAATAAATTTAAAATGCCAACCGGATTTGCATTGTTCTGCCCTACCCGTGAAAGAGAACTCAGAAATCCGCAATCGGAAAATGAAGGCCGGCCCCCACCACATCCTCTACAGACAAAATCAACATACATTTTCATCATTACACGACCATTCCATGTCTTCACCGCCTTCAATTATCCGCCGGAAACCTGAATCTTTTCTTGGGCGGCGGCGCAAAGACAGTATCGTTGTCTGAACTGAAGGATACATCGAAAACTCCGGTAGGGCTATCGGGAAATGATCTATTTTTCCTTTTATTGGAGTAAGCCTGAGAATTTATCGCCGCTTCTTGTATCAGATTACAGCAGATTTCAACTTTTTCCTGTTTGGGTATAGGAAAATTAAGTGTTAAGGTAAATCAACAGCACATTTACATGGCGGCGATTAAAGAAAACAAAACACCTTGGTGACTCCGAGGATTCCGATGAGTTCACTGTGAAACTCTACGGCCTTGGAGGGCTGAAGGTTTCTCAAAACATGGAGCATTATTGCAGTAGCAAACGCAGAAGGCGAGATCTCCATGAATCTGCAGTCTGAACAAGGATATTTTATTGTAATGAAATGAACATTTTTTCTGGGTTTGTCTGAAACTTACCAGAAAGAAGAGAAAAAAGCAGTGATTCTGATCTTCTGGTGAAATTACTACATAAAAATCCACTGAATCCCAGTTTTCTTACAATGTAATGAAGAAATGTAATTGGTGTAACAGAGTTCATCTTCCATTGAAGCGTGGAGAGAATTAAAACTTCCATTCTCTGTATAGTTTTAGCCTCAAAGAAGAACACAGACTCAACCTGCAAACATGAACATGAACAAACGAGATTAAGATAGGAATCTNAATGATGTGTTACATATAATTTTCATGGTTTCTAATTGAATTTTGTAATGATTCAAATAAACTATGAACTTAATTTTTGAATGCTTCAAAAAAGTAATAATCTTATGCTGCTGGATCTTTCATGTACGATATAAAAGAATAATTCTATTAATACAACTTGAATTTCGTCAATATTTTCATTAGAAAATTGACAATAAAAAGATGAAGATTGAGGAAGTGAGTATTGGTAGATTGACTGTAAATTTGAAATTTTCTTAAGGGTATTTTAGTTATTATGTATAAAAAACGAGGTATATTTAAAGTATTATTTAAAATTGAACGACCAATTTTGTCATCCACAACCCATAACAAAAAATAAAGAATGGTAGAAAACACATATTGATTAATTTTAAAGTAAATTTGAATTAAACCCATAACAAAAGATAAAGAATGGAAGAAAACATACAAACTAATAGAGTTAACATCTACAACAACAAATATAACTGAATCCGGAACCGAAAGCCTCACCATTATAGATGAATGACATCGAAGAAGGCATTAACATGACAAACGAAGTCCACAAATAAGTGAAAATGAATCAAATTATACATGTTCTCTACGCAAAGTATTAAATTTCAAAAGTCGAATTAATATATATTGAAAAAAATGCGTTTGATTATAACTTCTAAGGAGAACATTATAGTGTAAAAAATTATAAAAGAATTATTATGGACCTTATAAACCAAATCATTATCACTTACCATTTCTGACATTTTAATATAAGAATATTAAAAGGATGACAAAAAGTATGAATAGTGTATATATCACAAAGTTTAAGGATTACATTGAGCACAAAAAATTTAAAAATTATTTAAGATTGAGTGTCAAGTACAATAGATTGTTTTGCATTTCAATTTTTGCTTAACGATTTGACAACTTAAAATGATATTTTACAATTGTTAAAGGTTGATGTATAGTTTTTTCTAGGTTCCACGAATGCAGGTGTGGGATGCAAGGTGCACGGGCATGTATTGCGTAATTTTTTAATTAGAGATGCATTGAGTTGCATTAATATAATTTAATAAAAATATATATTAAAATATAAAATTAAACATTTACAAATTAATAAATAATCAAATTTACAACAATAAAATTTTCATGAGTGTTACTCTATTTCTTATTCAAATTTACATTATAAAAAATAAATGCATTTGACATTTAGAGAGGCTTGAAGTATTCTTATTCAATTCGAATATTTTCATTATAGAAAAAATAACATGTTTTATCTATATCGTTTATAATAAAAAATAGTATACATACATTTAGTGCCCTATATCCAATAGTGAACGAATGCATAATATTATTGGCTTTCATGTATTCTAATTATTGACTCAATGTCCACAAGTTTGTAAATTATTATATTGTATGAACTCGAATATTAAATAACAACCTCTTTTCGTCTAAATTTCGAGAAACAAATATTTTTTAAATTTGATTAAGAACCCTAGAAATTGGGATAACACAAAATATATTTTTTTATAAAAAAAATATTGGAAAATTTATCTTATATTGAATAATATCGGAATAATTTATCTTAAATGAGATATTGAATTACAAGATAGACAAAACGGAACCGATAATCGTTACACAATTGTAGTGTAAGGTTTATTATCACGCACGCACAGAAAATTCGTACACCCTGCACCCGGTCCGTGAGTGGTTCGTTGAAAGACATGCACCCCCACGAATTGTGCAACAAATGTTTTTTTACATATTTTAAGTTCTGGGGTAAAATTTAAACATTATTTTATTAGCAATATGTTTCAAATATACAGTTATTAAATTTAGAGGATATAATATTTACATCTTTTACTTATAACAATTTGTAAAACAATTTTGTAATTTACATGATCGGGGGTTGAACTTTCCACTAAAGAAAATTATTAATATTATTTAAAAGGCCTTTTGTCTTATATTATTATTATTATTATTATTATTATTATAAAAGTGTGTTGAGGAAAGAACCAAAATTCTATTTTGAAAGCACATCAAGATATACTTTTTTACCGACACCCAATGGATCTTGTCATCATTTAAATCACCATATTTATATATTAAATTATTATAATAATTTATTGAAATTTAATTGTTATATTTTACTTATTTCATATGGAATAATGATAAATCATCATTGAAGTAGAATGCATTTCATTATATTTTTACATTATATCACATAAAAAACAAAGCAATACATAATTATAATTTATAATGTGTTGCCCTAATTGTGAAAAGTTAATGTAAAAATACGATTTCATTACTCAATGTATACATTGTGTTTTGCTTCAATCTTACAAGTCTCATGAGTAACTCATCTATATATTGAAGAACTCCACTTCTTTGAGTTCTTCATTATACNACATTGTTTAACCGATTAAAATCGGTTCGGTTACACGGTTTGGCGGTTGGGTGTCCCACCCTTACCTAAAGACAAGAAGGCATTGAGGAATCGGTGGGTTTACAGGATTAAGTATGATGATCAAAATCCGCAACCACGGTTTAAAGTAAGGATTGTCGTGAAGGGATTCAGTCAAAGAAAATGGATTGACTTTGACGACATAGTCTCACCCGTTGTGAAGATGACATCCATTCGAACTATGATGGGGTTAGCAGAATCTTTCAACCCGAACGTTGGACAAATAGATGTAAGATTGCCTTCCTACAATGAGATTTGGAAGAAGAAATCTATATAAATCAACCAGAAGGCTTTGTGAAGTGGGGGAAATATGGTTATGTTTGCAAGCTAAAGAAGAGTCTTTATAACTTGAAACAAGCATCGAGACAGTGGTATAAGAAGTTTGAGTCTATCATGAGGGAGCAAGACTACATGAAGAATATATCAGATCACTGCGTATTCAAGAAGAAGTTTTATGAATATTATTTTATCATACTATTGTTGTACGTGGACGACACGTTGATTGTTGGTCAAAATTGTTCGTGGATTGCTGAGTTGAAGTAGCAATTGAGTAAATCTTTTGCGATGAAGGACATGTGACCAGCGAAGAAAATTCTTGGTTTGAGGATCATGCGAGATACGAATGCCAAGAAGTATAAGTTGTAATAGGAGAAGTACATTGAGAAAGTATCTTAAAGGTTCAACATGAATAAGTCTAAAATGATTAGTTGTCCTCTTGTTAATCACTTTAGATTGAGTTCTAGTCGTTCTATGGATAAGGAGAAGGAAACAATGGCTATGGTGCCATATGCTTCAGCTGTTGGAAGCTTAATGTACTCCATGACGTATACGCGGCCAGACATTGCTCAATCTGTTGGAGTTGTGAGATATTTTCTATCAAAATCGAAGGATCATTGGACTGCAGTTAGGGGTGTTCATTCGGTAAATACCGAACCGAATCGATACGAATTTTAATTTCCGAATAAGTCAAAAACATAGTTACCGAATACCAAACAGAAATTTGTCGGTTCGGTAAATACCGAATTTTTTCGGTTCATTTCGGTATTTACCGAAATACCGAATTTTCCAAAATGTAATCCAATTAAATAAAAAATTAATAAAAATAATATATTTAATTATATCATTAAATATAAAAATATTAGTTTTAAATTAAACAAAAGATTAAATTCAATTTTTTTACCGAATACCGAAATGGCCGAAATTTTAAAACCTAATATCGAACTGATTTCATAATTCGGTAGCAGTTTGGTAAAAAATATTCGGAATAGGGTTCGGTTTTGGGTTTTACCTAATAGTGAACACTGTACATCTACATGAAAATTTTCTATGTTTGGATACTTGGACAATAATAAGTAGTCTTGTGGAGAGTTCTCATATTTTAGTTGACAACGTGGATGTTCAAAGATGACTAATGGTTTATGGGCTAAAGTTTGGACTGAAACAATAATTTATTAATAAGTTTAATTAAACGTTTAAAATATATATATCAATAAATAAATCCAAACTCTTAGTCAAATATGAATTTGCTATATAATAACATGTTTTGGCAGTAAATTGTTTAGAAATTTGATTCAACGTTTTGTACTTTAAAGATGCATCCCATTGATTGGCAATTTATTCATAATAATTTTTTTGTGTAAAATATCCCAAATCGAATATGAAAGTATAAACGTTCTAGTTTATAAAACTAATAATATTATGACTAATTGACTTGACATAGCATTTTTAATGTGATTAACTTCTCTTAGACCATCCACAACGATGGGCATCAAATTTGACTTTATGACCACCTGTGCAAATTTTTTTCGCTTTGTTTTGCAACATAAAGTGTAGGAATTTTGGTTGATGACAATGAGGAGAGATCCTCAATCAACCTAAAATTAATTTTTAAAAAATATAAATATAATATATAAATTTATAATCGACGGTATAATAATATTATCCATAATGTTGTAATTATTTGATATATCGGTAATGTCGGTAATGGTAAGATATACCGTTCAATATTTTTGTAATACTAATTATAATTAATATGATACTAAATTTCATTTTTAAACATTAATAAAATATTAATTTGATTTTTAAAATGTTGTAAGATACAAAATAATAAAAGATAAAATTTATAAATATCCTAGCATTGTTGTAGGTGTGAAAAGAATGTTATGTATAAAAATATTTATATTAATAATATTAAAAATAAAGAATAGTGAAATGTACAAAGAGAAAGCTGATGTGTAAAGAGAATGAAGTTTTCGGATAGACATGAATGGAGATGACCTTATGAGTTGGTTCATACACACATTCTTTCGGCCCATTGGATTCTAAATTTCTACATTGTATTAAAGCGAGTTTGGAAAATCAGGAATAACCTTGTCGTGGGTTTGTCCGACTTCAAATAATTGAACGGTTGTCAATCCAACAGTTTTAATGATCAAGTGCAACTTGACAGACGATTGAACTTGAGAGGTGTATTGAAATATAAACAATTATCCACATTGAAAGTGGGATGCAAGTTGGATTGTTTATAAAAGGAATTATTGACCATTGTAAAATATTTATTTAAATGTTTTATGATGTGTGTTATGGTCCCTTTTTAGGGGGTACCAACAGTCGTCCGGTTCGTTCAATCAACGAACTCGGTTTTAATTTATAAAAGATATGGAGAGCGATTAAAAGATAAAATCAAAGTAAGAACACAGCATATATAGTGGAAACCCTGTAAAATGGGGTGAAAACCACTCGACCAAGAGCCGATTATGCTCTTGGTCTGCTCACTAATGGAAATAAGAGAAGTTTACACAAAACAGGCTAATGAAGATGACTAAGTATAGAAAGCAGTAAGAATCTGGGCAGCGTAATAGCATGTTCTTCTGCATCCAAAGGGTCCTGTCTTTTCCTTCGTCTGCCCTGTATTTATAGAGTTGCCGGCGAGTGTAATCCACGTCCTGTAACCGCCTCTGACAAGTTTGTTAGAGGTTGTTATCGCAGGATGTAAAACGAGGCTGGGACCGATGCGTGGTCTGCGTGATCGGGCCCGAAGCATGATAAACGTGACAGGGCCCGAAGCGTGGAACGCGTGAGTCTGTAACTGTTTTGTAACCGTTCGGACCGAACCGCGGAGCCAGCTGGCTGATAACGCTTATTTTTACTAAGGTTATCTTCGGTCCTCCGTGTTGAACATCGGGCCGGTCTTCTTAAAGGTGTAATTGGGCTGTGAGAATTCGTTTTGATTATTTAAACTGGCCCAACAGTTATCGGGCCTCACCCATTACAGGGTACCCGGTCCTAGAGTTCTCATCAATGTGTTTTCACCTTATACGTTATATCTAAGCATATTATCCACATGAAATTAACCTAATTCTAGAAATTTAATAATATCTATTGAATTCGAATAATTGTAAGTTGTAACAATATCATTTGCATATAGATCTTAACAAAATTACAAACTAACAATTTTTCAAAACTTGAATAAAAATAGGAATATAGTATCCTTTGGAATTGTACATATAAAAGTTTGTCCATGTGTAGATGAATCGAGACCGTTGAAAACCATCTTGAGCTAAATAATCGTTTGGTTGCGATCAAATTAGAAAATTGGGACATGTACTGAATTATGTCCTTAGCTGATAGCAGCCCAGCCCAAAGAATATTTGTGTTTTTAATTGGAAAATTCCCATTTTGTTGCCTCATGGATTTGGCTCATTTTTCAACTATGAAGGGCTTTTAATCAATGAGAAATAAAAACAATAAAACAGAAAAATCACTAAAAAAATAAGAATAAAAAAAATAAAAAAGGGCTTTTAATCAATATATTAATAATAATTTTGATGATGTGTATTGTCATGATTTTTTTAGGGTACCAAAAATCACCGAATTCTTATTAGAATAATGATAAAGATTTAGTTTTAAGTTTATAATTGTATATGGGACAACTTTAAGTGCGAAAAATGAAAATAACGCATGCAATTTAACGTGGAAAACTCATAAAGAATGAGAAAAAACTACAGTGTTGAGAAGAAAACATCTACAATCAATTCACTAAATGATCAATGAAACAGTACAAAAGGGATAGATAGTAACATAAATGAAGAACATTGAATAATGATGAGGAAATTGATAAACAACATGTTGATGATGATAATTAGGCTTCCTTCGATCTCCAATCCTTCCCCTTTATATAAAGGTGAGATGTACAATTTTCTTCTTTATCTCACGCTAATTTTGTTATCACATCTTTTTAAATAGTTAACTTTCTTATAAAATGCGTCTACCCAAGAATACAATTATTTCTTTAAAACTATGTCAACTCCCAAGTGACGGGATCGATCCAAAATTGTCAGAATCGATCCAACATTTAATGTCTTAAGCAATCCTAATTTTCTCATGAGCTTGATCCAATTGGTCTTGAGCCTCAACTCTGGATTGATATCTCTGTATGGGCTATAGCACATCATTCACCAAACTTACCTTGATACTAATTTAAATGTAAATTATCTTGATAAATAAAAGTAATGAAATACAACATTCAAAAAATTGAAGATTTTCCAAAATTTTTAAAAATGGCAATGTTTTCACGGAAATACCTAGTAAGTGGAAAATTCTTTTAGAACAATTACATTTTTATTAAAATTAGAGAAATGCTATTTTGACATATTTGTAAAAATATATTTCGAATATTTCAGTAAGCTAAATTATGCAAAAAACAATTAATACCATTATTCTGCATTATTATTACAACAGTAAATAGATCTAACGATTGGGTAGATGGGAATGTGATCGAAATGCGAAATTGAACGTACGATAAGCCAGCTATACATGTCTCGTACCGGGTACTACGATTAAGTCATTATTTTGACCAAAAATATATAAAATTGTATTAAAATAATAAATTTAAAATGCCAACCGGATTTGCATTGTTCTGCCCTACCCGTGAAAGAGAACTCAGAAATCCGCAATCGGAAAATGAAGGCCGGCCCCCACCACATCCTCTACAGACAAAATCAACATACATTTTCATCATTACACGACCATTCCATGTCTTCACCGCCTTCAATTATCCGCCGGAAACCTGAATCTTTTCTTGGGCGGCGGCGCAAAGACAGTATCGTTGTCTGAACTGAAGGATACATCGAAAACTCCGGTAGGGCTATCGGGAATTGATCTATTTTTCCTTTTATTGGAGTAAGCCTGAGAATTTATCGCCGCTTCTTGTATCAGATTACAGCAGATTTCAACTTTTTCCTGTTTGGNAACCCCTCCCGCACGGACACCGCAAACACTCTTGCGTTGTTCCCCCCTCCCGAAGCACGCCTTAAGCGAATAGATCTGCTTCGGGAGAGAAGATTAATAGAGATAGGTGTTGCGGGTAGGACCGGAGCCCCGGCCCCGAAGGGGGTTTTATCTTCTAGCTCAGATTCAGATCCATCAGAAGGATCGGGTATGAGATAGTACTTGTGTTTTACTTAATCCTGATCCTTATGTATCCGTTTTGCAGATTCAACTGAGACGATGCCGAGCACTCGTTTTAAACGTATGGCAGCTACTTCGGTCCGTCATTCTGAGGGACAAAGGGAAGCATCGGGCGGCGCCGAAGCAAGTGAATCGGCAACGGGGGGCACGGTGGTCCCTTCGGGGTCAGGGAACCCCCCGGTCCAAACAACCAGCGCTGGCACATTGACCCTTCGCTGCACCGGGCAGTCCTCAAGCGGAGAGGGGCCTGCCTTTCGGGTATTTGGAGTTGTATAGGAGGTGATAAAGGCTCGGATTCGTTCTCTGAGTTTATCCAGCCTCTATCAAATCGGTAATAGTTCTTTTATTAACGCTAAGACTATTACTTTGTTGCTGAAATGAGCCGTTCCCGTGGAGAAGGTTCTCCCCGGCCCTCAGCTTAAGCCGAACGTCTCCCTGCCGCCGGTCCCCTTGGGAAAAGGGAAGAGGGTGACCGAAGAAGAACCCTTGCAGGAGCTGAAGCGGCTGAAGAAAGGAGGTCGCGCTCCGGTCCCCAACAAGGGGATTGTTTTGAAGGAACCTGGGCAGGGCCCGAAGACTAACTCTTATTGGGGAGTTGCTTTGGATATGTTGACCAGGTTCAGCAAGGGGAGGAAGTTGTCCTCCTGGCGGAGTGCCTTTGTGAAGGACTTCCACCTTTTTGGGGAGCAGAACCCAGATAACGTCCAAGCGGACGTATCTGCGGAAGATATTATGGAAAGCTACATTGACCTCACATCTAAGGTAATTCTTAGTTAACCTGGAGGCCCGAAGCTTTATCCTTAACCATGTATTGTCTTTTGCAGATGTTGAGAAAAGCTTTTACAACGGCTATCACCATGGAGAAATACCAAGGTGATGGTGTTGTGTCCCANGGTATCATATGAAGTGAGGCAGGATCGACAACGAATTGCTATGATCGGAAAGACGGGCATACGATCGACATCTTCAAGAGGAAATGTCAACAAAAGCTGCGCCATTACTCCAGGCGGCGGTGTGTGGCTTCGGCATGGCCGAAAGTCTCATAAATCAGCTCGAGACGGCTGTGATGTGATTACAGAAGATTGTGATTAGATTATGTACAATTAAAATATATAGAATGTCTATATAAAAGGGAGTCGAAAAATGTTGATAGGGGACAAGCTCCCTAGAGATTTCCTAGTTCTAAGCTTTTAGTGAATTCCGCCTGGGTTTGGTGCCCCGTGGGTTTTCCTCCCGATTCTCGGGTTTCCACGTATAATTTCTTGTTTTCTTTTCATTACGGCAACCGAATACCAGCGGTACCCTCACTTAATTCATAAAACATCATAGAACATATTTTTACTCTTAACATTTGGCGCAGTCCGTGGGGACCGATATGGTAAACCTACTGAGAAGCTTTCATGCTATTCTTTGTTTTTATGGAAAACCCAGAATCTGTGGAGGGGATAGAAGCTCACTAGCAGGAGTCGCATAACATCATTGCTGGAAGAGAAGTAATAACTATCGATCCACAATCTCTACGAAAAATGGTAGAGGAAATGGTGGGAGACCTCCGACAGTCGATCGTGGCGTCAGGACAGAAATCTGTTGTCCAACAGTAGATCCAAAACCCTCAAAGCTCGAACCCACTAGAAGCATATCAGCAAGACGATCAGCACGGAAACCCATGGTCAGACGAGGAGGAAATTATCGACCGGCAGCCCTAGAACGAGGTGCCCCAACTGGCTGTCGATCGAGACCAAGCTCGCTTTGACGAATTGGTGGTAGAATTGGATGCAATCAAAAGGCGACTGCTAAAGCAAGACACTGATCGTCGACCAACTTTTTTCCATGAAGCAATGAGTCAACCTATCAAGAGAGATGTCGGCAAGGATTTTTTACTGGATTTGAAAGATGTCTATCGTGACCCTTGCTCGCACAAAGAGGGTTTCCACCCTGCTTCAGATGCGTCTACATCCGTTCTCGGAACACGTAATAAAAGCTGTGCCCGAACGTTCGTTCAGAGCACCAGACGGGATATCTACATTCAGCGGGTCTGGAGATCCCTTGGATCATTTATCAGACTTTGAATTGAGAATGGGGACAAATGGTGCCAGTGACACGGTCCTATGTAAGCTGTTTGCTGCCACCCTACAGAAAGACACTAAATCTTGGTTCAAAAATCTTCCTTGAGGATCCATGCGGTCTTTTGAAGATTTTGTCATATTATTCACACATCAATTTGTTCCCAATGTGGGTCCCCAAGAAGCAAAGTCGAACTTTATGTCTTAAGATATATTACGGGAAAAATCACGTTGAGACAATTCATTGAGAAATTCACTCATGTTGCAAGAGGAATCAAAATGGATCCTAAGGAAAAGTTGAAATACTACAGCAGGTTCTTGGGCCATGTGGACTCTGTGCTAGCCTCATCAAGAATCCATCTACTTCCTTGGGGCAACTTACCCAAAAGATCAATAAATACATCAAGGTAGAAGAAACTATGACGACTCTTCATGGTAAGAAGGGCCTGTTTTTACGAAGCCCGTTTAGAAGAAAATTCATCCATCGGATAAGAGATGGAGGGAAGTGAATTATTGCCAAACCCGGAGTACAGATACTGTGAATCAAAGGGTATACTGCGAGTTACATAAATCTGCTGATCACTCAACAACTGAATGTAATGTTTTGGGAAACCGCATCAAAGAATTGGTGAAAGAAGGGTGCTGGAGTACAAGATCGGTAAAACCCATGAGAAGGAATCCCGTCCGAATAGAGGTGATAGGGATGACGATCGTCGCTACGCACTTCGCCAGAGGAAAGACGAACAGAACGACCGACCGCGGCAAAACCATTAAGGGCAGCGAAGGAACAGAAGATGTGGCGACCGTGGTGGGAGAAAATGGAAGGATTTCCGAAATGATCGATACAACGACGATCGACGGGACAGCCGACGATCCCCTGCCCCAGATGTTCTCCCACCATCTCCAGCGAACCCGCCAGCTGAAAGGGTTAATCCAGAAAATTTCAATTCGGTGGACAATGAAATGATGTACCCGGAAATTTTTGTGATTTCTGGTGGGGATCGCTCGTATGTAACCAAGAATTAAAGAAAGCGCCATGCTAGGGAAATACTGAATTCATCGGAAGACATGTCGATCAAGGAGGGTCAGAAACTGCCGAAGATGGATATAACGTTCGACGATAATGACAAGGAATGTATCAACGAACCTTAGAATGATCCTATTGTTATACGTGTTGTCATTGTTAATCGCACGGTATACCGGATTTTGGTTGACCATGTGAGCTCTTGTAATATAATATCTAAAGAAGTGATAGACTCCATGGGTATTAGCATGACCAACCTACAAATCCTAACAATGACACTATGGTCCTTTGACCAACGATCGGTCACCACCCTCGGAAAAATCATCTTACCGACCACGATCGGATTGGGGGAAAAATCACGGACGAAAATATTGGAATATGTGGTCATGGACATTGATATAACATACAACGTAATCCTAGGACGATAGAGACTTAATGCATTTGAAGCCGTGCCCTCCACAGTTCATTTGAAACTCAAATTTCCAACCACGGTCAAGATTGCAACCATAAATGTCGATCAAGCAACTGCACACTCCTGCTATGTTTCGGCTTGTCGATCTAGAGTCCATGTTGTTGAAGATTTACGGGAGCCAAGAAGAGCCATGGAACCAGGGGAGTATAAAGTTGTGGAACTTATCTCTGGAGATTGCGAAAAGACTACTTGAATCGGTTTGGATCTTATTCCATCTTTTGAAATTGAGCTGATTAAACTGTTGCAGGATAATGCTGAGGTTTTTGCTTGGAGCCCGAAGGATTTGTGTGGCATAGACAGAATAGTGATGGAACACCATATCGATACCCATCCTTGTGCACGATCGGTAAGACAAAAATTGCATCGTTTTTCGCATAAGGTTGTGGAGATTATTGGACAGGAAACCTCAAAATTAAAAGCTGATGGATACGTAAAAGAGATAAAATATTCAGAGTGGGTGGCCAACCCGGTTTGGTGCGAGAAGCAGGAGGAAAATGGCGAATGTGTGTCGACTACAAGGGGCTGAAAAAATTTTGTGAATCTGATCCTTACCCCTTTCGCACATTGACAATTTAGTTGACGCTGTTGCTTAGAGCACTATGATGAGCACCATGGATGCATACTCTAGGTATCACCAGATTTTTCTTGCTAAGGAGGATCAGAAAAATTCTTCGTTTGTGACGCCAAGTGGTGTCTTTTGCTACACTGCGATGTCATTCGGGTTTAAGAACGCTGGGGCTACCTACCAGCGTTTAGTTAATTTAATTTTCAAAGATTTGATAGGAAAGAAAATGGAGGTGTATGTGGACGATATGATTGTTAAGTCGATGAATGATGATGACCATATTTCCTATTTCTCGAAGTGTTTCGAAGTCTGTCGAACATACCGTTTGAAGCTCAATCCTGCTAAATGTTGCTTAGGCATTCGAAGCGGAAAGTTTCTTGGACACTATGTCTCTAAAAGATGAATCGAGGCGAACCCGGATAAAATGAAACCTATCATTGACATGCTCCCACCCAGAACGAAAAAGGAGTTTCAGAGCCTGACGGGTCGATTGGCTGCCCTGAACCGATTATTTCCAAATTTGCCGATAGGGCATTGCCCTTATTCAAAGTCTTCCGATAGGGTAACAAGCTTGAATGGGGATGAAGAATGTAATCTGGCGTTCGACGACTTGAAGAGATATCTATCGAATCAACCCTTCTAGTGAGCCCGACGAGCGACGAGCCCATGGGCCTTTATCTGGCAATCTCGATCGTCGCAGTGAGCGCCGATGTAGTGACAATCGGTGAGGGAATACATCGACCCGTATACTATGTTAGCTACACATTGCTTCCAGCGAAGACAATGTACACGAATATTGAAAAATTTGTTTTGGCATTAAAGAAAGCTTCAGTCAAACTGAAGCATTTTTTCAAGGGCCGTTGCATTCAAGTTTTTACATATCAACATTTAGAAGATGTTTTGTCTAAGTTAGAAACGACAACAAGATAGTCAAAATGGGCTATTCAACTTAGTGCGATGAACCTGGAATTTGTGCTTCGAAGGCCATAAAAGCCCAAGTTTTGGAAGATTTTGTGTTAGAAATGACACGGTCCTAGGTGGTTACTGAGCAAGAAGATGACGTTTGGAACATGTTTGTCGATGGGTCCACACAAGGAGGGGCTGGAGCTGGGATTCGTTTTGTTACTTCTCGAGGAGAGCATATAAACGCGGTAGTGAAGTTCTCTTTTCCTTGTTCCAATAATACGGCAGAATACGAGCATTGATTGTAGGAATTTGCATTGCTTTGGATATTGGGGTAATGCATATACGTGGGTTTACGGATTCTAAATTGGTCGATGAACAGTTTGCAGGAACCTTTGAGACACATGAGCCTGCTATGCAGCGATATAAAGAAGAAGTGGTCAAGATTGTGAAATCTTTAAAATCATTTGTGTTGTCAAATGTGCCCATGGAGGAGAATCGTGAGGCTGATGCGTTGGCATGCCTAGCAGCAGGTTCACCAGGTTTACAGGATGGAACCATATATGTGTTTATGAATTCCAAGCCGACATTCGACTTGCAAAATATGGCACTGTCGACTGATCCTGGAAGTGTCAATGGGCAATTAATCGGGAACATTGACGCTGAGCCGATGCCTGCTTGGATGCAATCGCTGGTGGATTATCTTACGACCGGTGTTCTCCGTGAAGAAAGAAACGAGCGACGATGAATGGAATCAAGGGCACGTAGGTTTGTCATTAAGGACGAGATCTTGTACAAAAGATCTTTTGACGAACCGTTATTGAGGTGCCTCTGTCCCTTAGAAGCACGATCGACATTTAGCGAAGTACATGAGGGAATCTGCGGAAATCATTCAGGAGCGAGATCTTTGGTCCAAAAAGTAAGACGATTGGGTTTCTTTTGGACCACCATGGTGGCGGATGCAAAGGATTTCGTTAAAATGTGTTAACCATGTCAATACCATGCTAATTATCATAAAAAACCAGGTTCGGAGATGAATGCCACCCCACTCCCTTGTCCTTTCGATAGATGGAGAATCGATATTTTGGGACAATTTCTTCGATCAAAAAATCAAAGAAAGTTCGGTATAGTTGCTGTGGAATATTTTTCCAAATGGGTTGAAGATGAACGTTTTTCATCAATTACAGAGGATGCTGTTAGAAAGTTACTATGGAAAAATGTTATTTCACGTTTTGGAACGCCGCGGATGTTGGTGTCAGATAACGGCACACAGTTTACGGGAAAGAATATTCAAGATATGTGCATTGATCTTTTAATCAAACAAATGTTTTCATCTGTTTCACATCCTAAGACAAACGGCCTGACGGAGGTATCCAACCGTGCGATCGTTAAAGGCATATAGAGGAAGCTGGAGGATATCGGAGGCATTTGACCCGATCGATTGCAAGAGGTACTGTGGGCATATCGAACAACTCCAACCCATAACACCGGTGAGACTCATTTTTCATTGGTTTACTGATCGGAAGCCTTAGTACCGTTAGAAAATATTTTGAAAACACAAAGGGTGGTCATGTACTCGGAAGACGAAAACGATGAATTGAGGAAGATGGATTTCGATTTAATTGAGGAGAAACGAGAAGACATCTACGATCGACTGTTAAGGTATCGCCGCACCATGGAAATATTTTATAATAAAAATGTGAATCCCCGATCGTTTTTAAAGGAGACTTGGTTCTGCGAAGTGTGGAAGCACAAAAAAATCTTGGCAAACTCGATCGTCGATGGAAAGGTCCTAATAGGGTTAAGGACGTGTTGTTTGGAGGGGTTTATAGATTGGAAACATTGGATGGTGACGAATTCACAAGATCCTTGTAATATTGATAATATCTGAATTTATCATCCATAATTGAGGTAACATTTTCTACTACTTCTGGTGCTTGTGATGAAACTTTATAACTTTTCAAGTTATTTAAATTAAAACGCTATTAGCATGTATTTATTGTCTATAATATCCAAATGTGTCGACTGACAACACATGCATTATTATGCCCTTAGAGTCAAACGTCCTATTCCAGTGATCCCTTCGATAATGTCCCATCATCTAATGTCGAACCTATCTAACACCGATAGCATCTTCGAGGATTCCATATCGGCATTCCCTGCTTTCGTTAACTCGTAACGATAAAGCATCTATAGATAATCGTGTCGAACGTCCCTTCTCAGGAGACCTCTTGGTCTATAATCATGTCGATCGTTCCTTCTCATGAAACATCATCGAATATAATCGCATGGAGCGATCCTTCTCAGAAATCCTCCTCGCCTATGATTACGTCGAACGTTCCTTCTCAGGAATACCCTTTGGATGTAAGAACGTTTCCTTCTCAGGAGCTTTTTCAGTTATAATTGCTTCGATCACCCCTACTAAGGAAACAACCTTCTCTTTAATTATGTCGAACGATCCTTCTCACGAATCCTCTTCGAAACTTAGACCAAATTTTGTATATTAAGGAGACCTACTTATTATGTTTGTGTCAAACGCTCTTGAACATGAGACCTATTTGACAAACTTCATATTTTATCTTAAAATATGAAATCTCTCATACAGATACAGACAAAAGTTATGTTTTCATCGAATTGATCCATCTGGTTGATCAACATGGTAATATTCTTCACGAGTGGGAATTAGAGATGACACACATATGCTATGGTATACACATATGTACCAGGGGGCTACCTTGGTAAATTGTGTACTGCATTGTTGTTTGCATCTCATGGTTTAAATGTGATGGCAAATCGGATGATTGATTGACAATATGAACAACACTTGGGCGGGATTCTGGAGTTCTGGATGAAATAGTTGTGTCGATCGGTATTAAAGCAGTAGGATATCAATCGACAATTGAAATTATTATTATTGAAGAAATTACAAAACTACATTCAGGAAGATGATGCGCTAAATGTTAATGCCCATAGACTATCTAGAACAAGATTATCCAATCGATCGACATGAGGATGAAATTTTGGATCAGGATCGTCCAGCTCAATGGGCGAGCGAGGATTAATGTTCCCATCAAAAGTAAGGGGATCCACACGCTCCAATTCCTCGGAATTAGGGTTGAGTTCAAAGATGTTGACGATTTGTTGCTTTATTTTTGTCTTTTGCTCCTCCACCAATCCGAGTGAGTAAGTCGTCGCCAAGGTTTTAAATTTGGCGAGACCACGAACCGATCCAAAAATGACGACATGTCTTCTTTATGTTTGTCGATCGTTTGTTGAAGAGCGGACATCCGACCGTCATAATACGAGCACTTCTTGTTAATATCCTGAAATTGCCATCGGCAGAGTTCAGAAAATGCTGAACCATATCTTTTTGGACCATGAGAGTATGGCGATATTCCTCCTCAACATATTTAATTGCGTTTGACGCCAGATCGACATTTTTCCGTTCGACCTCCAGCTTAACTTCAAAGAGGTCGCGCTGGACTTCAGCCTCGGCTCTCTTTGTCATTTCTAATTGGATCTCTTTGGCCGAACGAGATTATTCCTTGGTGACCACATTCACTCTGTTCTTCAAAGTATTGTTTTCTTCCTGAATGTGGGGGAGTTCTTGGGCTTGACATCTTGCTTAGGCTAGCTCCCCCTCTAACATAGCAATTTCGTTTCTGTCTTCTGCGGCTTGATCATTTGCCTTAGAAAGTTTCTTCTGCAGAAGTGTGATCGCCTTTAAAGAGCATGTTGTCTTATGATAAAGAGACAACATTTCCTTGGATGTCTGCGATGGTCGACAAATGGTTTGATCATCAATAATGAGTATAGAACATTTAAATAATATTATTTAAAATACCTCACGAAGGGCGATTGTCGCTTTATCAAGTGAAGTAGGTGGGTCCGTCGATAGTGTGCCGACCATCATGATCTCGTCAATATGAGTACTGACGAGCGTCCCTATAGCCACAGAAACGGTCGGACGTTTCATAGCATCGCTGCCGACCGGTTGTGGAAGAATGAAGTTATCCTCCATGTTTTTGCTCTGATATTTAGCAAGCCATTAAGGAAAACTATGGCTTCTAGATGACGAACTCGCTTCGGAAGGCGATGCAGCTTGGTTCGCCATATGAGTTTGGACTGGAGGAGGCAGAAGGTCAGTCATTGGGGTTGTTTGCGACATTGTGGGAGATTCCCTCGGATAGTCGATCAGTTGGACTTGCTCAGCCTGTAGGAATTTGAAGAGTAAGCGACGTTCAGCAGTCCAACCTGCAATCTTAAAACAACTTTCAAGTGTTAGATCGTCAAAAAATTGGTTTACCCTTTCACCGAGGGATTCCATCGGAATAGCAACGATCGACAAAGGGTTGGGTGGTGACCCTTCGATGTCATCGGCCGATCGTGATGCTTCTGCCGCTTCAGATGCATCCTTTTCCGCAGTTATTTTTAGGGATGATGAAAGGGAAGATGGCGATGGAGATTTCCTTTTGGATGCGGAAATCTGCGAACACATGGAAAATATGAGACAAAGGTGGGATGTTGAATGAGCAAAATTACGATTACCTTCGCCTTTTTTGCCTTCCTCTGCAATCCTTTGGCGATCATCTCTTGTTTCCTTTTCAGTTTCCCTCCAAAGAAAGTTTAGAGGAGGAAGCTGAAATGTGGAGTAAAATATGCAGTTATTATTGAAAGGAAGGGAAAAACTATAAAAATAAGCGTACGCTCTTCGGGAAGAGATGATGGTTGAGCCCAGGGAAAGATTATCCTTTGCACATAATACTTTCGAGTTAAGACGATCGTCTTTTTCCGGAAAGTTTTCCATTAGAGCAGGCAAATTTTTCAGCTGATCAACAGTTAGAATCTTTTCTTCACCGTCAACCTTGAATTTGCCTGTAGCAGACGATACTTGGGGAGGGAATTCATGGTTATCATCTTGAATCCTGACCCAGACAAAAGAGTTGTACCAGTCGCGTTGCGAATCTGGTTGTTCGACAATATCATTGTTTTTACCTATGCTAGAGAAGAACCACAGCTTATGATGGTAAAAAACGTGGGTGCCCGATCACCACATCACCTTGTAGATCGTCAAGAAGTTGGTGACGGTTGGGGCCATGTTAGCAGCGTCGCAGTAATGGATAAAAGCGACGATCATCAAGTAGTTGCTTGGCATCGGAGCAAAAACGGGCATCGCCAGGGCCCACAGCAGTTCATCGACAAATGAATGAAGAGGGAACCTCAATCCATTCTTCAGTGTAGAGATCGTCACTGGTGTGGCGTTGCCCAGTGACGATCGTCCGACAGTGGGCCAGGGCTCAGAACCAGGCTCGTCGATTTCCAGTTGATATTCTTCAGGAAAGCTAAATTTCTCTCGAACTACGTCAAGATTCAGAGATGGAACCATATGCATTTAAGGTTAAGCGTCATAAATTAAATACCCGCAAAACAAGATGTGTGAACCTGCTGGAAACCTAAGAAAATAGAAGAAATTCGTTGGGAAAGTATGAAAAATCGCGTTTGATCGTGAAAATGGAGTAAAATCAAAATAAAGATCGTATAAGCAGGGAAAACAAAATAAACTTGGATGATTATGGGTAGAGAAGGAAAAGAGTAGTCGCCGGAGTTGATTGATGAGTTGCAGCAAATCGCTTGGAAACAGAGAGTGGAAGTGGTTTCGAAAGCGCGATTGGGGATGATGACGACGACGAGGGTTTGGTTTGATAGCAATGCTCAGGATTGTGCCACGTGGACAACCCAGATTGCGACTTTCTGGCTTCCGCACGGTTTTCAAGATTCGTAAGGGGACAGGTCTGACACGTTGAACATGATGTTAGAATCTGAAAGGGCACGCGTTGATCGGGATAATTCCTGGCGATTTGTGGCTGCACATAAGTCACGACAATGTCAACTTCCTCCGACGTTCGACAATGACGATCGGTTGAATTTGAGGGGCTAATGTTAATGCACGACTTATGACAGCCGGTCAGGATCGGTTATCTAAAGTAAGTGTGAATGAGAATGTGGTATTAGTATGTCCGATCGACCCCTGATTACCGACCGGACCAAGGGATCAGTCGATCGATATCATATGAAGCGAGGCAGGATCGACAACGAATTGATATGATCGGATAGACGGGCATACGATCGACATCTTCAGGAGAAAATGTCAACAAAAGCTGTGTCATTAATCCAGGCGGCGGTGTGCGGCTTCGGCTTTGCCGAAAGTCTCATAAATCAGCTCGAAGCGGCTGTGATGTGATTACAGAATATTTCGATTAGATTATGTACAATTAAAATATGTAGAATGTCTCTATAAAAAGGAGTCGAGAAATGTTGATAGGGGACAAGCTCCCTGAATATTTCCTAGTTCTAAGCTTTTAGTGAATTCCGCATGGGTTTGGTGCCCCGTGAGTTTTCCTCCCGGTTCTCGAGTTTCCCACGTATAATTTCTTGTTTTCCATTCTTTACGACAACCGAATATCTGCGGTACCCTCACTTAATTCATAAAACATAATTGAATATATTTTTACTCTTAACAAACGTATTGTTTTTAGCATGTGATTATGTTAATATAATATATTAATAAGAGTAAAATACTCTCATATATAACTTATTATCCATGTTTAATAGTAAGAGGACACACAAATTTGATTCCTATTAATTAATGGATTTCAAAATTATGATATCATAATTTTTATAATGTATTAGTAATAATGCTTTGTATTTTTTAGTAAAACTAGTTTCCAAAGTTCGTGTGTCATAATTTGTTTCCTAAATTGAATTTTGGAAATGATTTGTCAAATATTGTAAATTTGAATTACTAAATTTGACAAAACGTTAAAGTTTGAGTACTAAATATGATATTATAAACTACATTGACTAAATTTGGCAAAGTTGCCAAAGTTTGATAACCAAATATATTATTTTCTTGTCATTTAATGTGATATATAAGATATAATCAATATTCATTATTCATTATTCATTTAACTTATGTAAAGAAAAAACTAAAGAGAAGATATATATTATATGCATACTCGGGCCCTACTCTAGGTTGTACTTTTTTCTGTAATATATTTAGTGTATAATTATTTATTTATTTATTGTTTTGGGCTGTTTTTCTATAATTGAATCTTAAATAAAAATATTATAATTGATTTCTATTGAATGAAAATAAATACCACTAACTCAGTTCTTATTTAAATTATTTCTATAAAAACAAGTTCAGAGTGGGAAAATTACATTTTAAATTTAGATGGAATGAAATGTTCAAATAAATATTAATACTACTTGCATTATTTATCAAATTTAATTATATTTCATTCCGTGGAATTCTATGTTTTATAACTATTAAAAAGATTAATTTGTGGATAACAAAATTATAAAGATCAACGGCTGAATCATAAGTTTTGTCTGAATTCAACACAATCGTTATTTAATTTAAAAAAAGATATACATAAAATAAATAAATCAAATAAGTAAATAATTAATTAAAGTCTAATAGATATGGTTATGGTGTATATATCAATTGAATTTATATCAAAACATTAATGTAACATACGCATTAGTGTTTTGAATTGTGAGTCCTATATTTCGATGAAATTTCAATAGTTTAATCGAAAAAGTATTTTTAGTATCCAACCTATACTTTCACATTGATAATAGTTATTATATTGATTTGAGTTTGATGATATGTTAGTAATTTTTGAGTAAAATTGATAATATATTATGTTTGAATAGCTTAATTTGAATTTATTTAAATGGAATGAATGATTATGTGATAAGTTGTTGGACAAATAATCAAAATTATCCTAGACCTTAAGTTTTTTCACATTGAATCAAAACTTGCACATGAAACTAATAACATAATATTCAATATTTTAAAATTGTGTAAATGCGATGCCTACAATGTTTAAAAATTGCGTGCAAAACCCCCAAACTTTAAAAACAGTTCATGAGTAACTTTCGAGTGAATAATAACGGTTTTCGCCATTATTAGAGTGAATGCTTTTGAAAATTTATGTGTTCTTTTTTTATTTTTCAAAGTGTTTAGAGATTATGAGGTTAAATACAAATCATATATGCATTTTAAATATTAACAAATGTGGGGATCAAATATAAACGATTTGTAACTTTAGGGACCAATTATGTAATTCTTAAACTTTGAGTGTATGATGTTTACAACTTTAAAAAATTAAGAGGTCAAAACCATGCATTATATAAATTTAGGGGACTTTACATACAATTTTAAAACTTTGAGAACATCATATTTACAATATTTTAAAGTTCGGGTGCTAGATACAAACACTATTTTACTTTCTACTAATTCTGCTAAATATCCATGATTTCCCTAGGGTTAGTAAACTATATATTCTTTACAAAAAAAATATAAATATTAACCATGTATTTAAGATAAATGTATGAATATATATCTTTTCAACATTTCAAGTATTTTTTAGTAAACTACTTTCTAAAAATTAAATATGAAAAGAATATATTACTTGCCTTTGATCAATCGAATATTAATACTTTCTGATAAATTTAAAATGTATTTTATACCTTAAAATTGAATCCTAATATCTAAACTACAAATTACTACAATATTTAACATACAAATAGTTTTAAAATTCTTGTAGCCATTGATGTAAACCAACCTAAGAAAGCCGAAGTTAAGTATTTTTTAATGTTCGAGTTCGGATAGAAATAGTAAAGGTTCACTTCATGTTTGAAATTAATGAAAATAATTTGATGTTTGGTTTGATGGTTCAGCTAGAGTTTGCGGTATGAATTAATTTTAAATATTATATATATATTATATTATTGATATATATAAATAATATGAGTTTATTGGCTCGCAAATCATTCAACTCGCATGAAAACTTGATTCGTTTACACCCCGTCAAATTTGGAAACTCTTCCATTTGTTTTGTTTAAAACTTATGACCCCGTCAAATTTGGAAAATGGCGACCTTGATTCTCATATTTTGTTTATTTTGACAAATTTGATCCCCAAATTATTTTTGACATATACAGTCCTCATAGTTTGTAAAATTTGGCAAATTCAATCCTCAAAGTTTATAATTAGTCTACAAAGTTTAAAAAATTCAAAACAAGTACTCATTATTTATGTTTAGTGGCAAAACTAGTCCTCAAATTTGGGGAATTTGACGAAATTAATACCTAAATTATTTAACTGCCGCTAGGGTTTATGTTTTTTCAAAACGTTGAGAACCACCGTTGCAAAATTATTTAATGACCGTAATAGCTATTTTTCAAAATGTTGAGAACCTCTAACACCGATACGCCATTGTTTTTGTTTACAAGGATCAATGGCGTTGTAGATTACAATGATCAAATAAGCCATTGTTTTTGAAATTACAAGGATCAATATTACAATGATCAAATTCTGAAATTACAAAGATCAAATACACCATTGTTTTTGTTTGGGGACTAACATTGCTGAAATTGAAGAGTTTGTGGATTAATATTACCAATTTTGATAAACAATAGGAACTAATTTTACCAAACCATACAAAAGTCGGAGACCTGTTATGCCATACCAAAACTTTGGGGTTCAAAATTACCAAATTTTCAATAATATGAAGACTCAATTTGCCATAACTCATAAACCATAGGGATTATATCTAACCATGGAATCCATAATTAACATTTAGGACTCAACATAAGCAAATATTAAGAAAATGGCAATTACTTTTGATTACTGTTTTTAATGGCGTTGGCAAAAGTGAAGTGTGGGAGGGATAAATACGCAGGGGTTGCAGTGTGCAGCTACGCCTTGCTCTATTTCTACTTTACTGGTCTCGAAACAGAAGTTACCTCATCTCCAACCATAATTCTTGCCTTTTATTTAATGCCATCCTCAACGCTATATTATTACAGTATTTTAATAACATTTAGGAGGCTTTGTTGGTTTGGTTTGATTTCTAGTAAATCAGCAACATATTATTAAACAAAATTAGGGTGTCATCTATTAATGAAAGTTAAAGTCTTTTAAATATGAGATACCATCTCGTTATTTATCATTTTTTCATGTTTTCTCGTCGTAATTTTGATTTGACTCTATAATTATAACATAATATTAGAACATGTTCAATTCATTTCAATTTGTAAGCAAAAAAACATCCCAGTAATTAGATTTGAAAAGAATGTTGAATTTGTATCATATTAGTTATGAATGTAGGATAAATTGGTTTATAAGAATGAATGTGTCATTACATAAAAACGTGTTCAAATCTTATACCTCATTTGTTTAAGCTTTCTCTAATTTCGCCTTAACTCTAAAATTTCAACCCAAAGAACTTCAAATTTTAGAAGAATCAAGAAAAATAATCATTGTATTAATACTATATGATTCCCATTAACATGGAGTACAACCCTCACATTGAGATTTAATACAAAACTAATCAAATTTCATAGATCTTAGTAGAAATTTCAATGTTAGTCAAATAATGAATGTTATCTTCTTATCAAACTATTTGAAATTATTATTATTTACAAGAAATGAGTGAACAAGTATGATCAATAAATCATAATTATTGAAATGTTCATTATAAACTTATATAAAAGAAATTTAACATGCTATTTATGACACCATCTACTACAATTTTTATTTAGTGCTATACTAGTCATATTATCCTAGATGTTAGGATACAAGTGTTTTGATTATTCTCAATATAGTATAAAAAATATTATATATAATACAATTTAAATCAAAATTCAAAGTCCCGATTCTTAAAATTAAGAAATAACATTGTATTTATTTAGAAACATCAATGATAAATTAACAATATTTAAAACATTTTTATTCTCAAGTTCTATATCCTATAATTTAAACTCATCTTCGTAATATTTTTCGGTCAAACAACATTTTTAAAATTTGGGATTTTGGGTTCCCATACGCAAGGAAGTTAAACCGGTCGATATCGTTCATATCGGTCATGATCGGAACGAGAGATTGTTCCTATATATCGGTGGTATACCGGTGATATATCAGAATATTAGTGTATCGGTTATAATCGATATTTACCGGTATACCACCGGTATGACTACCATGCCCATATGCAATCAAATATCTATATAGGAATGTGTAAATTGGGATATCCAAATCAGCTACTTGGACAAAAATAAATAATCTCCATATTTTAAATCATATCAAAGTCATCTCATGACAATGTAGTTTTGAAAATTTGAGCCAAACCTACTCTATGAAAAAAATAATATATCTTTTTCTCAATTAACCCATTCAATTCAATTTATAATAAACTACACATGCGCCTTACTTTTTTTTCTTCTACTCATACTTTCAATCATGCCAACTATACTTTATTTTTAAATTTCTCCCTATATAGTTATAAATAAGACCAACAAACCTAAATGATTTTGCACCTTTGGTTTGAATGAAATTGTCGTTAAAATAAAAAAAAATCGAGATAGAATTACATTTCTTTCTGTTTAAGGTGATATTATCTAATCGTGATTATAGGCTTCATGTTAACCGTTTTAAGAGATACAAATAGTTTTGTATAAAGATTAACTTATCATTAGAAACTTTAACTAAACAAAGTTTAAAGCACTAAGACTTAAAAGAATAAGAAAATCCTATTTTGCTCATTTGTATTTTTATTGAAATTAAAGGGTAATTAAATCAAATGACTATTACTTGGATATATAACTCTAAAATTTTAAAATACTTTCAAAAAAATATGTACATTTATTATACAAATAATAAAGAATAAAATGTATCCCAATATGACAATGTTATGCCTATAAAATATCAGCAAATATGACTTATTTTCATACTACGAGTCATATCTTCAATAAATTTTGTATAATAGTATATATTTTGATTATGCCGATTAATACACACATTATTGGATCATAAATTCACAATTTATTTATTTACTTAAGCAAGAAAAATGTAGCTAAGCAATATATGTTTTGTTTAAGTTAATTTTGCTGCGGTATCATATGACTAAACAATATATATTTCAATCTAATACCATTTTGTCCGATTTTTATCTACATCTACCCATAGTCTTTACATTTAAATGGTGATGGTTTGCTTTTCTTTTCCAATAGATTGTAGAGTACAATGAATGTTCTTTATTTATGAGAAAATGACATATTTTGTTCCCAAAATTTAGTAGTTTTGGTAAATTCAGTCTTATAGTTTATAACGATATATTTAATCACTAAACTTTAAAGTTTTAGTAAATTTGATCCTCATTTTGTGACAAATAAGATTCACAAAGTAATGAAATCAATCCTCAAATTTTGATTTTGACAGAGGACTTAAATTGATAAAATTGAAAAACTCTAGAACCAATTATACCCTATACACTAAATTTTGAAATTGATTTACCAAAAACTACAAAGTAGAAGGATTATTTTTATTACCCTAATACATTGGGGATCACAGTCTTCACAAGTATAACACTTTAGTGATCAAAATAGTCAAAATCATAAAATAATGGAGACAAAATTTGCGTTTCATCCTTTATACTTTGTTATTAACTTTGATAAACATAAAAATTAAGTGGAAAAAGAGGAAATTAAGTATTGAGTGTGTCTTGTAAAATTTTTGACAAGAATGCAGATGAAGTTATAGCCACAAAAGTAGCTATGGGAACAAATGAAAAAAGTTTGTAGATTTTTATTGTTTGATTTCGTGCAGTGATATTGTCCCTATGGTGTAATTACTTATTACCAAGCAAGTGCATAAGTCTATGCGCCCACATTGTGTTTTGTCCGCATCAAAATGTGACTGTAAGAAATTTATTGTGCTTTGTCTCTTAGTTAATTATTCAATGTTTTTATGTACATTTTCTCTAACACTAAATAGCCCTTCCATTATATTATAACTTATAGCCCACCCTCATTTTCTCATTCCTTAGATGTAATAAGCACCGTCACTCTTGTCGGCTTATTATTTCTATCTTTAATCAATATTATATCTCCCTATTTCAACCACCCTAGCTCAGCCGCCACAATTTTATTACATCAACTATAGTCGATCGATAANGTTTCAACATCAAACATTGAAATATAGTGAGGGATTGCTTTCTGTTGTACTTGTTACTATATTCATTATTTATGCTCATGTGGTCCATAAGAATATTGTCAATTTGTTAGGATATTCTTATCCCAATTTGATTCATATTTGCAAAGTAGTTTTCATAATTATAATGGTGATGTTTGGAAACCTTTGTCCACTGTCCGGTGCGGTGAACGTATCGTAGTTGTATTCTATTTTTATCAAACATAATTAATAACTGTGTTCGTTTGACCGAAGAAAACAGCGGTGAGTTCACAGCTGGGTTAACCCAACGGCCACCAGAACGCATCTGCCAAATGTCAATTTTACCCTTGATAAATTATAGTTTATTTTTTTAAAAAAATAATTTTGATCAATAATTTCTTATATTATATCATTACGTGTTCAAACTATAAAAATATATATAACAATTTAAAAATGTAGTTTTGAAATAACTAATTTATCATAAAATAATATGAAATATACTTTTTAAGTTATAAACAATTATTTAAAAATAATGGTAAAAAAGTCATTTTATGACATCACGATCACTGCACCGCTGTTTCAAAAACAATTTTTAAAAATTACGATCAGTTCACCTCACAGCACAGTACAATCATCTCACATCACCGCTATTTGCCAAACGCTGTTCCAAACGTACCCAATATCAATTAATTATTTTCATTAATATATTATAAATGGACTCTTACCAAATGGTTATTAATGGAAAACAAGTATACATATGCCAATAATAATTGAAATTATGAGAAAAATCAATTTTAATCCCTCAAATTTAAAGGAAAATCAATTTTTATTTCACAAATGTGAAACAAAATCATTTTTCGCTATTTTTTAAAATAAAATAAAGCCCTTCAATTTCATTTTTGTCCAAAATTACAAATAGCGGTGCAGTGAATATACAGAAGTGAATATACAGAAGTTTACAATATATTACAGAACAATAATTAAGTTTTTTGAGAGAGCAAACTTTTTGACAACTACAATTAATCATGGTTAACATTATTTAAAGTTAGGGGTATATTTGCAATTTTAGATCATAGTATAATGAGTTTGTTTGGTATAGCTTTTTAAAATTACGGTGTGGTGAGATGTGGTGAGGTGTGATGATGAGATATGATAATCGTGAATTTTTAAATATATTTGGTAAAATTGTGATATTATGATAGCGATTTACGTAAAAAAATTAATATACCCTTATATATATAATAATAATAAATATAATTATATTATAATTAATATAATTAAGGGTAAATTAGTCTTTTCTAAAATCACGATGAGGGCATCGCTAGTTTTAACAGGTGTGATGATATCATGATTTTTTAACGATTATCACATCGCAATTAAACTTGTGTTTTGTGTAACATAAGAAAATCACGATCTGGACATCGCATCGCACCTCACCACAGTTTTAATTTGAGTACCAAACAAACCCAATGAATTGAAGGAATTTTTTTTTTCAAAAAATGATTTTACTTCAAATTTAAAGGATTAAAATTGAAATTCTTCATGAAATTAAGTATCACATAAATGTAAGACTATACTGAAGAAACAATAAAATTTGAAAATCTCACATCAATTAATAACAAATAAATTACATAAATAATATATATTTAATACAAAACATTTCTCCAACAATAGTGGTTAATTGATGACCACTTAGAAATTTATATCTACTAAAAAGTAAATTTTAAGAGTTGAATTATATGTTTTAAGTTGATCTATATCAAAAGGGATAATATCATATTAATTTATAACACATGATATTATAAGAGGAATGTATTTATGATATGAATTTAAGAATAGTTTGGTGTATTAACCAAAATTAGGAAAACAAAATGGTGGTTGAAGAACATGGAATGCACCTGGTCCAAATCTGAAAAAGGTAAAGTGGGGACGCAATCAATGCGTAAGATCCCTATTATGCATTAAACCCCCATGATCGACCCGACCCACGAGCCCGAACCCGACCCACGTACCGGCCGACATTGACTTGTACTTACCTGTCGGCCGTCGCCAAATTCCTGACGGCTGCGCCGACGGAGTTACGTGTCACCGTTAACTCATCCTATCCAGATATTGGAAGGAGCCTGTCCTATCCATGTGTATATTTTGTACTTTCCTCTATATTTAATAATAATAAATAATCTTTAAAATCAATATATTGATATCATATTAACAGATAAAGATCATTTAGGAGGAATTTAAATAAAAAACATGTTTATTATTGACTTTAAAATAATGTAAATTAGTGCCTCTAAACTTTATAAATTGTATTTGTACCTTTGAAATTGATATAATGTGTATTGTTAATACAAACTTTTAAAATTGGTAAACACCACTCTCAAAGTTAATTGATTGATTCTGAAATTTTAAAATCATTTATATTTGATTTTACCATTCATTAATATTTTAAATAAATTTATAATTTATATTTGATTCATTAATTAGAAAAGATATAATAATTATGTCTATGAATTTTAAATATTTTAAAAGTATTATATAAATGGTTCATACTAAAAAAGAAAAAAATCAATATTGTTCGATCATTCATGAATACATTTATAAATTTTTAAGAAAATTTAAAAAGATCATCTTTATATTATTTTAAATATTAAGAGAACCGTGATAATTTTCTATTTAACCCAAATGTTCTAGCAAAGTCAAATTTGTTATTAATATTATAAACGGAGTTTTATTAATTATAAACGAGATTTTGGTCTAAAATACCGTCTATATATATTCATAAATATTTAGACTCCCAATCGTCTTGATGAAACAAGCCAGCTGAAAGCTACCAGAACTCAGCAAATGATTCCGGCGTCCACCGCCTCCTTTTCTTCCGCCGTCAAACGCTAATCCCAATTTTTTTCCTCCCCAAAACTCCGATGGATTCAGCTTGCTGTACTTCCTCCTCCGGCTCCGATATCGCAAAACGGAAGCGGCGTGAGAACCCCCAGGAAAAACTCTACCGCGGAATACGTATGCGAAAGTGGGGAAAGTGGGTCGCCGAGATCCGTGAGCCGAATAAGCGCACCAGAATCTGGCTTGGTTCCTACTCCTCTCCGATCGCCGCCGCGCGTGCTTACGACACCGCCTTGTTCTACCTCCGCGGCCCCACCGCACGACTCAACTTCCCGGAGTGTATCCTCAACGACGCCGTCAACAATCAGCCAGAGGATCTTTCAGCCGCCGCCATAAGGAAGAAGGCAACTGAGGTCGGTACCATGGTCGACGCGCTTCACTCCGCCGGAGTCTCAAGTTCCGGCTGTGCAACGTCGACTCGGGTTGTTCAGAAACCCGATTTGAACGAGTTCCCCAGCCCGGAGAACTCGGAGGATGATTGAAGTTTGCTTCTTCTAATTATCATTATCATTATCATTACACCTTAATCAAGATGTATATTTAATATTATTTAAAATTACTCTATTTTAAACATGATTATTATTTAGTGTTAATTACTTGTATTTCTTATCCATTTGGGCCTCTAGCTTTATCTATTTAATTGCATAAGGTTTTAAAATTAATTTGAAGATAATGATATTCGTTTATATGATACATGAATCCACGATACTGAACCTCTTACCTGAATCACCTAAAATAATATTCTTTTTTTTATAATATTATTTAAGCAAATAAGCTATCATTTAATATATGAAAATTGTACAAAATTGGAAAATATTACCAAATTAGCAACTTTTCTTCAAATGAATAGTACATTTTATTTATTTTATTGCTATAACTTATAATGAAGGAAATTTAAAATAAATAAATTTAAGTAATAATAGTAATAATAAATAATATTAAAGTAGGGGTGGGAGAGATAGCAAAGATGGGAGGGTCATTTTAAGAGGCGAAGTTGATAAGATGATAATGGGGAGGGTGTTGGGGTCATAAAAGGGAATTTAATATTATTATAAATAATTTAACAAATTCACATAAATGTGCCCACCACCTTTCTATGGCTGCTACCGCATTCAATTTAATACATATGTCGGTGTCCGTATCATCTCAATACACAATCACACAGGCTAATTCCACCTTCCAAATTTTATTTTATTTTTTTAAAAAATAACATTTAATTAGTTATTTTGATAATACCCGAAAAAATCAAAAATCGATCCTAATACTCCATATCGGACGGTACCCAAAAAATACCTGTCAAGCCCGGTATTTGACGTGATATAACGTCGGGTATGAAAAGATTGGTTTGAACATATAATTGATAAAATATAAGAAATTATTAATCAAAAGTATAAAAAAACAAAACATTTAAACTCACCGTTGCTTTCTAGGGGTAAATTGACATTTCACATGTGCATTCTGTTGGTTGCTGAGTTAAAGCAACTATGAAAACTTACCGTTATTTTATGCGTTCGTACAAACATACTTATTATTAATGTTTGGTTAATTTATAATAGAATCACGGTCAGGTTATCACACCGGGCGGTGCACCACCGTTCCAAACAATACCAATGCCAAAGAGCGAAATGCGGCCACGAAAGTCATAATGGCTGGGATTTGGAAAAGCGTTTAGTGAAAGAGTCCACCTTTAATGTCAAAACTCACTAGTTGAAGAGTGATCGACATCAATTTGTAATAGAGGTTACGAAAAAGTTGTAGTTTGCATGTTTGGTTCAATTTTGATCTTAGTCTTCTGGAGTCATCGACAATGTCGGATGGATTTGAATCGCAAAATTGGGTGGAATGACCTGGAATCTACTGATTACAACATCATTTACAACCTAAGTAGTTTTAACGATTGTAATACTGAAATGCATCACTTAGTGGGAACGCGTCAACTTTGCAAGGTACCGTACATTACAAAGTTGTGCGTAATGTCTCTTTAAGTGTGTTTGATGTAGTGTTGGCGGAGGGTAACGATGTCATCTCCGAAAATGATCATGAACCGGAAATCCCAGTTGAAGATGTTATTGAAACAGAGAATTAGAAACTAGACGAGGAGCTAGAGCCAGCCATACCACACACACTGATAGTGGTTTGGTTTGACGACCACAATGCTAAGTGGAGGAAATTGACACGAGGTACATTCATTTAGCAACCTCATGGGACGCATGTGACAATGGTATGCCCAATTCGAAACATCGTTACATGAAGTACAACATTGACGAACTTCATTTAGTTATTATGATGAAGTTCAAGATAAATTTCATCTTAAATATTGTGTTGCACATTTATATATTAGTAGACGGTGAAAATATAGAGTTATAAAAAAGTAACAATAAAATATGTAATTAGTAGATTCGGTTTCATCAAAGATCCATTTGTTGGGATCGCATTAAATAATTAGACTGTTTTTATTCAGCACTAACACCGAAATAGCCCAATTCCATATACACTGTCCATTTCTCTTTTTTAAAATGATAATACTAATTATAATAATAATATATCATTATGTTGACTATATAACAACAGGTGAAATTTATTGTTTACTGTTGAATTTGGAGGATATAACAAATTGGTTTCTTTTTATTCATATAACTTGATTTATTGATGGATTTGAACCTCATTTATTGTTATATTAATTTATCAGATTTATGTTTTCACACGCAATACCATTAGTATGAGATTAAATAGTCCTACCATTTTATTATGATAATTTTATCTACATAATCCTAATTTATAAAATATTTTTTTATCCCCATGTAAATATTCTACAAAATTTATATTTTACTTTCTATATAATTCTCTTTCCATAATCTATTTCAGCATCATCCTTTATCCTAAACCGTGATGTATGTAGAGTTTGTAAGAAGAACACAAATACTTAAAACTTCAAATATGATTGAACTTTCTTTATATTATTATGATGAATTATTTTTGTAAATATGAGTATTATGACGATTATATTTAAAATGTGATTCTAAGTATGCCTTTTCTAATGTTTATATTATTTATGTTAAAATAATGTTTGAATTAATCAAACTCATATATTTTTAATTTATGATGTTTTTGTAAATATGAGTGATGAGATCTCCGGAACCCGGTGCCTCGAACATGATCAATGCCAAACTTGATCATAAGAGCCCATACAACGTAAGCCGAACTTGGAGGCCCAGATCCAGTCCACATGAGTGAATGACCCATCCAAACCCCGTGGCCCGATCGACCGTTCCTAGCGATCGGTTCCGATATGTAGGGCCCATCTTCTCACATGCGCCAAGACCGATCGGTCCACATATTACAGGCATTGCTTCGGGCCATCCATACTCCTCCCATGCAACGACAACCCTCGACAGCTTTGTCAGAGGCGTGGTCTGGTGAAGTCGTACGAGCCTCCAGTGGCCAGGGAATAGCCAGACAGTAGCGCCGAAAGGTCTAGCGCCATGCAGCTCTGAGAAGCCGTTTCCGGCGGCTGCTCCGCCTGACATTAGCCGACCTAGCCGCAAAGGACAGACACAAAACGACACCTTACTGTTTACAACACAGTGGGAGTATAAAAAGGACACTTAGGGCGTGAGAAAAGGGTCTTCTGACTTTCCTTGGATCTTTCACATAGAGAACTCTTTGTCGATTTATTTTCGATACTTCTCTTCCTCTTTATTGTCTAAAGAACAAACATGACCTTTGTGATCATTAACTTGCTTATTGAACCGACTAATGTCACTTCCTTTAACCCTTAGTCAAGTGGTTTTTTCCTCGTCTTTGATGTTTTCCACTCTAAAATCGATGTGTCCTTTCACCTTTGGTTTATAATCGTTCTCCACACATCAAATAAATTATAACTGAGTTCGTCTTGCAACGAACCGGTCGACTGTTGACACCCCCGGTTTCCGAACAACAACAGTTTGGCGCCGTCCGTGGGGACGAGTTTCTAATCCCCATTTGAAGTCTTTACCTGGGATAGAATAATCAAAGGCATGGCGACTGGAACTTCGACGAACGACAGTGATATGCTTCCCATCAGCATTCAAGCTTCAACGTTCTCTTTACAGGACCTGAAAGCTGTTGTTAGGAAAGTTATATTGGGAGTTATGTCGGAGAGGAGTGGAACAGAACCACCGGCTATCACAAGCCCTGTTCCATCAAACAGAGGGTACGAAAGCGACCCAGACGCGCTGAGCTCCGATGAAGAGGAGATTATCAGGCGCGAGATAACAATGAGGATGCCGAGATACCAATCTACTCTGCCTCCTCCAATTAGAACTCCAACTCCCGTTCCTGGGACGGACCAGTAACAGATGCAGAGGCGCATCGATGAGCTTACCAGGGAGTTGGAAACCCTGCGAACGCAGAGGGATTGCGGTCCTAATATGGGGCGCAATCCTGGATAATTTGATGGAGCCATGGATGCCCCGATGAGGCGGAGCAAGGATGATGACTGGTGGCATAATCTGTATATGGCCCAGGCGTCATCCCAACAATCTGGAGGCGTCTCCGCCGCGTTGGGAAATTTAATGCTCCCCTTTTACGAAGAGATATGGGCGGCTGTCCCAGATCGATACTACCGTAACCCCGAAGGGTTACCAGTATTCCGAGGCGACGGTGATCCGATCGATCACGTCGCAGATTTCGAGCTGAGGATGGGGACCGTTCGGGCCTCTGACTTATTGAAGTACCGCATCCTCGCGGTAGGGTTGCAGGGCGATGCTCGAACCTGGTTCAAGAACTTGCCAGCGCGATCCATACAGTCATATGGCAGATTCATCCTGCTTTCTCAGAGCAGTTCGCTCCAAATGTAGGACCGCCTAGTAGCAGGCATGAATTATATGACATGAAGTATATCCCAGCGAAGATGAGTTTCCGTTCTTTTATGGAGGAGTTCAATTGAACTGCTCGGGGTATTAAGTTGGAGCTCCGAGACAAAATCGATATCTTGCAGCAGGTCTTGGGACCTTGTGGCCTTTCGGCCAGCCTTGTGAAGAGCCCACAATCCACCTTGGAGAAGCTCATTCAGAAAATCAACAAGTACATCAAGGTGGATGAAGCGCTGGGAGCGGGATATCGAAAGCTTGGAGGGAATTCTGATCCCGTAGGTGACCATAGGGTATCTTACCCTAAGAGACAGCCGTGGGAAGTTGCGGCTGTGGCTGAAAAGATCGTTCCTCCGAAGAAGGAGGACAATCGGGTCTATTGCGAGTTGCACCACAACTGCGATCACCCGACGTTGAAATGCCTACAAGGAAAAACCCGATCATGACGATTGAAGGGGCAAGCGGGCTGACTCACCCCGAGCGGGCCATCAGGGTGACGATCGTCACACGCCAAGGGGAAGAAACAATCGGGGTCATCCCCGACACTACAACGATCGGGCAGGAGACCGAAGATCTCCCCAACCCGAACAGGATAGAGGCAGCACGGTCAAGAGAACCGTGGCCAGGGTCGAAGGAGGAGATGGCGGGGCCACGGCGGCAGGGCCCCGCGAAATGAAGAAGACAGGAGGGAGCAGCCAGCTCCCCCACTTGCCGAAGTGGGCACCCAACCTCCCCCAAATGAGGAGGTGCCCAGAGAAAGAGAGGTCGCCGGAGATATTTATGTTATCTCCGGCGGAATAAGGATCAACGAGTCGGTCAGGGACCGAAAGAGAGCAGTGCGTGAGGAGTTTCCCGAAAGCTCCGAATCTGTGGCGCTGGTCAAGTACGAATCGGCTGAGCGGTCCTCAACCTTTGAGGGCGATATCATCTTTACCGCAGCCGATCGAGAAGGGGTTATCGATCCGTGTGATGATGCCCTCATCATCACTGGAGTTATCGCCGACCGACAGGTCCATAGGATTTTGTTGGACACCGGGGCTTCATGCAATCTGATAAAGCGTGTAGTGGCGGAGACGTTGGAGCCGCGACCCATGATCTCCCTATTGCCAATATAACTCTCTGGTCGTTCGACCAGAGAAGTGTTATCCCGTGCGGGAAAATTCTTTTCCCAGTCACACTTGGAGAACCGGGCAGGGACCGATCGGAAACCCTGGAATTCATAGTCGTTGAAGTCGATCTGGCTTACAACGTTATCATTGGACGGACCGACCTCAGTAAGTTTGAGGCGGTCCCTTCTACGTACCGTATGATGCTCAAGTTCCCCTCCACTCATGGAGTTATTTCTGTTAAGGGGAACCCGAAAGTAGCAAGACATCGCTACATGAGCTCGTGCCGAACCTTGGCACTGATCAAGAGAGCTCGGGTGGATTTGCTCGAAGAGCCCCCACACCCGAGGCAAGCTATGGAACCCGTTGGGTTCAAGCTGATCAATTTGGTTGAGGATGACTCAACCAAGACTACTCGCATCGGGGTATATCTAGCCCCGATCTTCGAAGAAGAACTGGTCCGCTTGCTTAGAAGCAATGTGGACATCTTCGCTTGGGCCCCGGACGATGTTCCCGGGATTGACCGATCCAAGAGTGAGCATCGGATCAACACTGAGCCCGGAACCAAGCCTATAAGGCAAAAGAGGAGACACTATTCTCCTGAGAAGATTGAAATCATCCGGGTAGAGGTGAACAGGTTGCTACGGTCGGGATTCATCAGGGAGATTCACTACATTGAGTGGGTTGCAAACCCGGTGGTGGTCTCCAAGGTAGATGGGAAGTGGAGGATGTGCGTGGATTTTACCGACGTCAACAAGAGCTGTGAGTCGGACCCTTTCCCACTGCCACATATTGACCAATTGGTGGATGTTGTGGCTGGCAGCACCATGATGAGTACCATGGACGCTTACTCCGGGTACCATCAGAACTTCCTTGCTAAGGAAGATCAAAAGAAGTCATCATTCATGACAGAAGACGGCGTTTACTGCTATGAAGTTATGCCTTTTGGCTTAAAGAACGATGGAGCAACATACCAAAGGCTGGTCAACAAGATCTTTAGGGAGTTGATAGGCCATATTATGAAAGTGTATGTTGATGATATGATTGTCAAGTCCATGAATGATGAAGGTCATATTCCTTACTTGTCTTGCTGTTTCGAAGTATGCCGATAATATAAACTCAAACTAAATCCAAACAAGTGTTGCTTCGGGATTCGAAGTGGCAAATTCCTTGGATATTACGTTTCTGAGAAAGGCATCGAGGTTAATCCGGAGAAAGTCTAGGCTATTATAGACATGCAAACTCCGAGAAACAAGCGAGAATTTCAAAGGCTGACTGGCTGAGTAGGTTTATTTCTAGGTCCACGGACTGAGCTATACCTTTTTTCAGGACATTGAGAAAAGCCAGCCATCTCGGCTGGACCGAAGAGTGCGATCGGACATTCTTCGACTTAAAGACTTATTTGAGCACTCCTCCTGTAATGGTGAGCCCAACATGCCATGAACCCTTAGGGTTATATTTGGTTGTGTCAGAAGCCGCAGTCAGCACAGCCCTGGTGACCATTGAGGATGATATTCACCAACCTGTTTACCACGTGAGCCATTCCCTGGTACCAGCAGAAACCAGATACACCACATTGGAGAAATTCATGTTGGCCTTGCAGAAAGCTATATCTAAGCTTAAGCATTATTTCGAAGGCCAGAAGGTTTATGTGTGTACTGATCAGCCTTTGAAGGCGGTTTTGAGTCAGGCGGATTCCAATGAAAGGTTGGCCAAGTGGAAGATCAAGATCAGCTCATTGTATCTGGAATTCGTTCCCCGAAGGGCGATCAAAGCTCAAGTCCTAGCCGTTTTCGTGGTCGAGATGACCCGATCGCTCATATTTCTAAACCAAAAGGACGACCGGTGGGTCATTTATGTTGACGGGTCAACCTTCGGGGGGAAAAGGAGCGGGCATCACCCTTACTACACTTCAAGGCGACGTTATCCACTCCGCGGTCAAGTTCTTGTTCTCTGGAACGAATAACGTGGTGGAATACGAGGTCGTTTTGTCGGGGATGACCTTAGCTCAAAAGATGGGAGTTGCAAAGGTGCGAATGTTCTCAGACTCCAAATTGGTGGTGGAGCAATTCGCAGGATGATTCGAAACACATGAGCCAACAATGAAGCTATACCATGCGAAAGTCTTGGAAATGGCAAAGAAGTTCCGTGAGTTCTCACTTGACCACGTGCCTAGAGAACAAAACAAGGTGGCCGATTCGTTAGCCAGACTGGCTGCAGGCTTACCAGACGTTGGACCAGGCACAATATTGGTGCATATTCAGGATCAACCTTCGGTTGAAATTTCTGTGACCGAACAGTCGTTCGAGGAGGTGGGAGCTTTATGCCATGAACTCCAAGACTTAAAGATTAACGCCGTTGACTTACCAGAAGATCCCACGTTGATGGCCCCTTTTATCAAGTATTTGACCAACGGCCATCTACCGGAGAATGCATCAGAGGCCTGGAAAATTGAAACTCGGGCGACGCGATATGTGCTGAATGATGGGCATTTATTCAAGAAAAGCTTTGAGGGACCGCTCCTGCGATGCTTATCCCCTTTAGAGGCTGAGGCCGTCATGATTTATGTTCATGAGGGGATGTGCGGTATATATTCTGGGGCCCGATCGCTATATCATCGTGTCATTAGAGCCGGTTATTTCTGGCCAACACTCCTTGAGGATGCTATGAAGTACACAAGACGCTGCGCTGCTTGCCAACACCATTCCCCAGTTCCACAACTGCCAGGGGCATCTTTGTCGATGATCCCACTTCCCTGTCCATTTGACAGATGGGGGATTGATATTTTAGGACCGTTTCCTCGATCGGTCCAGCAGCGAAAGTTTTGCATTGTGGCTATTGAATATTATACAAAGTGGATCGAGGCTGAAGCGGTGGCTATTATCTCCGAAAAGGTTGTGAAACACTTCCTATGGAGGAACATCATAAGCCACTTTGGAGTACCTCGAGCTTTTGTATATGATAATGGACTTCAATTCCGCGGAATTGGGTATCACTCAACACTTCTCATCGGAGGCTCATCCCCAGACCATCGGATTGACGGAGGTCTCCAACAAAGTTATCCTGAAAGGATTAAAAACTAAGTTGGAAAACCTGGGGGGAAAGTGACCCGATCACATCTACGAGGTGCTATGGGCTTACCGCACTACTCCCCGTTCAACGACCCAGGAATCTCCATTCTCTTTGGTATATGGGTCAGAAACGGTCAGTCCAGTGGAGGTAGCCATAAGGTCACCTCAGATAACCCAGTATGACGAGCATCTGAATAATGAACGAAGATCCCTTGATTTGGAGATGATTGAAGAAAAAAGAAACGTCATTTATGCGCGCATGTGTGCTTATCAAAGAACAATGGAGCGAGCTCATAACAAACGGGTTGTGCCTAGGCGACCTCGTTCTCAGGAATGTAAGAGTTCAGAGAAATGTTGGGAAGCTGGACAGAAATTGGGAAGGGCCCTATCGGGTCATGAAGAACCTAGGTGCTGGGGCTTATAAGCTAGAAAATCTGGATGGAAGTGAGATCCCCCGAACTTGGAATGTTATGAACTTAAGGCGTTATTTTATATAGAGAATTTGACAAATTTGGTAACTTTGAACTTTAAAACGTTTCTTATGCATGAATATGTTACAATGGATGCAATATAAATTATTTCTAGCTAAGTGAGTGACCGATCTTGGAGTTGGATTTTCTGGACGAGTTTGGACTGGTGACTGTAGCCATCATCCATAAGGCTCCCAAGTAGTGTGACCGCTCTGACGAGTCAGTTGCTTCCACGCTTACTGAGTACTTAGATGAATCGCATACTCCCAGAACTTACTACGAACTCAACTTCCCCCTTCAAACGGCACTTATCACCTGAAAGTAGCCATTGTGCCATTGTGCTTAATCCATGAGCGAGATAACAAGGACAGAGTTAACATGGGACTATTTTAAGAACCGGGGCTTTGGCTAAAATTTGTCGTGGGACTCATGGAGAACCACGGCAATGCCGCCAAAGTTATAATATTTTATGGGACGGATTCAAGTGTGATCTATTGGTGTAGTTGGGGTTCCCTAACTTACTAGACTTAACATGATTCAGAGTTATGTTGAGAAGACTGTTCGGTCCAGATTTGGCTTAAGCCCCGACCTTATACTTAGCAAGTGCAGATTTAACAAAAGGAAGATGTTTTATTCAAGAACGTGGAGTTTACAAATACAGGAAGGAAAGAACTGGGAAATTTAATTCTAATCTATTTGTCCTTCTTCCTTATCTGCTCCACCGGATTTCTCTGCAATCCATGCCTTGAGATCCTCCACTTTCTTTCCCCTTTCCTCAACTATTTCGTTGACCGATCTCTCCATCAGGTCAAAGAGGGGATAGTTGGGATCATTATCCAATGGGGGCTCAACTAATTCGAGAATCTCACAGAAGTTTCCATCCTTGGTTAAAGGGTCAATCGTCTCCCAACGATCATCTTCGGGATCCAGACCAAACTTGCTGACTATTTGGTCCTTTATATTGTCCATATATTGGGAGACGTTCGATCCGTAAACGTTTGCCGCTAAGGAAAACATCAGGGGCGATCGAGCAAAACCCAAAAGGGCTTCCCGAACCGCACCCTCAGTTGATCCTTGGACCCTAACCAAGTCTTCTTTAAGTGCTTCCCTTTCTTCATTCAAGACATTCTTCTCTTCCTGGGATTGCAAGAGAAGTCTGTTGCTTTCGTCAGATATCTCTTGTATCTGACGCTCCAATTCCAAAACTCGGGCCGTGGCGGAGTTTGCTGCTGCTTGGGCCTCTCCCGCCTTAGAAGCAGCTAAGGATAACTCAGTACCCGATCCAAGCAGCTCTCCGTTCAGACGGTCCCGATCGGCTCTAACCGATTCCAGTTCTTTCTGTTTGATCTCAACTTGTCGCTGAGCTAAGGCAAGTTGGCCTTCCAGATCTTTAGATGCCGAGGAGATGCTTCGGCTGAGCTGGACGGCGGAAGCGAGGTCTAAGGCCCGTCAATGTGCCTGCAAGAGTCAGATTGGATTAAGAACGTATACCCGAGCGGGGCAGCATGAGCTGAATACAACTTACCACAGCTTGGGACTCCAGATAGGCTGACACCATGCTGGGCAGCGCGCCATCAATACTGGGCAAATTTTTCTTCCCCAAAAGCCGGTATTCTTCGAGGGCGGCATCCTTCCATGAAGGGGGGACTCTTTTCGATCCCCGGGCCTTAAAAACGGAGACTACCATCTCCTGGATAGCCCCGCGAATGGCCTCAGGGTTAGACGAGGACGGGGCTGGTTTCTCCCCGATTGTGACCCCTTTAGCCGGGATCGGACCTGCTCACAGTTGACCGTAGCCTTTTATATTGCTTCGGGGCTTCCTCTTCGGGGCCCCGCTTGCTCGTCGACGCAGAGAATGAAGGTCTCTGCGCTCTATCTCTTAAACTGGATGAGGGGCGGACGTCTTCCACCCGCATTGACCCCTGCAGCAACAACCGCACGACGTTAAGATCCAGAGGAGAATTATTCCCGATTCTGTACATGGCAGGAAGGCCTAATGAGCGCATCCTCTTAGAGATAACCTCATCCACCTTGTCCATTGATCGGGGCTCTGGCCTGTGGCTGCTGGATCTCCCCGATGATTGTGAAGGCCCAGCCGCAGCGCTGGGCTTAGGTTTTGATGCTTGCAGCTGAGCCTCCTTCTTGGCTTTTGAAGCAGCAACCACTGCAGCAAGTCGGTTCCCAGACATTGTATCATTTGAATCTGCAAAAGGAAAATAATAAGGATAAGGAAATATGAATTAAAGAAAGCTAAGTCGTACCCGATTCTTCTGACTCAGAAGAGTCAGAACTGGAGAAGATACCCTTCGGGGTAGGGGCTTCTTTTCTTCCTGCAACCCCAATCTCTATCAGCTTCTTCTCCCGAAGGATGTCAATTCTTTTCAGACGCCGTTCGGGAGGAGGAAGCATTGCCAAGGTGTTGGCAATATCAGGGCAGGATGAGTTGAACCGGCTTCGGTCCAACTTCCCGATGTCTGGGTGGGTTGTTAGGAAGAGAACTTTCAGCAGGTCCTCCCTCGGGATGTCTATCCAGACGTAGCAAGATTCTCATGCATGAAGGGAATCTTCATTGTCTACGATAATACACACTTTCGTTCGGGTAGCTATATAATATAGCCTGCAACCCCCTAACAACCTTCTTCCCCTACAGGATCCCACCATGAATAGATTGAAAAAATGCCCGAACGATTGGCTCTACCCTCTGTTTGTGGCAATAATAAATAAAAGCGATAATATAAACATAACTGCCCGGAAAAAGAGCAAAAGTCGGGCAGTGAATCTCCCGAAGAACGGCCGCGACAAAAAGGTGAAGAGGAAATCGCATGTCTGATCTTAGGGAGGATAGCTAACAGGTATGGCGTTAGCCGGAACGTTCATCTCGGCGGGAAGGAAGCAAGGAAAGTCTTCCTTCCCCCTCCAGATGGGATAATGGGCTGGAATGGAAAATTTGACTTGAAATACTTCAAGGTCCATTGTGGTTATGTCAGAATACCTAGCCCTACGAGGTGTCATGGATGATTACCTTAGAATTTGCAAGAAATTTGAAGTTGAGGAACTGTTAAGCAAAATCGCCGGAGGATTCTGAAACTGGAGCAATATGTCGTAAAGTGTGATAATGGCTGCACAAGGCAAAAATCCCGACTTTTATACTGCGTATTGCTCAATCACAAGGTGACATGTCATCACTGCAGTCTGACAGTCTGTCCCCCCCTTTGGAATACGGAAAAGCGTTAGCTATTGCAGAGCATAGAATTACGTTTCTACCCTCAACCGCTATGGATTTCAAATTTGAAAATTCACGTCATTAAATTTCTAAGTGCAGGATCCGTCCCCAAGGAAGCTGTTACAACCAGTTCGGGTACATGTTTCCGTTGCTTCGATCGGGCACTTATGTACAAACGATCTCAATCTGTTGATCGAACCCCGATCACCACCACGGTGGCGACAGAGTCCGAGGGGCTAGTAATGAGATCTCCGGAACCCGGTGTCTCGAACATGATTAAGGCCAAGCTTGATCAGAAGAGCCCATACAACGTAAGTCGAACTTGGAGGCCCAGATCCAGCCCACATGAGTGAATGGCCCATCCAAACCCCGTGGCCCGATCGACCGTTCCTAGCGATCGGTTCCGATATGTAGGGCCCAGCTTCTCGCATGCGGCAAGACCGATTGGTCCACATATTACAGGTCTTACTTCGGGCCATCCATACTCCTCCCATGCAACGACAACCCTCGACAGCCTTGTAAGAGGCGTGGTCCGGCGAAGTCGTACAAACCTCCAGTGGCCAGGGAATAGCCGGCTAGTACCGCCGAATGGTCTAGCGCCATACAGCTCTGAGAAGCCGTTTCCAGCAGCTGCTCCGCCTGCCATTAGCCGACCTAGCCGCAAAGGACATGCACAAAACGACACCCTACTGTATACAACACAGTGGGAATATAAAAATGACACTTAGGGCGTTAGACAAAGATCTTCCGACTTTCCTTGGAGCTTTCGCATAGAGAACTCTCTGTCGATTTATTTTCGATACTTATCTTTCTATTTGTTGTCTAAAGAACAAACATGACATTTGTGATCATTAACTTGCTTATTGAACCGACTAAGGACACTTCCTTTAGCCCTTAGTCAAGTGGTTTTTTCCTCGTCTTTGAGGTTTTCCACTCTAAAATCGATGTGTCCTTTCACCTTTGGTTTATAATCGTTCTCCACACATCAAATAAGTTATAACCGAGTTCGTTTTGCAACGAACCGGTCGACTGTTGACACCCTCGGTTTCCGAACCACAACAATGAGTATTAGGACTACTAATCAAATTCACATATTTTTAATTAATCACATTAAATCAATATAATAAATGACTAATGTTTGTAAATATCTTGTTTGATTTATCAAAACAAATTGTAAAAACATGAAAAAATCATATTCCTTCATTTCATATAAAAATACGGGTAAATATCAAATTTAGTCTCTCGAATTTGCTTCAAAATCAATTTTGGTTCCTCAATTCAAAAAAAAATCAAATTAAGTCATTCAAATTTGATATATTATCAATTTTAGACCAAAATGACTAAAATACCCTTAATTTCAAATACGTATAATAATTAGATTTAAATTAAGGTTCAACATTTATAAACCGATGTTTTAACTATGAAAATTTTTTATTCTATACTAAAAATAAATTTTCGGTAAAACGAATGAAATTTTTTGAAAATTTCTGACCAAAAATTCAAAACTCAAATTTGTGTGTAGTGCTATTATTCGATCCGATCGAACCGAACTAATTGTGTTCATTTTCGTTCATATTTTTATTCGAACATGTTCATGTTCGTTCATATTAATTCCAACGTGAAAATATTGTTACAAACATTGTTCAAATTATTAAGTAAATATTCATATTCGTTCGAATAACTTGTTCGAACATTGTTTGTACGATTTGTTCAAACATGTTTGTACTATTTGTTTGTTGTTTTACAAACAAAATCGCAAAAAAATAAATGTATATGAAAAAATTATTAAATAATTATCTTTTACAAAACAAAGAAGAATACTACATCATTAAAAACATCAAAAAGTTTTGTAAATGTATTTAAACTTAAATACTATAATAATTTATTAGTATAAAAATTAATTTAAATAATATATTTGTTCGTTCAACTTATAAACGAACAAAAAATAATGTTCGAACAGTGTTTATATTTTATTCGAACGAGCGAACAAAATCAAATACGAGCCAAACATATATTGTTAACGAACGTTCACATACATTTTCTTTTTGAATTTTAGTCCGAAATTTCGACAAAATTTCATTCGTTTTATCGAAAAATTATTTTTAGCATAGAGCCAAAAATTTTGGTAGGTAAAACATCAGTTTATAAATGTTGAAACTTAAGTTAAATATCATTATTATACTTTTTTGAAATTAAGGGTATTTTAATAATTTTGGACTAAAATTGATAATATATCAAATTTGAAGGATTTAATTTGATTTTTTTTTAATTGAGTGACCAAAATTGATTTTGAATCAAATTTGAGGGACAAAAAGTGATATTTTACCATAAAAATACTAACAACACATAATTAATACTTATCAGTCACAAGTGATCAGATTAATTCAAATATAATTAAAATTTCAGAATTACTTTAAAAACAAAATAACTACATGGACAAAATAATTCAACAAAAGCAATATACTAAAAAAGTTAAATCTTATTTCAAAATTTAAATCTTCCTCAAACACACAAAATCTGATATGAGGATTAAATCTGATATTGCCCGGGTATATTCTCTCGTATTTATCCATACCCTGGGACTCGTCCGACGTGGATATTGGTATTTTCGGTATTCTCATATTTTTATCGGATGTCATTCTCAAGTGGTATTCTCACAATTCTGGCCCGCTGGGCCCCATATAAAGTCTCTGTAAGCATTTTGAGATGTTTCGGGTCATTTCGGCCCCGGACTGGGCCAGGGGTATTTTCGTAATTTGCCACCAGGGAGCGCACCGGTCGGGTGCAATGATGTTATGTGGCTGCGTATTCGCTATCCGAAGGCAAATAACTGACATACGAGGTTCTCGGGAATTTTCTGATCGTATTTCCGACTAATATCTTGTCCGGGTTGGTTCCCGAGGCTTCGAGATCAACATGACATTTATTATATCATAATTGGGACTATTTAATCATTTTGGACTAAGTGAGGTGAAATAGGCTTATGGGCTCAAGTGAGTGGGTTTTGGGCTGAATTTCTCTATAAATAGGAGCCCCAAGGCATTGAGAAAGGATTCGGACTCTTTCCGCATCTCCCAAGGCAAGACTTTCGCTCGAAATCGCGGGACTTCATTTTTCAGCCACTATTCGCGAGAACTCGTATCGGTTCGCGCGGCCACCCTCACATGGGTCACTATTCGCGAGAACNCCGCAGCGCTGGGCTTAGGTTTTGATGCTTGCAGCTGAGCCTCCTTCTTGGCTTTTGAAGCAGCAACCACTGCAGCAAGTCGGTTCCCAGACATTGTATCATTTGAATCTGCAAAAGGAAAATAATAAGGATAAGGAAATATGAATTAAAGAAAGCTAAGTCGTACCCGATTCTTCTGACTCAGAAGAGTTAGAATTGGAGAAGATACCCTTCGGGGCATGGGCTCCTTTTCTTCCTGCAACGCCAATCTCTATCAGCTTCTTCTCCCGAAGGATGTCAATTCTTTTCAGACGCCGTTCGGGAGGAGGAAGCATTGCCAAGGTGTTGGCAATATCAGGGCAGGATGGGTTGAACCGGCTTCGGTCCAGCTTCCCGATGTTTGGGTGGGTTGTTAGGAAGTTAACTTTCAGCAGGTCCTCCCTCGGGATGTCTATCCAGACGTAGCAAGATTCCCATGCATGAAGGGAATCTTCATTGTCTACGATAATACACTCTTTCGTTCGGGTAGCTATATAATATAGCCTGCAACCCCCTAACAACCTTCTTCCCCTACAGGATCCCACCATGAATAGATTGAAAAAATGTTCGAGGGTTGGCTCTGCCCTCTGTTTGTGGCAATAATAAATAAAAGCAATAATATAAATATAACTGCCAGGAAAAAGAGCAAAAGTCGGGCAGTGAATCTCCCGAAGAACGGCCGCGACAAAAGGGTGAAGAGGAAATCGTAGGCCTGATCTTAGGGAGGATAGCTAATGGGTATGGCGTTAGCTGGAACGTTCATCTCGGCGGGAAGGAAGCAAGAAAAGTCCTCCTCCCCCCTCCAGATGGGATAATGGGCTGGAATGGAAAATTTGACTCGAAATGCTTCAAGGTCCATTGTGGTTATGTCAGGATACCTAGCCCTACGAGGTGCCATAGATGATTACCTTAGAATTTGCAAGAAATTTGAAGTTGAGGAACTGTTGAGCAAAATCGCCGGAGGATTCTTAAACTGGAGCAATATGTCGCAAAGTGTGATAATGGCTGCACAAGGCAAAAATCCTGACTTTTATACTGCGTATTGCTCAATCACAGGGTGACACGTCATCACTGCAGTCTGACAGTCTGTCCCCTCCCTTTGGAATACGGAAAGGCGTTAGCTATTGCAGAGCCTAGAATTACGTTTCTACCCTCAACCGCTATGGATTTCAAATTTGAAAATTCACGTCATGAAATTTCTAAGTGCAAGATCCGTCCCCAAGGACGCTGTTACAACCAGTTCTGGTACATGTTTCCGTTGCTTCGATCGGGCACTTATGTACAAACGATCTCAATCTGTTGATCGAACCCCGATCACCACCACGGTGGCGACAGAGTCCGAGGGGCTAGTGATGAGATCTCCGGATCCCGATGCTTCGAACATGATCAAGGCCAAGCTTGATCATAAGAGCCCATACAACGTAAGCTGAACTTGGAGGCCCAGATCCAGCCCACATGAGTGAATGACCCATCCAAACCCCGTGGCCCGATCGACCGTTCCTAGCGATCGGTCCTGATATGTAGGGCCCAGCTTCTCGCATGCGCCAAGACCGATCGGTCCACATATTACAGGTCTTACTTCGGGCCATCTATACTCCTCCCATGCAACGACAACCCTCGACAGCCTTGTCAGAGACGTGGTCTGGCGAAGTCGTACGAGCCTCCAGTGGCCAGGGAATAGCCGGCTAGTAGCGCCGAAAGGTCTAGCGCCATGCAGCTCTGAGAAGTCATTTCCAGCGGTTGCTCCGCCTGTCATTAGCCGACCTAGCCGCAAAGGACATGCACAAAACGACACCCTACTGTATACAACACAGTGGGAGTATAAAAAGGACACTTAGGGCGTGAGAAAAAGATCTTCCGACTTTCCTTGGAGCTTTCGCATAGAGAACTCTCTGTCGATTTATTTTCGATACTTATCTTCCTCTTTGTTGTCTAAAGAACAAACATGACATTTGTGATCATTAACTTGCTTATTGAACCGACTAAGGGCGCTTCCTTTAACCTTTAGTCAAGTGGTTTTTTCCTCGTCTTTGAGGTTTTCCACTCTAAAATCGATGTGTCCTTTTACCTTTGGTTTATAATCGTTCTCCACACATCAAATAAATTATAACCGAGTTCGTCATGCAACGAACCGGTCGACTGTTGACACCCTCGGTTTCCGAACCACAACAATGAGTATTAGGACTACTAATCAAATTCACATATTTTAAATTAATCACATTAAATCAATATAATAAATGACTAATGTTTGTAAATATCTTGTTTGATTTATCAATACAAATTGTAAAAACATGAAAAAATCATATTCCTTCATTTCATATAAAAATACGGGTAAATATCAAATTTAGTCTCTCGAATTTGCTTCAAAATCAATTTTGGTTCATCAATTCAAAAAAAATCAAATTAAGTCATTCAAATTTGATATATTATCAATTTTAGTCCAAAATAACTAAAATACCCTTAATTTCAAATACGTATAATAACTATATTTATATTAAGGTTCAACATTTATGAACCGATGTTTTAACTATAAAAATTTTTTATTCTATACTAAAAATAAATTTTCGGTAAAACGAATGAAATTTTGTGAAATTTTCTGACCAAAAATTAAAAACTCAAATTTGTGTGTAGTGGTATTATTCGATTCGATCGAACCGAACTCATTGTGTTCATATTTTTATTCGAACATATTCATGTTCGTTCATATTAATTCCAACGTGAAAATATTGTTCACGAACATTGTTCAAATTATTAAGTAAATATTCATATTCGTTCGAATAACTTGTTCGAACATTGTTTGTACGATTTGTTCAAACATGTTTGTACTATTTGTTTGTTGTTTTACAAACAAAATCGCAAAAAAATAAATGTACTTAAAAAAATTATTAAATAATTATCTTTTACAAAACAAAGAAGAATACTACATCATTAAAAACATCAAAAAGTTTTGTAAATGTATTTAAACTTAAATACTATAATAATTTATTAGTATAAAAATTAATTTAAATAATATATTTGTTCACGAACGTTCAAATTTGTTTACGAAAATATTCGTGTTCGTTCAACTTATAAACGAACAAAAAATAATGTTCGAACANCACTTCCTTTAGCCCTTAGTCAAGTGGTTTTTTCCTCGTCTTTGAGGTTTTCCACTCTAAAATCGATGTGTCCTTTCACCTTTGGTTTATAATCGTTCTCCACACATCAAATAAATTATAACCGAGTTCGTCATGCAACGAACCGGTCGACTATTGACACCCTCGGTTTCCGAACCACAACAATGAGTATTAGGACTACTAATCAAATTCACATATTTTAAATTAATCACATTAAATCAATATAATAAATGACTAATGTTTGTAAATATCTTGTTTGATTTATCAATACAAATTGTAAAAACATGAAAAAATCATATTCCTTCATTTCATATAAAAATACGGGTAAATATCAAATTTAGTCTCTCGAATTTGCTTCAAAATCAATTTTGGTTCATCAATTCAAAAAAAATCAAATTAAGTCATTCAAATTTGATATATTATCAATTTTAGTCCAAAATAACTAAAATACCCTTAATTTCAAATACGTATAATAACTATATTTATATTAAGGTTCAACATTTATGAACCGATGTTTTAACTATAAAAATTTTTTATTCTATACTAAAAATAAATTTTCGGTAAAACGAATGAAATTTTGTGAAATTTTCTGACCAAAAATTAAAAACTCAAATTTGTGTGTAGTGGTATTATTCGATTCGATCGAACCGAACTCATTGTGTTCATATTTTTATTCGAACATATTCATGTTCGTTCATATTAATTCCAACGTGAAAATATTGTTCACGAACATTGTTCAAATTATTAAGTAAATATTCATATTCGTTCGAATAACTTGTTCGAACATTGTTTGTACGATTTGTTCAAACATGTTTGTACTATTTGTTTGTTGTTTTACAAACAAAATCGCAAAAAAATAAATATACTTAAAAAAATTATTAAATAATTATCTTTTACAAAACAAAGAAGAATACTACATCATTAAAAACATCAAAAAGTTTTGTAAATGTATTTAAACTTAAATACTATAATAATTTATTAGTATAAAAATTAATTTAAATAATATATTTGTTCACGAACGTTCAAATTTGTTTACGAAAATATTTGTGTTCGTTCAACTTATAAACGAACAAAAAATAATGTTCGAACAGTGTTCATATTTTATTCGAACGAGCGAACAAAATCACATACGAGCCAAACATATATTGTTCACGAACGTTCACATACATTTTCTTTTTGAATTTTAGTCCGAAATTTCGACAAAATTTCATTCGTTTTATCTAAAAATTATTTTTAGCATAGAGCCAAAAATTTTGGTAGGTAAAACATCAGTTTATAAATGTTGAAACTTAAGTTAAATATCATTATTATACTTATTTGAAATTAAGGGTATTTTATTAATTTTGGACTAAAATTGATAATATATCAAATTTGAAGGATTTAATTTGATTTTATTTTAATTGAGTGACCAAAATTGATTTTGAATCAAATTTGAGGGACGAAAAGTGATATTTTACCATAAAAATACTAACAACACATAATTAATACTTATCAGTCACAAGTGATCAGATTAATTCAAATATAATTAAAATTTCAGAACTACTTTAAAAACAAAATAACCACATGGATAAAATAATTCAACAAAAGCAATATACTAAAAAAGTTAAATCTTATTTCAAAATTTAAATCTTCCTCAAACAAACAAAATCTGATATGAGGATTAAATCATTATAGAGGTTTTGATTGTGTGAGATAAAATAATCATATCAAACTCATTTAATTATTTTATACTCATTAATTATATTGTATGTGATATTTAATTCATGTGATTTTTGGATTACGCAGAATAATTATAATTATCCTGTATAAACCTTAGTATGGTTCTTATTTAATATACCTTTCAAATATAACTGGTATTAAAAATAATAAGTTCAATCTATCATTTTACAGTAAGTGAATGTTAAATAAAAATTATTCAGTACATTATGTTTAAAATAATGACATGGATGTGTATCCGAAAGGTATAATGAATGCATATACTACAAACAAATAACCAATGCATTCATATCGGTCCGGAATCACGTACATGTCCGGATCGTTATGAGCGGTACGACTGGTATCAAATTTTATTTTATTTTTTAAAAAATTAATATTTAATTATTTTTTTAGTGTCAGACCCGAAAAACCTGGACATCGACCCTAATACCTGATACGGGCGGTACAAAAAAAATATCGGTACCGAGCGAAATCGCCGTGAAGTGAATATAAAAATAACATTGCCGTGAAGTGAAATCGGTACCGGCGGTATAAAAATATAAAGTCTGATACGAAAACATTGCAAATAACAAGTGATGGACTTTAATGTGAATTAGTAAATGTAATAAATAAAAGCATGCACTCTCTGTGTAATAATGTATACCGTGAAGTGAATATTTTATGCAGCTTATTAAAATGCACGAATTCCAGTAACATTATTGTACATATAATTTTTATTAGTATTATATTGTTGTTTATTAAATAACAAATGGTTCACTTAGGGATGATCATGGGTCGGGTTGGGTTCGGTTTATGTTCAATTAGAAGCATACCGAAACTCGTTTAGATTGTTGTTACCCAACCCACTAACATTATTGTACATATAATTATTATTAGTATTATGTTGTTGTTTATTAAATAAAAAATCGTTCACGGGATGATCATGGGTCGGGTTGGGTTCGGTTTATGTTCAATTAGAAGCATACCCAAGCTCATTTAGATTGTTGTTACCCAACCAACCTGAGACCCATGGGTCTATGATGGGTCCGTGGTGGATGCATCTCTATAGTCCGAATAATTTTTATATTATTGTATGAAAAATCTAAATAATTCAAGAAACATGATGTTAATAACATGACATAAGAAAACTAAATAGAGAAAATTGCATAAGTAGTCCTCAAACTTACGAGATGTGTAAAATGTATGCCTCCAACTCACGAAATTGCAAGAATAAAACATAAAATTATCTATACCGTTTGTTTTTTACCCCTAACATTCTAGCACTGGTTTTGCTTTAAGTTGACAAACATTTTTCCGTTAGTATGAGTGATCCTCAAAGTTTACAAAGTATGCAAATAAGACTCATTTGAAAATTATACAAAATTAACCTTTGATGTTTGAGAATTATGCATAAAATATAAAATGAGTTCTGAACTAGACCCATATAATTAGATCATACATGTGTAATCAGGTTTGAGTTCGGGTTTAGTTTTTTGGTCATCCTATGTTCACTAACTACTAATGAATTTTTATATGCAACTTCAAGTTTGTTATTGGTAACGATAATGTTTTGATGTCTTAGCTTCGGAATACTTCACCAAGGAAAACAAAATAACACAAGTTTCAATCGATTTACTTTTTTAGGATTGATCTTTTATGAGGAATGCTTCCACATCCTCTAAACATATTTTGGTGAAGAAACACCGAATGGAATGAGATTGCCAACACAAAACTAAGCCTTCACTCTTCAGTAGTATATATGTAGTTACAGTCAGGAGTGATAATCGAACGAACCAGTTGGTGGGTATGATCGATTGGGGAGATCAAGATTTTATTTCATTAGAAAATAAGTGAAATACAAGAAGGTGGAATTTTTCTATGTAAAGAAAGATGATTAAAAGCTTATATATGACAAAAAACAATTGCATTTTAAGACATTGAATAAAAAAAACTACCATAATAATGAATAATGACATTTGATGAAATTTAGTCACCCAATATCAACTAATTTGTTTCAACACATAACTAGAAGATAGAATAGCATCACCATGATGAATCTTGTACATTTCAATTTATTTTTATATTTTTCAGTTTAATTCCAATCATTGTTCTATTTCTTGGCTCTCTAACTATTTGTTCTAGATTTTGATAACTTTGATTTTTTGAAATTTAGTTACTACTATTATTCAATTTATTTAGAGTTCTTTATATTGTTCTTAAATTTGCTCTCTTTAATTTTGTATAGTTTAATTAATACAATTTTTATATTTAGTTATATTTGTTATCATTTTTACTTTTCTCAAATGTAATCTACTATTTTAAATTCTAAGAGAAAAATAATTTGTTTATTAAGGGAAGACAATTTGGAATTATTTTGCATTTAAAGTTGTACTTGAATATTTGGTTACAAGAGTTTATGGCAAAGAACAATGCCAACCGTTCCCTTAATAAAGTTGTGTGTGTAAGAATTTTGACAAAACCTAATTTTATAATATATACACTAATAGACAAAATTACCGAAGAGATGTGTAGGATGCACCGTCATTATATTGGACCATTTAGATGACATTGAATTTTAAGCTTAATAATATATATTGGAGTTCCTATTTGATGCATATTAAATTCAATGAAAATAACTTTTAACTTTCTCTATGATTATTTATTGTTTACACGGTAGAATAGATAACATATTTGTGTTCTAAGATTCACTTTTGAAAATTAGTTCTATAAAC